>JARQOC010000003.1:2053594-2378594 GCA_033576535.1 Allobates femoralis | reverse complement strand
GTGTCAGTGTGCAGGACTGGAGCATCATGTATGTCAGTGTGCAGGACCGGAGCATCATGTATGTCAGTGTCAGTGTGCAGGACCGGAGCATCATGTATGTCAGTGTCAGTGTGCAGGACCGGAGCATCATGTATGTCAGTGTGCAGGACCGGAGCATCATGTATGTCAGTGTGCAGGACCGGAGCATCATGTATGTCAGTGTGCAGGACCGGAGCATCATGTATGTCAGTGTCAGTGTGCAGGACCAGAGCATCATGTATGTCAGTGTCAGTGTGCAGGACCGGAGCATCATGTATGTCAGTGTCGGTGTGCAGGACCGGAGCATCATGTATGTCAGTGTCGGTGTGCTGCACCTGAGGCCCCGGCGTTGTTCACCAGGATGTCCAGCCTCCGCTCCTCCTTTAGGGTCCGTTCTGCGAAGCTGCGGACAGACGCCATGCTGCTGGTGTCCAGGACACTGAGGACCACGTTCTTGTTTCCCGTCATCCTCTGTATCTCATCCACGGCCTCCTGTCCTCTCTCACGGCTCCGACATGCCATGATCACACGGGCATTCCTCCGGGCAAAGTCCAGGGCCACATTTTTCCCGATACCTGAAAGAGGGAGGAAATGAAGAGGCGTCACATACATCGGTCCCCATGACATATCCAAAACAATAAAGGTCTGCCAGAAAGCCCAGATGACTCTGCTGACCCTGCCCTCTGATAATGAGATGACTCTGCTGACCCTGCCCTCTGATGATGAGATGACTCTGCTGACCCTGCCCTCTAGTGATGAGATGACTCTGCTGACCCTGCCCTCTGATGATGAGATGACTCTGCTGACCCTGCCCTGTAGTGATGAGATGACTCTGCTGACCCTGCCCTCTGATGATGAGATGACTCTGCTGACCCCGCCCTCTAGTGATGAGATGACTCTGCTGACCCTGCCCTCTAGTGATGAGATGACTCTGCTGACCCTGCCCTCTGATGATGAGATGACTCTGCTGACCCCGCCCTCTAGTGATGAGATGACTCTGCTGACCCCGCCCTCTAGTGATGAGATGACTCTGCTGACCCCGCCCTCTAGTGATGAGATGACTCTGCTGACCCCGCCCTCTAGTGATGAGATGACTCTGCTGACCCCGCCCTCTAGTGATGAGATGACTCTGCTGACCCTGCCCTCTAGTGATGAGATGACTCTGCTGACCCTGCCCTCTAGTGATGAGATGACTCTGCTGACCCTGCCCTCTAGTGATGAGATGACTCTGCTGACCCTGCCCTCTGGTGATGAGATGACTCTGCTGACCCTGCCCTCTGGTGATGAGATGACTCTGCTGGCCCTGCCCTCTAGTAATGAGATGACTCTGCTGACCCCGCCCTCTAGTGATGAGATGACTCTGCTGACCCCGCCCTCTGGTGATGAGATGACTCTGCTGACCCCGCCCTCTGGTGATGAGATGACTCTGCTGACCCTGCCCTCTAGTGATGAGATGACACTGCTGACCCCGCCCTCTAGTGATGAGATGACTCTGCTGACCCCGCCCTCTGGTGATGAGATGACTCTGCTGACCCCGCCCTCTGGTGATGAGATGACTCTGCTGACCCCGCCCTCTGGTGATGAGATGACTCTGCTGACCCCGCCCTCTGGTGATGAGATGACTCTGCTGACCCCGCCCTCTGGTGATGAGATGACTCTGCTGACCCCGCCCTCTGGTGATGAGATGACTCTGCTGACCCCGCCCTCTGGTGATGAGATGACTCTGCTGACCTGCCTCTAGTGATGAATGACTCTGCTGACCCTGCCCTCTGGTGATGAGATGACTCTGCTGACCCTGCCCTCTGGTGATGAGATGACTCTGCTGACCCTGCCCTCTAGTGATGAGATGACTCTGCTGACCCCGCCCTCTGGTGATGAGATGACTCTGCTGACCCCGCCCTCTGGTGATGAGATGACTCTGCTGACCCTGCCCTCTGGTGATGAGATGACTCTGCTGACCCTGCCCTCTGGTGATGAGATGATTTGCTGACCCTGCCCTCTAGTAATGAGATGACTCTGCTGACCCGCCCTCTAGTGATGAGATGACTCTGCTGACCCCGCCCTCTGGTGATGAGATGACTCTGCTGACCCTGCCCTCTGGTGATGAGATGACTCTGCTGACCCTGCCCTCTGGTGATGAGATGACTCTGCTGACCCGCCCTCTGGTGATGAGATGACTCTGCTGACCCTGCCCTCTGGTGATGAGATGACTCTGCTGACCCTGCCCTCTGGTGATGAGATGACTCTGCTGACCCTGCCCTCTGGTGATGAGATGACTCTGCTGACCCTGCCCTCTGGTGATGAGATGACTCTGCTGACCCTGCCCTCTGGTGATGAGATGACTCTGCTGACCCTGCCCTCTGGTGATGAGATGACTCTGCTGACCCTGCCCTCTGGTGATGAGATCACTCTGCTGACCCTGCCCTCTGGTGATGAGATCACTCTGCTGACCCTGCCCTCTGGTGATGAGATCACTCTGCTGACCCCGCCCTCTGGTGATGAGATGACTCTGCTGACCCTGCCCTCTGGTGATGAGATGACTCTGCTGACCCCGCCCTCTGGTGATGAGATGACTCTGCTGACCCCGCCCTCTGGTGATGAGATGACTCTGCTGACCCCGCCCTCTGGTGATGAGATGACTCTGCTGACCCCGCCCTCTGGTGATGAGATGACTCTGCTGACCCCGCCCTCTGGTGATGAGATGACTCTGCTGACCCCGCCCTCTAGTGATGAGATGACTCTGCTGACCCCGCCCTCTAGTGATGAGATGACTCTGCTGACCCCGCACTCTAGTGATGAGATGACTCTGCTGACCCCGCACTCTGGTGATGAGATGACTCTGCTGACCCTGCCCTCTGGTGATGAGATGACTCTGCTGACCCTGCCCTCTGGTGATGAGATGACTCTGCTGACCCTGCCCTCTGGTGATGAGATGACTCTGCTGACCCTGCCCTCTGGTGATGAGATGACTCTGCTGACCCTGCCCTCTGGTGATGAGATGACTCTGCTGACCCTGCCCTCTGGTGATGAGATGACTCTGCTGACCCTGCCCTCTGGTGATGAGATGACTCTGCTGACCCTGCCCTCTGGTGATGAGATGACTCTGCTGACCCTGCCCTCTGGTGATGAGATGACTCTGCTGACCCTGCCCTCTGGTGATGAGATGACTCTGCTGACCCTGCCCTCTGGTGATGAGATGAGTCTGCTGACCCTGCCCTCTGGTGATGAGATGACTCTGCTGACCCTGCCCTCTGGTGATGAGATGAGTCTGCTGACGTAGAAGTATACATGATATGGCCATATATAGCTGCAACACATACAGACTATATATATATACTTAGAGATTGCATCATCCCAGAATTGTCTAGATTCTAGAAGTATCCATGTATAGTAAAAATGTATGTCGCTGTCACTCTATAAGAATGAGCCATACCATGGGTGGGACACTCTGCTGGGGGTCTCCCTGCTGGGGACAGTCTCACTCCACTCCATGCTGACCATCGGAGACAACGTAACAGACTCATCATGCCGGACAGGAACCGATCAGAGTCTTGGTGAGATGGATGACCCAATACCCGTGGATCGCCACCAAGAAGAATACGTAGATTATCTTTTTGTAACTATCTGAACATTATCATATATACAAAAGCCGAAGCCACTTCCGTCTTCAAGGGACAAAAATGAAGTCACACGACGGAAGTGGCTTGGGCACTACACCCGCTCAGGGTGGACCAAGATGGCGGCCGTAAGCGGAGCGGGACTCAGCCAGCCCCGCCACGCTTACGGCCACCCCTACACTGCCCAAAACACCCACACATCACGGGCGGGAGACGACCGGCGTTACCTCCGGCTGCTTTCACAAGTGCAGCCTCCTCCCCCTCACTTCCGGCGCCCAGGGCTGCGCAATGGCGGCCGCACGGACCGCCCTCCGCTCCTGTACTGCCACCATCCTCCGGGGCTCAGCCCTTTGCTGGACGGCAGAAGGCCAAGTGGCCCCGGGAATACGGACACCGCTGCTGTGCAGCCTACACCGAGGGACAGAGGTATGCAGCCTGTAGGAGGAGGAGAGGTGGCGTGATGTTGCCGCTCCAGCCTCCCCTGTCCTCAGCCCTCCTGCCTCCCCTGTCCTCAGCCCTCCAGCCTCCCCTGTCCTCAGCCCTCCAGCCTCCGCTCTCCTCAGCCCTCCAGCCTCCGCTCTCCTCAGCCCTCCAGCCTCCGCTCTCCTCAGCCCTCCAGCCTCCGCTCTCCTCAGTCCTCCTCACCCCTCCAGCCTCCCCTCTCCTGAGCCCTCCTCACCCCTCCAGCCTCCCCTCTCCTCAGCCCTCCTCACCCCTCCAGCCTCCCCTCTCCTCAACCCTCCTCACCCCTCCAGCCTCCGCTCTCCTCACCCCTCCATATGCAATGTACAGCATGTGTATATATGTATGTAGGCACTTCCGTCACTTTGTCCGCACTTCTGTCACTTTGTCCGCACTTCTGTCACTTTGTCCGCACTTCCGTCACTTTGTGCACACACACACACACACTCCGCTATACTTACCACCAGCCCTGCGTCCGCCGCCTGAATCCTCAGTCGACATGTCGCCACCCCCGAACTACTGGATCCAATATAGCGTCCAAGAAGTATCGCCAGACTTCCCAGACACCATATTGGATCCAGTCGTCCGGGGGCGGCGACATGTCGACTCAGGATCCAGGCGGCGGGGAAGACGCAGGGCTGGTGGTAAGTATAGCGGAGTGTGTGTGTGTGTGTATGTATGTGTGTGCTGACCACTCTGCCCACGGCGCTGCGCTGACCACTCTGCCCACTCTGCCCATGGCGCTACGCTGACCACTCTGCCCACAGCGCTGCGCTGACCACTCTGCCCACGGCGCTGCGCTGACCACTCTGCCCACGGCGCTGCGCTGACCACTCTGCCCACGGCGCTGCGCTGACCACTCTGCCCACGGCGCTGCGCTGACCACTCTGCCCACGGCGCTGCGCTGACCACTCTGCCCACGGCGCTGCGCTGACCACTCTGCCCACGGCGCTGCGCTGACCACTCTGCCCACGGCGCTGCGCTGACCACTCTCACCGCACTCACTGCTAACCACTGAGCCACGGCACTCACTGTTAACCACTGAGCCACGGCACTCACTGCTAACCACTGAGCCACTGTATCAAGATAAAAGGAGGGGAACAAGAGGCGCAATAGTGCCCTATCACTGCGGCACTGAGTATATAAGTGGTGAAAACAGGGATTCACTCACCTGGGGCAGTTGTGTAACCCACAACTGGCTTGAAGGCGTATTCAATGATTATTCCTAGATAGCTGCTGCAGGACTTCCACCATCCACACAAGTATGGAGAAACATCAGGTAATAGGGAAGAAAATGGTGTGTCACAGATGTGACACACCATTTTCTTCCCTATTACCTGAACCACTGAGCAACGGCACTCACTGCTAACCACTGAGCCACGGCACTCACTGCAACCACTGAGCCACGGCACTCACTGCTAACCACTGAGCCACGGCACTCACTGCTAACCACTGAGCCACGGCACTCACTGCTAACCACTGAGCCACGGCACTCACTGCTAACCACTGAGCCACGGCACTCTCTGCTAACCACTGAGCCACGGCACTCTCTGCTAACCACTGAGCCACGGCACTCACTGCTACCCACTGAGCCACCGCACTCACTGCTACCCACTGAGCCACCGCACTCACTGCTAACCACTGAGCCACCGCACTCAGTGCTAACCACTGAGCCACCGCACTCACTGCTAACCACTGAGCCACCGTACTCACTGCTACCCACTGAGCCACCGCACTCAGTGCTAACCACTGAGCCACCGCACTCACTGCTAACCACTGAGCCACCGCACTCACTGCTAACCACTGAGCCACCGCACTCAGTGCTAACCACTGAGCCACCGCACTCACTGCTAACCACTGAGCCACCGCACTCAGTGCTAACCACTGAGCCACCGCACTCACTGCTAACCACTGAGCCACCTCACTCAGTGCTAACCACTGAGCCACCGCACTGACTGCTAACCACTGAGCCACCGCACTCACTGCTAACCACTGATACACCGCACTCACTGCTACCCACTGAGCCACCGCACTCACTGCTAACCACTGAGCCGCCGCACTCACTGCTACCCACTGAGCCGCCGCACTCACTGCTACCCACTGAGCCACCGCACTCACTGCTAACCACTGAGCCACCGCACTCACTGCTAACCACTGAGCCACCGAGCAGTGCTAACCACTGTGCCACCATATACAGTGCTAACCACTGTGCCACCATATACAGTGCTAACCACTGAGCCACCATACAGTGCTAACCACTGAGCCACCATATACAGTGCTAACCACTGAGCCTCCATATACAGTGCTAACCACTGAGCCACCATATACAGTGCTAACCACTGAGCCACCATACAGTGCTAACCACTGAGCCACCGCACTCACTGCTAACCACTGAGCCACCGAGCAGTGCTAACCACTGAGCCGCCTGTATACACACAATTCATTTCACCGCACTCCCGTAACTATTAGTAAATAAACTGTATATGGATTCCAGACTACCCGATTCTTTAGAATGAGGCCGCCATCTAGTACTTTAATAAGCTTAATTATTGGCTATTTTAATACCAATTAAACTGAGATAATTTTTATACATATTTTTCCGTCTTTTCTCACTAATTAAGTACATGACGATAAGCAGGATAATTATTTACGCACAGCGGTATTTAACATGCGCCCTCAGCCCTGCACCCCAATGCCCGACCATCGCCATAGACTATACCGGTTGCCCTGGGGAACCGCTCCACCCGTGGGTAGCAATATATCTTAGCTGCAAGCCCATCATCCCCAGAGGTCCCGCACCGCAGCAATGGCCCCAATAGCCGAATACCACAGGTGGCGTCACGGCCACCATTCCCGAACTTTTAAATTGATACCCAGGGTCACGGACCTGGGTCTCGACCCCTGTGACTCCCCGGAAGCATCAAAAGTCCGATTCCGAGTACCCCATGGCCCTGGGGTGCATGATGTACAATATAGTTTTGAACCATAACTTATCTCTGTTTGGTCAATGTCTTATGCTATCAGATTTTTCAAGTTTCCTATAAAAATATTACAACAGTGAGGGGTGTAGGGTGTCCTCAGTGTGGGGTCTGGACTCTTCTCACCTTCCTCAGGACAGTGAGGGGTGTAGGGTGTCCTCTGTGTGGGGGTCTGGACTCTTCTCACCAGCCTCAGGACAGTGAGGGGTGTAGGGTGTCCTCAGTGTGGAGGCCTGGACTATCCTCACCAGCCTCAGGACAGTGAGGGGTGTAGGGTGTCCTCAGTGTGGGGGTCTGGACTCTTCTCACCAGCCTCAGGACAGTGAGGGGTGTAGGGTGTCCTCAGTGTGGGGGTCTGGACTCTTCTCACCATCCTCAGGACAGTGAGGGGTGTAGGGTGTCCTCAGTGTGGAGGCCTGGACTCTTCTCCCCAGTCTCAGGACAGTGAGGGGTGTAGGGTGTCCTCAGCGTGGGGGTCTGGACTCTTCTCACCAGCCTCAGGACAGTGAGGGGTGTAGGGTGTCCTCAGTGTGGGGTCTGGACTCTTCTCAGCAGCCTCAGGACAGTGAGGGGTGTAGGGTGTCCTCAGTGTGGGGGTCTGGACTCTTCTCAGCAGCCTCAGGACAGTGAGGGGTGTAGGGTGTCCTCAGTGTGGAGGCCTGGACTCTTCTCACCAGCCTCAGGACAGTGAGGGGTGTAGGGTGTCCTCAGTGTGGAGGTCTGGACTCTTCTCACCTTCCTCAGGACAGTGAGGGGTGTAGGGTGTCCTCAGTGTGGAGGCCTGGACTCTTCTCACCAGCCTCAGGACAGTGAGGGGTGTAGGGTGTCCTCAGTGTGGAGGCCTGGACTCTTCTCACCAGCCTCAGGACAGTGAGGGGTGTAGGGTGTCCTCAGTGTGGGGGCCTGGACTCTTCTCACCAGCCTCAGGACAGTGAGGGGTGTAGGGTGTCCTCAGTGTGGAGGTCTGGACTCTTCTCACCAGCCTCAGGACAGTGAGGGGTGTAGGGTGTCCTCAGTTGGGAGGCCTGGACTATCCTCACCAGCCTCAGGGCAGTGAGGGGTGTAGGGTGTCCTCAGTGTGGGGGCCTGGACTCTTCTCACCAGCCTCAGGACAGTGAGGGGTGTAGGGTGTCCTCAGTGTGGGGGTCTGGACTCTTCTCACCAGCCTCAGGACAGTGAGGGGTGTAGGGTGTCCTCAGTGTGGAGGTCTGGACTCTTCTCACCAGCCTCAGGACAGTGAGGGGTGTAGGGTGTCCTCAGTGTGGGGGTCCTGGACTCTTCTCACCAGCCTCAGGACAGTGAGGGGTGTAGGGTGTCCTCAGTGTGGAGGCCTGGACTCTTCTCACCAGCCTCAGGACAGTGAGGGGTGTAGGGTGTCCTCGTGTGGGGGTCTGGACTCTTCTCACCCCTCAGGACAGTGAGGGGTGTAGGGTGTCCTCAGTGTGGGGGTCTGGACTCTTCTCACCAGCCTCAGGACAGTGAGGGGTGTAGGGTGTCCTCATGTGTGGGGTCTGGACTCTTCTCACCAGCCTCAGGACAGTGAGGGGTGTAGGGTGTCCTCAGTGTGGGGGTCTGGACTCTTCTCACCAGCCTCAGGACAGTGAGGGGTGTAGGGTGTCCTCAGTGTGGGGGCCTGGACTCTTCTCACCAGCTCAGGACAGTGAGGGGTGTAGGGTTCCTCAGTGTGGGGGGTCTGGACTCTTTCCTCACCAGCCTCAGGACAGTGTAGGGGTCTGTGTAGGGTCTGTTTCCCTCAGATGTGGGTGAGGTCCCTGGATCTGACTCCTCACCAGCCTCAGGACAGTGAGGGGTGTAGGGTGTCCTCAGTGTGGGGCCTGGACTCTTCTCACCAGCCTCAGGACACTGAGGGGTGTAGGGTGTCCTCAGTGTGGAGGGCCTGGACTCTTCTCACCACCTCAGGACAGTGAGGGGTGTAGGGTGTCCTCAGTGTGGGGGTCCTGGACTCTTCTCACCAGCCTCAGGACAGTGAGGGGTGTAGGGTGGCCTCTGTGTGGAGGCCTGGACTATCCTCACCAGCCTCAGGACAGTGAGGGGTGTAGGGTGTCCACAGTGTGGGGGTCTGGACTCTTCTCACAGCCTCAGGACAGTGAGGGGTGTAGGGTGTCCTCAGTGTGGGGTCCTGGACTCTTCTCACCTACCTCAGGACAGTGAGGGGTGTAGGGTGTCCTCAGTGTGGGGGTCTGGACTTCTCACCTTCCTCAGGACAGTGAGGGGTGTAGGGTGTCCTCAGTGTGGGGGTCTGGACTCTTCTCACCTTCCTCAGGACAGTGAGGGGTGTAGGGTGTCCTCAGTGTGGAGGTCTGGACTCTTTTCACCAGCCTCAGGACAGTGAGGGGTGTAGGGTGTCCTCAGTGTGGGGCCTGGACTCTTCTCACCAGCCTCAGGACAGTGAGGGGTGTAGGGTGTCCTCAGTGTGGGGCCTGGACTCTTCTCTCCACTCTCAGGACAGTGAGGGGTGCTAGGGTGTCCTCAGTGTGGGGTCTGGACTCTTCTCACCAGCCTCAGGACAGTGAGGGGTGTAGGGTGTCCTCAGGTGTGGAGGCCTGGACTTCTCACCAGCCTCAGGACAGTGAGGGGTGTAGGGTGTCCTCAGTGTGGGGGGTCCTGGACTCTTCTCACCAGCCTCAGGACAGTGAGGGGTGTAGGGTGTCCTCAGTGTGGGGGTCCTGGACTCTTCTCACCAGCCTCAGGACAGTGAGGGGTGTAGGGTGTCCTCATGTGGGAGGCCTGGACTCTTCTCACCAGCCTCAGGACAGTGAGGGGTGTAGGGTGCCTCAGTGTGGGGCCTGGACTCTCTCACCAGCCTCAGGACAGTGAGGGGTGTAGGGTGTCCTCAGTGTGGAGGCCTGGACTCTTCTCAGCAGCCTCAGGACAGTGAGGGGTGTAGGGTGTCCTCAGTGTGGGGGTCTGGACTCTTCTCACCAGCCTCAGGACAGTGAGGGGTGTAGGGTGTCCTCAGTGTGGAGGGCTGGACTATTCCTCACCAGCCTCAGGACAGTGAGGGGTGTAGGGTGTCCTCAGTGTGGGGTCTGGACTCTTCTCACAGCCTCAGGACAGTGAGGGGTGTAGGGTGTCCTCATGTGTGGGGGTCTGGACTCTTTTCACCAGCCTCAGGACAGTGAGGGGTGTAGGGTGTCCTCAGTGTGGGGGCCTGGACTCTTCTCACCAGCCTCAGGACAGTGAGGGGTGTAGGGTGTCCTCATGTGGGGGTCCTGGACTCTTCTCCCAGCCTCAGGACAGTGAGGGGTGTAGGGTGTCCTCAGTGTGGGGTCTGGACTCTTCTCACCAGCCTCAGGACAGTGAGGGGTGTAGGGTGTCCTCAGTGTGGGGGTCTGGACTCTTCTCACCAGCCTCAGGACAGTGAGGGGTGTAGGGTGTCCTCAGTGTGGAGGCCTGGACTCTTCTCACCAGCCTCAGGACAGTGAGGGGTGTAGGGTGTCCTCTGTGTGGGGGTCTGGACTCTTCTCACCAGCCTCAGGACAGTGAGGGGTGTAGGGTGTCCTCAGTGTGGGGGTCTGGACTCTTCTCACCAGCCTCAGGACAGTGAGGGGTGTAGGGTGTCCTCTGTGTGGGGTCTGGACTCTTCTCACCAGCCTCAGGACAGTGAGGGGTGTAGGGTGTCCTCAGTGTGGGGGTCTGGACTCTTCTCACCAGCCTCAGGACAGTGAGGGGTGTAGGGTGTCCTCAGTGTGGGGGCCTGGACTCTTCTCACCAGCCTCAGGACAGTGAGGGGTGTAGGGTGTCCTCAGTGTGGGGGGGTCTGGACTCTTCTCACTAGCCTCAGGACAGTGAGGGGTGTAGGGTGCCCTCAGTGTGGGGGGGCCTGGACTCTTCTCACCAGCCTCAGGACAGTGAGGGGTGTAGGGCGTCCTCAGTGTGGTGTAAGAGCAGTGACACTATGGATTCTTTACTGTAAGAGCAGTGAGACTATGGATTCTTTACTGTAAGAGCAGTGACACTATGGATTCTTTACTGTAAGAGCAGTGACACTGTGGATTCTTTACTGTAAGAGCAGTGACACTATGGATTCTTTACTGTAAGAGCAGTGACACTATGGATTCTTTACTGTAAGAGCAGTGACACTGTGGATTCTTTACTGTAAGAGCAGTGACACTGTGGATTCTTTACTGTAAGAGCAGTGACACTGTGGATTCTTTACTGTAAGAGCAGTGACACTGTGGATTCTTTACTGTAAGAGCAGTGACACTATGGATTCTTTACTGTAAGAGCAGTGACACTATGGATTCTTTACTGTAAGAGCAGTGACACTATGGATTCTTTACTGTAAGAGTAGTGACACTATGGATTCTTTACTGTAAGAGTAGTGACACTATGGATTCTTTACTGTAAGAGCAGTGACACTATGGATTCTTTACTGTAAGAGCAGTGACACTATGGATTCTGTACTGTAAGAGCAGTGACACTGTGGATTCTGTACTGTAAGAGCAGTGAGACTGTGGATTATTTACTGTAAGAGCAGTGACACTATGGATCCTTTACTGTAAGAGCAGTGACACTATGGATCCTTTACTGTAAGAGCAGTGACACTATGGATTCTTTACTGTAAGAGCAGTGACACTATGGATTATTTAATGTAAGAGTAGTGACACTATGGATTCTTTACTGTAAGAGCAGTGACACTATGGATTCTTTACTGTAAGAGCAGTGACACTATGGATTCTTTACTGTAAGAGCAGTGACACTATGGATTCTTTACTGTAAGAGCAGTGACACTATGGATTCTTTACTGTAAGAGCAGTGACACTATGGATCCTTTACTGTAAGATGAGATGGAGGAGACGGGCAGTCACTGAATACTGAGGACAGAGGAGACGGGCGGTCACTGAATACTGAGGACAGAGCAGACGGACGGTCACTGAATACTGAGGACAGAGGAGACGGGCAGTCACCGAATACTGAGGACGGAGGAGACGGGCAGTCACTGAATACTGAGGACGGAGGAGACGGGCGGTCACTGAATACTGAGGACGGAGGAGACGGGCGGTCACTGAATACTGATGATGAAGGAGACGGGCGGTCACTGAATACTGAGGACGGAGGAGACGGGCGGTCACTGAATACTGAGGACGGAGGAGACGGGCGGTCACTGAATACTGAGGACGGAGGAGACGGGCGGTCACTGAATACTGAGGACGGTGGAGACGGGCGGTCACTGAATACTGAGGACGGAGGAGACGGGCGGTCACTGAATACTGAGGACGGAGGAGACGGGCAGTCACTGAATACTGAGGACGGAGGAGACAGGCGATCACTGAATACTGAGGATGGAGGAGACGGGCGGTCACTGAATACTGAGGATGGAGGAGACGGGCGATCACTGAATACTGAGGATGAAGGAGACGGGCGGTCACTGAATACTGAGGACGGAGGAGACAGGCGATCACTGAATACTGAGGATGGAGGAGACGGGTGGTCACTGAATACTGAGGACGGAGGAGACGGGCGGTCACTGAATACTGAGGACGGAGGAGACGGGCGGTCACTGAATACTGAGGATGGAGGAGACGGGCTGTCACTGAATACTGAGGATGAAGGAGACGGGCGATCACTGAATACTGAGGATGGAGGAGACGGGCGGTCACTGACTACTGAGGACGGAGGAGACGGGCGGTCACTGAATACTGAGGATGGAGAAGACGGGCGGTCACTGAATACTGAGGATGAAGGAGACGGGCGGTCCCCGGATAATGAGGATGGAGGAGACGGGCGGTCCCCGGATAATGAGGACGGAGGAGACGGGCGGTCACTGAATACTGAGGACGGAGGATAATAGTTTCTTTTTTTCCTTTCTGGCTCTGCAGCATTCTCCAGCACATCTCTGTACATGTGAGCTGTTAGTGATCCTCACTCCCATGTCACCACCGTAGTCCACAGCGGTGTATGGAGACCAGGGCTGTGAGTTGGTATAAAATGAATCAACTCTCACTCCTAAAACCTATAATAGATTGGATCCAGTAGATCAGTGCAGAATATTATGAATTATTGCTATGTTGTAATATCCTGATTATTGTATGATAATAATACATTTATGGGGGGTCGGAGTGGTGGACATTGAGGACTCGCTGATTCACCGTCTCCACGGCTCTGGCGGTTCTGGCTCTTGTACTCACCGGAGTTGGCGCCCGTCACGATGGCGGTCTTGCCCGTCAGGTCGGTGTGGCATCTCCGTGGCTCCCAGTTTCCCTTCCTCTGTCGGCGCAGCACCACGGCGAGGACCACGGAGCACAGGAACCAGACGGGGTGACTGAGGACTGACAGCAGCTCCATGACCGGCGGCGGCTGAGTGCTAGGACTCGTGCACCGTACAGGATACTCTGCCCTGGGCACCGGCGGAGTCGCTGGGTCCTAGAGCCGGCGGCGTTCACACTATATGTTATCAGATTGTAGGCAGAAAGAGTGTGATCTCCTCATAACAAGGTCCACAGCCTAATGACAGAGCGGCGTTAACCCCGTCCTTCCCAGTGACAGCAGGTTTCCGAGGTTGATTGATCGTCATTGTGAATATCGGTATTGTTCCTCATTATAATAAGGTTACTATTAATCCTGTAGTAGTGACGCCCTGCGGAGGGCTTTCATGTGGCCGAGCTGTAACTGTTCCTAGATCGGTGGGCAGGGGACCTAAGTTATTTCTTGTCATTTCAGTGCAAAATTGAAGACAAACTTTAGGCCCTGGATTTGTCACTTCCCAACCACCCCAGACCCCACGTCACACACTGCAATCTCGTGAGCGATATCGCTTAAATGATCCGGAATTTTGATCGTTTGATCGATATCGTTTGTGCATCGTTGTGTGTAATCGGGTGATCTTTCATTGAAAAATCGCTGGATTGTTTGGTGGAAGATTTGTGATCCGGACCTCAAATCCGTCGTTCATGGTTCAATTAACCTGCGCTCGACCTGCTGCATCCATCGCTGTGTGACACCTCTCAAACCATTGTGAGGTAGCGCCCCAGGGGAACCCGCTTGGCACGGGGAAAATGACAGCAGCGACTACATTTCAACGTAACATAAGCAGCGGATTTATTAATTTCTGTCATAAACCGCTTTCAAACACATAAACCATAACACTATTTCCATTTTCACATATAATATGCATGTCCTTACATTGCATTATATGACATTCCCATATGACATTACATTACAGGACATTCACATACGTTTTCCCCAGAACTTCAAGGCGTCACCCACCGACCCTTGCAGACCTCAGTCTGGTTCTAAAGACGGCTATCACCGTCTATCACCCTGACAGGGATCATTCCCCATCCTATTGCACACGAGTCATCACACATGGCACTTTTTCATGAACCATCATGACTCACGCATGACACAGCATTCATGGCATTTTTACATACACCAATATGCTACACACTCAGGGCCCACAATAGTACCAGGAGCCCTGTCACTTAGTACACACAAGACCTCCATGGA
The DNA here is from genome assembly GCA_033576535.1 of Allobates femoralis. Lineage (NCBI taxonomy): Eukaryota > Metazoa > Chordata > Amphibia > Anura > Aromobatidae > Allobates > Allobates femoralis. The sequence goes on along the minus strand of JARQOC010000003.1, from coordinate 2,364,049 downwards.
TCCACCGGGATCCAAGACACTAACATCTGGATCAACGGGACCATATCATGACTCACTCAGTCAGTCCCAAAGTCGGCTGTGACCGCCTGGCTCTTGAGCCGTACTCGGTCTCTCACACCGCACATCTGACCGCCTGGTCCTTGAGCCGTCCTCAGTCCTGGACACTTGCTGGCATGCACGCATCTTTGTGCCACCGGCATGGAGCTGGCAGGCTTCCATCACTTTCCCCACCGGGGACTGATCACTTCCAGCACCTCCTCACATGGCAGTGGTCTGGACTTCTGACTCCCATCATCCTCTCCTCACTCAGACACCTGGCAGGTTCTTATCCAGGCTGCTCACCCACAGCTGCAACCCAGTGAGTCAATCAGCACCTCTTCACTCACACACAGACCTGAGATGTGATTAACCCCCTGTGCACCATTCAGGTTTAGCCCAGCAAAGCACTCATCCCCACAGGTTCAGCCGCTCATTAGGCTCATGAATGTATCAGATCTTCAGCACTCACACTCAGCTGTTTTACTCAGGTCATGAAAACCCTTCAGCTGTTAACCCCTTGTACATCAGACAGGTTTCACACAGCACACACAATCAGGAAAACTGGCCCATGTGAACAGAGACCTGCATTGATAACCCGTGTGATGCACCCGGCCAGGGGCCACATCACCACACCAATAAATACAATAAGGGGAGACAAGAGGCGCAATAGTGCCCTATCACTAGTGACACGGTCTGTGTAAGTATATCAATAGGTGTGCACTCACCTGGTCCAGTTGTGTGCCCCACAACTGGTTTGTAAGTATTTGGTTTTTAGCTGCTGCAGGACCTCCAACGGCCACTCACACGTGGAAAGACGCTCAGATATTGGGAAGATGGTGTACCACGGTCCGCACTGCTGCCTCAATGGAATCACAAGGAATGCAGGATTTCAAGAAGTCACGAGGAATGCAAGATTCCAAAAGTAACAATCTCCTGTATTACACCACGTAGAATAAAGAAGATTGTTACTTTTGGAACCCTGCATTCCTCATGATTCCATTGGGCAGCAGCGCGGACCGTGACACACCATCTTCCCAAGATCTGACCCTCTCAAACCATCTCATTCTCAATTTCGCCTATTCCCGACACTGCATAGTGTCGATCGCTGAGTCGTGCGAACAATCGCTGGCGCGGTGCCAAATTTAACATCGTTAAAAAGATCTATGCCTGTGACACCGCACAAACGATATCAATCCATTGTTCGAGCGATCTCCATCACGTGACTTTTCAGCCGATATCGTGATTGAGATTGATGCGTGTGATGTGGCCCTTAGGGTACCGTTACACGTCACAACATTGCATGCAATTTCACTTACAATTTGCTGGTTGCAGTGAAATCATGGACACATTGTTACATTTGTACACGGCAACAAAATAGAACAATGTGTCCATGATTTCACTGCAACCAGCAAATTGACAGTGAAATTGCTAGCAATGTTGCGACGTGTAAAGGTACCCTTACGGTCTTTGGATCACTGAAATCAATCTCAGATCCCCGTGATCATTAGTTTGGCAGGTGAGGCCCAATAAAAGGAAAACTGGGTGTTCCACAATATTACGCAGCCACAGTTTTCAAGTAACATGGAAAGAAAAAGGATCTCTGCTGCCGAAAAGCAACAAATAGTGCAATGCCTGGGACAAGGGATGAAAACATTAGATATTGTATGAAAACCTAAGCGTGATCATCGTACTGTGAAGAGATTTGTGGCTGATTCTGAGCACAGATGTGTTCGTGCAGATAAAGGCAGAATGAGGAAGGTTTCTGCCAGGCAAGTTCATCAGATTAAGAGAGCAGCTGCTAAAAAGACCTTACAAACCAGCACAGATATGTGAAGCTGCTGGAGCCTCTGGAGTCCCTCCAACCTCAAGGTGTAGGATCCTTCAAAGGCTGCTGTGGGGCATAAAGCTACTATTCGGCCACCCCTAAACAGTGCTCACAAGCAGAGACAGTTGCAGTGGGTCCACATATACATGAAGACTAATTATCAACCAGTCTTGTTACTGATGAGTGCCGAGCAACCCTGGATGGTCCAGATGGATGGAGTAGTGGATGGTTGGTGGATGCCACCATGTCCCAACAAGGCTGCAACGTCAGCAAGGAGGTGGAGGAGTCATGTTTGGGCTGGAATCATGGGGAAACAGCTGGTCGGCCCCTTTAAGGTTCCTGAAGGTGTGAAAATGACCTCTGCAAAGTATATAGAGTTTCTGACTGAGAACTTTCTTCCATGGTACAAAAAGCAAAAACAGGAGCAAAATCCTCCTCATGCATGACAATGCCCCATCTCATGCTGCAAAGAATACCTCTGTGTCATTGGCTGCTATGGACATAAAAGGAGATAAACTCATGGTGTGGCCACCATCTTACCCTGACCTCAACCCTATAGAGAACCTTAGGAGTATAATCAAGCAAAAGATCTATGAGGGTGGGAGGCAGTTCACATCAAAACAGCAGCTCTGGGAGGCGATTCTGACATCATGCAAAGAAATACAAGCAGAAACTCTCCAGAAACTCACAAGATCAATGGATGCAAGAATTGCGAAGGTGAGATCAGAGAAGGTTTCCTGTGTTACCATGTAACTTGGCCTGTTAGGAGGTTTTGGAGGTAAATAGCTTTTTATCTCAGTGAATGTGACCTCCTAATGCTACAAATTCAACAAATCAGCATTTTCACTTCTGTCAAACATCAAATGTTTAGAAACTCTCCTGTGCCGGATAATGTGGAACAGTGAAGAGAAGATTATACTGTTATCATTGGGAGGTTTCTACAATAAAATTCCATGTATACTGTAACGGGTGATGACTTTTATTACACTGATCGTCATCTGCACCGACCATTTAGGAAAATCAGAAAAAATGAACATTGGCATAATGATTTGTAACATGATGTAATGTTTGGTCTTGTAACATTGGTTCTTGCTGGGGTCAGGCTTACAATGTGCGACTGTATTCAGGTGAATGACCGCAGTGTTCACCCTCTGGATATCAGTGTAATCAGCCGCGCTATCAGTATAGGGAACAGCACTCACCACAGGACGGGTTTAACCTGTTAAACACTGGACACGTTGGGCAGGTTTATCAATTTTAAACAATGCAAAGTTACACAGGAGGAGCCCACCGGGACTCAGCAGCTGAAGACCACCAGGGCAGGGTGCACAGGAGGAACCCACCAGGATTCAGCAGCTGAAGACCACCATGGAAGGGTGCACAGGAGGAACCCACCAGGATTCAGCAGCTGAAGACCACCATGGGAGGGTGCACAGGAGGAACCCACCAGGTGAGGATGCACAGGAGGAGACCACCAGGACTCAGCAGCTAAAGACCACCAGGGCAGGGTGCCCAGGAGGAGCCCACCATGGGAGGGTGCACAGGAGGAACCCACCAGGGAAGAATGCACAGAAGGAGACCAGCAGGGAAGGGTGCACAGGAGACCACCAGGGGAGGGTGCACAGGAGACCACCAGGGGAGGGTGCACAGGAGGAGCCCACCAGGTGAGGATGCACAGGAGGAGACCACCAGGACTCAGCAGCTAAAGACCACCAGGGCAGGGTGCCCAGGAGGAGCCCACCATGGGAGGGTGCACAGGAGGAACCCACCAGGGAAGAATGCACAGAAGGAGACCAGCAGGGAAGGGTGCACAGGAGACCACCAGGGGAGGGTGCACAGGAGACCACCAGGGGAGGGTGCACAGGAGGAGCCCACCAGGGAAGAATGCACAGGAGGAGACCAGCAGGGAAGGGTGCACAGGAGGAGACCACCAGGGCTCAGCAGCTGTAGACCACCAGGGGCAGGTGCACAGAAGGAGACCACCAGGGGAGGGTGCACAGGAGGAGCCCACCAGGACTCAGCAGCTAAAGACCACCAGGGCAGGGTGCCCAGGAGGAGCCCACCATGGGAGGGTGCACAGGAGGAACCCACCAGGGAAGAATGCACAGAAGGAGACCAGCAGGGAAGGGTGCACAGGAGACCACCAGGGGAGGGTGCACAGGAGACCACCAGGGGAGGGTGCACAGGAGGAGCCCACCAGGGAAGAATGCACAGGAGGAGACCAGCAGGGAAGGGTGCACAGGAGGAGACCACCAGGGCTCAGCAGCTGTAGACCACCAGGGGCAGGTGCACAGAAGGAGACCACCAGGGGAGGGTGCACAGGAGGAGCCCACCAGGACACAGCAGCTGAAGACCACCAGGGGAGGGTGTACAGGAGACCACCAGGGGCAGGTGCACAGTAGGAGCCCACCAGTGAACGGTGCACAGGAGGAGCCCACCAGGACTCATCAGCTGAAGACCACCAGGGGAGGGTGCACAGGAGGAGCCCTCTAAGGACCAATGGATTAGATTGGTATACCAGGTGTTATAGTATGGCAGCGGCACACCAGGGGTCATCAGATGAGCCGCTGGACATGAGGAGTGCAACCGGAGCCGGAAGATGGGAGCAGCAAAGCAGAGGCCGGCAGATATAGAGTGGCACACCACAAGCTGCCCTTGATCTGTGACCCCTACACTAACAGCATGCTCCACTCCTGAAGGACTCTGCTGCTCCATGGTATGTTTTCAATAAATAATGCAGCCAGAGGGGACATACACTTTATTAGATCTGCTGATTTACAATTGGCCTAACAGCGCAGGTTACACAGGACTATATGGCACAGAGAAGTGTGAGGGCTGCGGGAGATACAGACAATGGACATGGGGCTCAGGGGCCCCAAGCAGGAGATACAGACAATGGACATGAGGCTCAGGGGTGGACATACGGTCGGTGCAGCTGAACCGGGGTCCCGAGCGGGAAATACAGATAATAGACACAATGCTCAGGGGTGGACATACCACCGATGCAGCTGAACTGGGGCCCGGGGCGGGAGATACAGATAATGAACATGAGACTCAGGGGTGGATATACAGCCAATGCAGCTGAAGCGGGGCCCCAAGCAGGAGATACAGATAATGAACATGAGACTCTTTGGCGGACATACCTCTGGGGCAGCTGAACCAGGGCCCTGAGTGGGAGATGCAGATAATAGACATGAGGCTCAGGGGAGGACATAGCACCGCTGCAGCTGAACCGGGGCCCCGAGTGGGAGATGCAGATAATAGACATGAGGCTCAGGGGTGGACATAGCACTGGTGCAGCTGAACCAGGGCCCTGAGTGGGAGATGCAGATAATAGACATGAGGCTCAAGGGAGGACATAGCACCGATGCAGCTAAACCGGGGCCCCGAGTGGGAGATGCAGATAATAGACACGAGGCTCAGGGGTGGACATAGCACCGGTGCAGCTGAACCGGGGCCCCGAGTGGGAGATGCAGATAATAGACATGAGGCTCAGGGGTGGACATAGCACTGGTGCAGCTGAACCGGGGCCCCGAGTGGGAGATGCAGATAATAGACATGAGGCTCAGGGGTGGACATAGCACCGGTGCAGCTGAACCGGGGCCCCGAGTGGGAGATGCAGATAATAGACATGAGGCTCAGGGGTGGACATAGCACCGATGCAGCTGAACCGGGGCCCCAAGTGGGAGATGCAGATAATAGACATGAGGCTCAGGGGTGGACATAGCACCGGTGCAGCTGAACCGGGGCCCCAAGTGGGAGATGCAGATAATAGACATGAGGCTCAGGGGTGGACATAGCACTGGTGCAGCTGAATCGGGGCCCCGAGTGGGAGATGCAGATAATAGACATGAGGCTCAGGGGTGGACATAGCACTGGTGCAGCTGAACCAGGGCCCTGAGTGGGAGATGCAGATAATAGACATGAGGCTCAGGGGTGGACATAGCACTGGTGCAGCTGAACCGGGGCCCCGAGTGGGAGATGCAGATAACAGACACGAGGCTCAGGGGTGGACATAGCACCGATGCAGCTGAACCGGGGCCCCGAGTGGGAGATGCAGATAATAGACATGAGGCTCAGGGGTGGACATAGCACCGGTGCAGCTGAACCGGGGCCCGAGTGGGAGATGCAGATAATAGACATGAGGCTCAGGGGTGGACATAGCACCGATGCAGCTGAACCGGGGCCCCGAGTGGGAGATGCAGATAATAGACATGAGGCTCAGGGGTGGACATAGCACTGGTGCAGCTGAAACGGGGCCCCGAGCAGGAGATACAGATAATAGACATGAGGCTCAGGGGTGGACATAGCACTGGTGCAGCTGAATCGGGGCCCCGAGTGGGAGATGCAGATAATAGACACGAGGCTCAGGGGTGGACATAGCACTGGTGCAGCTGAACCGGGGCCCCGAGCAGGAGATACAGATGATGGACGAGTCTCACTGTGATATAAAGGAGATGAGCGGCTGAACCTGAGGAACGCTGTTCTTAAGAAGCTGCTCCACACCAAGGCTTGGTAGAGTGATGGAGGCTTGAATTGGCCTCAGTTGTCTCCTGTCCTTCTTGCTGATGGTCTCCCTCTGTTGCAGACTGTACACAGACCCTCGCTCTGTGGCATCCCCCTTTCTTAGTATGACCCCATGAGTCAGTGGCATGGTGTCCAGCAGTATGGATGCAGGGGCCCGGACATCCTCTATTCCAGTGGTGGACTGTGTTACCATCATCTTATCATGGAGGGTCGAGGGGTTATTGGCTGAAGAGCTGACAGATCTCCTGGCAGCCACCTCTCTGCGTCTTCTGACCAATGATTTCCCGGCCTCCTTGCTGATGTCCAGGACTTCTATCTGGGGCTGGACATGAAATTGGGGTAGTTTGTACAGCTCCACCCTAGGTACAGACAGGACATTGCCCGCATGATCATAGGTGACGTCCTTCTTCTGCGGGGGTCTCCCCAGCTGGATCTTTAGGATGTTGTGGAGGGAGGTGGGCAGGAAGTCAATGGTCTCATCATTTGGACTTTCCTTTTTATCGAGTTGCTCCAGTAACATCTCCTTCTCTGTCTCCTCCAGAGATTTAGTGATATTCTTCAGGCCGGCTGATCGAAGGGGACCGCGATGGGGACGGTAACCAGGTCTTCTCTTTGGAGGAGCAGTAGGGGGGGTAGGTTTTATAACTGGCTGAGGTGTTGGGGGTGCAGATATTTTGGGGATGAGTACTTCTTCCTGTGAAGACTGTGGAGGTTCCTCTTCAGCCCCTGGAGGTTCTCCTGTCACTGAAGTCTCCTCTGGGATATCTGTAATGGGGTGCTCAGGGGTCACCTGAAAAAAGCAAGAAGGTGTTTAATATTCAAAATATGGGCTACAGTCATCTGTATACTTATAAATGGACAATATGGGTGAGACCTTACCTGAGGCGGACTGGACCGGGGTGTGCGGGCAGGATGGGTGACTGGGACACACCCTTGTGCCCAGGAGTCATGTGGACAAGGCTGTGGCTCCTGCTGACAGGAGCTTTCTGTATCCGGCTCATGGTTCCCCTCATCTCTGGGCACAAATGTCCACTGTACAATCTGCAACATGGCATCTCGTGCCTGACTGACGGTATATGGGATCACCTGTGACCAAACATATCCCCCATTAATATGACATCTCCCATAGCTCCACAAAACTCATCCAATTACTCTATAAACTTGCACTTCTCCTGGGCTGTGGAGTCAGAGTCATGGAGTCAAAGTCTATTTTGGTGGAGTCAGAGTTGAATTCAGGGAAATTGAGAAGTCGGGAGTTGGAGGTTTGGCTTACTGACTGCACACCATGATTGTGGAGTCAGAGTTGATGTCCTTTTGGTGGAGTTGGATGTTTGGCTTGCTGACTTCACAGCCATGGTTGTGGAGTTGGAGATGTTGAGTCGGTGTCCATTTTGATGGAGTTGGAGTCAGATTGAAGGAAACTGAGGAGTGTCAGGTTTGTCTTATAGACTGCACACTATGGCTGTGGAGCTGGAGTCGTATTCAGAGACACTCAGGAGTTGGAGTCAGAGATTTGGCTTGTAGACTCTAGTCCTGCTTCTCACCCCTCCTCCATCTCAATAGAAACCTTCCATTGCTCCATATACCTCACGTTACACATTATCGTCCTATTACTGAACATAACCCCTTCCACTATCCCATATAACTCTGTGCCTCATATATCCCCCTCCTGCTCTCATGTACCTGGCGCTGTAGATAGACCGTCAGGCACTCCTCCATCACGCGGCTGATCAGAGACTCTACTATGTCTCCCACCACGTCTTCTCCATCTTCAGCCACCACCATAGACGTCCAGTCATCCTCGGTGAAACGTCCTGGAATGATGTCCACAGTCACTGGTGGGAGAGGAGCCACCGTCACAGTACGGGACTTGTCCCCCCGAGACTTGGAGACGGAGACACGCGGCGCCACCTGCAGGACACAAGATGGACGATGAGTCCCCATGTGATGTGAGTGTACCGGAGGATGGCGGCGGCCGTCTGGCTAGTCGCGCCCTCAGTTGTAGGATGACATAATGCCGTGTAGGTGAGTATTCATAACATTCAATAGCCAATCATAAGTGAATGATAAAACATACAATAGTAAATGACTGGTGACCGCATATATGCATAATATACAAAAAGACAAATCGCTCGTTCTAACACGTATATACAACAACAGAATGTATCTCTATATTATTTATTATGTATCAAAGATTAGACAGGACGGCCTAGTCACAAGAATAAAATGTAATATAGAAAGCTGAGGGTGTATGTGGCACAAGCCCCGCCCACTCTACAACCCACAAGCCACACCCATTCCATAACCCACCACCTTACAAACCACGCCCACTCCATAACCCACCACCCTACAAGCCATGCCCACTCCATAACCCACCACCCCACAAGCCACGCCCACTCTACAACCCACAAGCCACGCCCACTCCATAACCTACCACCCACAAGCCACGCCCACTCTACAGCCCACTACCTACAAGCCACGCCCACTCTACAACCACCACCCATAAACCACGCCCACTCCATAACCCACCACCCCACAAGCCACGCCCACTCCATAGCCCACCACCCCACAAGCCATGCCCACTCCACATAGCCCTGCCCCTTCATAGCTCCACCTTTATGGCCCCACCCCTTCACAATGTACTTATATTCACTAAAGGAATTTGCACCATAGCACGTTGAATCACAAAATGATGCACACACACCTCGTTTGACTCAGGGTCTATGGGGCTGTGTAGATATGGGGGAGCAGGTTTAGGGGCAGAAGTGCAGCTGTGGGGCGGGGTGCAGCGGGGGCATTTTTTTTGGGGGAGAGGTAGAGGTTTAAGAGGGCGGGGTGCTGCTGTTTTTGGGAGGGGTGAGTTGGGGGGCGGGTTTTTTAGGGCAGGGGTGTGGGTTTGTTATTTTTGGGCGGGGGGAGTGTGGGATACGGGGGCAGGCTTTTTTTGGAGGGGTGCGGGTTAAGGAGGACGAGGGGGCAGGTTTGGGGGCAGGGGAAGTTTTGGGGTGGGGCAGTGGGGTGATGGTTATGTTTGGGTGCAGTGGTGGTGGGTGGGGCAGTTTGGGGGTTGGAGTCAGGGGGGGCAGGTTTGATTGTATAGTGGACATACATACACACACACACAGACAGTTTATAACTAAAAACAGTTACTATGCCCGGGCAACGCCGGGCTCTACAGCTAGTGTGTAGTATAAGTCATGTCTATAGTTCATCCCCAGGGGACACTTGGTTTTCCCTGCTAATTCTTTCAGTGATGTATTTACCTTTTGACTATGTGCATTGCCTGCCAATAAAATATCTAAAAACAGAACGTCATTGCCTGAAGGGACTGGGGTGAATTTAAAATTATAATTATTGTTGTTTAAATATGATGTTAGAGATAGGAAGGCAGATATATCACCACACCATACAATGAGGAGATCGTCCACATATCTGCCGTCCCATGTCCTCATCTCTAACATCATATCACCACACCATACAATCAGGAGATCGTCCACATATCTGCCGTCCCAAGTCCTCATCTCTAAGATCATATCACCACACCATACAATGAGGAGATCGTCCACATATCTGCCGTCCCATGTCCTCATCTCTAAGATCATATCACCACACCATACAATGAGGAGATCGTCCACATATCTGCCATCCCATCTCTAACATATCACCACACCATACAATGAGGAGGTCATCCACATATCTGCCGTCCCATCTCTAACATCATATCACCACACCATACAATGAGTAGGTCATCCACATATCTGCCATCCCATCTCTAACATATCACCACACCATACAATGAGGAGGTCATCCACATATCTGCCGTCCCATCTCTAACATCATATCACCACACCATACAATGAGGAGGTCATCCACATATCTGCCATCCCATCTCTAACATATCACCACACCATACAATGAGGAGGTCATCCACATATCTGCCTTCCCATCTCTAACATATCACCACACCATACAATGAGGAGGTCATCCACATATCTGCCTTCCCATCTCTAATATATCACCACATCATCAATGAGGAGGTCATCCACATATCTGCCATCCCATCTCTAACATATCACCACACCATACAATGAGGAGGTCATCCACATATCTGCCTTCCCATCTCTAACATATCACCACACCATACAATGAGGAGGTCATCCACATATCTGCCGTCCCATCTCTAACATCATATCACCACACCATACAATGAGGAGGTCATCCACATATCTGCCTTCCCATCTCTAATATATCACCACACCATACAATGAGGAGGTCATCCACATATCTGCCTTCCCATCTCTAATATATCACCACATCATCAATGAGGAGGTCATCCACATATCTGCCATCCCATCTCTAACATATCACCACACCATACAATGAGGAGGTCATCCACATATCTGCCTTCCCATCTCTAACATCATCATCTAAGGTCTATTGTGGAGCTGGATACATGTGCTGAGGTCATGATATCTGTCGTCTGGATGAACTTAAGGACTATTGTCGTTGGCTGGTTTGGGATCCTGTGGACTGGGTGCATTGTGGTCATCTAACTGGAGTTAGGCTACGTTCACATGTAGTGTATTTCCCGCGCTTTTTCTGCTGCGTTTTGCGGCCGCGCTATTTAGCGCCGGTAAAAAAATGAGGTGCATTCACACAGCGCATTTTTTTTGCGGCTGCATTTACTCCACAAAAGCGCAGGAGGAAGTGATGTCACACGGGGCAGGAATAACCCTGCCCCCGGGTGACATGTGTGTACATACACTGCTAAAGCAAAATAAAAAAAAGCCATGGTAATAAGAATAATAGAATAAAACACTCCCCCCCCCCCCCCCCGCCAACTGTCCCGGGATGCGGGACCTGAATCAGCTGACCGGCGGCAAACCAATCAGCTGATGTATCACCTGACAACATCAGCTGAGCAGTTTAAAACGCCCGCCTGCTGATCTGTTTTGGCGGGCGGTTTAAACTCTCAGCTGATGATGTCACGTGACACATCAGCTGATCGCTACTGGCCAATCAGATCATTCAGGTCCTTGCAGCGATGGAATGTCTTTCTCTTGGGTCCCGGAACAGCCGGTGGAGAGGTATTTTATTTTTAAAACCTTTTGTTCACTTTTATTTGGCTTTTGCAGTGTATGTAGATACATTGTGAAAGCGAAACTACAGCCCCGACATATCACACGGGGAAGGAACATAGGATTCAATGCATATTCCAGCTCATTATAATGGCGCCTATGGGAGGAAGCGCAAAGAATTGACATGTTGATTCTATTTACATGCACACTTTCTCCTGCAAAAGTGCGGCAGAAAAAAGTCTGAATGGCAAAAGTGGAAGCCCAGTCACTTTGCCGAGAGACGCAGACGCAGATGAGCTTTTGGGGAGAAGCGCAGTGGGAAATCCACAGCGCGTGAACGTCGCCCTACTGTAATATCATGTACAGATCCTTACACATTGCATCAACTGTTCTGTCTGTAAAATGAAATATGTGAGATACAATGCTGAAAGATCAAGACATGCTGAACACATACCAACTATAAATAAATAATGATAATTTGGCATATTCTGGAGAAGACAAACATTTTGTATAAGTTCATTAAAGTAATCTTTCATCTTTTTCGTTTTTTGCTCTTGAGAATTAGATGGTTCACGAGGGGTGGAAATTGGAAAAAGTGGCTTGAAATGCAAAGAACATTAAAGAACTATTGATTCTCCATCGGTGGGGGAGCATAATCATTTTCCCATGGTTGTGTGACAAGGTGGGTGAGTGCCTCAGCCTGTCCCCCTCTTGTCTATCGGTACTCACATCTTTTGTGTCATTGAAGATCTCTCAAGGAAGAGGAGCAATGATGGTGGACGTGTACAAGGAAAACATGGCATATGTCTGCTCTTGGCCTGATGATAAGAAGAATCACATCATTGCAAGCGGAGGTAAGGAATGATGGAGGAATCACAATGTCCATTCAATAGAAAGCTCAGTCCACCACCTTACTCCATCATAAGAGCGTGCCAGTGCGGTGGAGGACGCCCCTGTATACAGCGGGTATCATTACACTCATTGATGGGACCATGCCTACAATACAGACTTACATATCAGTAGTAAAGGATTAACAATCACAAAGATCAGGTGTCATTTTTGGTCACAGTTTCAGAAGATAAGAAGATCCAGAGACTCTCCAAAAGAGAAATCCAGGCAGGAGTTCCATTATCTGAGAAGTGACTGAGGGCGAGCTCCACATACACCGGCAAGCTCCACATATCTACATCTACCGGCGAGCTCCACATCTACCGGCGAGCTCCACAATATACCGGAGAGCTGCACATATACCGGAGAGCTCCACATAACCGGAGAGCTCCACATATACCGGAGAGCTCCACATCTCCCGGCGAGCTCACATATACCGGAGAGCTCCACATATACCGGAGAGCTCCACATACACCGGAGAGCTCCACATACACCGGCAAGCTCCACATATCTACATCTACCGGCGAGCTCCACATCTACCGGCGAGCTCCACATATACCGGAGAGCTGCACATATACCGGAGAGCTCCACATACACCGGAGAGCTCCACATATACCGGAGAGCTCCACATCTACCGGCGAGCTCCACATATACCGGAGAGCTCCACATATACCGGAGAGCTCCACATACACCGGAGAGCTCCACATACACCGGAGAGCTCCACATATACCGGAGAGCTCCACATACACCGGCGAGCTCCACATCTACGGCGAGCTCCACATCTACCGGCGAGCTCCACATATATACATCTACCGGCAAGATCCACATCTACCGGCGAGCTCCACATACACCGGCAAGCTCCACATATCTACATCTACGGCAAGCTCCACATCTACCGGCGAGCTCTACATCTACCGGCGAGCTCCACATCTACCGGCGAGCTCCACATCTACCGGCGAACTCCACATATATACATCTACCGGCAAGATCCACATCTACGGCGAGCTCCACATACACCGGCAAGCTCCACATATCTACATCTACCGGCAAGCTCCACATCTACCGACGAGCTCTACATCTACCGGCGAGCTCCACATATACCGGAGAGCTCCACATTTACCGGCGAGCTCCACATTACACCGGCAAGCTCCACATTATCTACATCTACCGGCGAGCTCCACATTACCGGCGAGCTCTACATCTACCGGCGAGCTCCACATATACCGGAGAGCTCCACATTTACCGGCGAGCTCCACATACACCGGCAAGCTCCACATATCTACATCTACCGGCGAGCTCCACATCTACCGACGAGCTCCACATCTACGGCGAACTCCACATATATACATCTACGGCGAGCTCCACATATCCGGCGAGCTCCACATACACCGGAGAGCTCCACATATACCGGAGAGCTCCACATACACGGAGAGCTCCACATATCTACATCTACCGGCGAGCTCCACATACACCGGAGAGCTCCACATATACCGGAGAGCTCCACATACACCGGCAAGCTCCACATATCTACATCTACCGGCGAGCTCCACATCTACCGGCGAGCTCCACATATACCGGAGAGCTCCACATACACCGGCAAGCTCCACATATCTACATCTACCGGTGAGCTCCACATACACCGGAGAGCTCCACATATACCGGAGAGCTCCACATACACCGGAGAGCTCCACATATCTACATCTACCGGCGAGCTCCACATACACCGGAGAGCTCCACATATACCGGAGAGCTCCACATACACCGGCAAGCTCCACATATCTACATCTACCGGCGAGCTCCACATCTACCGGCGAGCTCCACATATACCGGAGAGCTCCACATACACGGTAAGCTCCACATATCTACATCTACGGCGAGCTCCACATATACCGGAGAGCTCCACATATACCGGAGAGCTCCACATACACCGGCAAGCTCCACATATCTACATCTACGGCGAGCTCCACATCTCGGCGAGCTCCACATATACCGGAGAGCTCCACATATACCGGAGAGCTCCACATACACCGGAGAGCTCCACATTCACATCTACCGGCGAGCTCCACATCTACCGGCGAGCTCCACATATACCGGAGAGCTCCACATACACCGGCAAGCTCCACATATCTACATCTACCGGCGAGCTCCACATCTACGGCGAGCTCCACATCTACCGGAGAGCTCCACATATACCGGAGAGCTCCACATATACCGGAGAGCTCCACATATACCGGAGAGCTCCACATTTACCGGAGAGCTCCATTTACGGCGAGCTCCACATACACCGGAGAGCTCCACATATCTACATCTACGGCGAGCTCCACATATACCGGAGAGCTCCACATATACCGGAGAGCTCCACATACATCGGCAAGCTCCACATATCTACATCTACCGGCGAGCTCCACATCTACCGGCGAGCTCCACATATACCGGAGAGCTCCACATATACCGGAGAGCTCCACATTTACCGGAGAGCTCCACATTTACCGTCGAGCTCCACATACACCGGAGAGCTCCACATATCTACATCTACCGGCGAGCTCCACATATACCGGGAGAGCTCCACATATACCGGAGAGCTCCACATACACGGCAAGCTCCACATATCTACATCTACGGCGAGCTCCACATCTACCGGCGAGCTCCACATATACCGGAGAGCTCCACATATACCGGAGAGCTCCACATACACCGGCAAGCTCCACATATCTACATCTACCGGCGAGCTCCACATCTACCGGCGAGCTCCACATCTACCGGAGAGCTCCACATCTACCGGAGAGCTCCACATATACCGGAGAGCTCCACATATACCGGAGAGCTCCACATACACCGGCAAGCTCCACATATCTACATCTACCGGCGAGCTCCACATCTACCGGCGAGCTCCACATCTACGGAGAGCTCCACATCTACCGGCGAGCTCCACATCTACCGGAGAGCTCCACATCTACCGGAGAGCTCCACATTTACCGGCGAGCTCCACATATACTGGAGAGCTCCACATCTACCGGCGAGCTCCACATCTACCGGAGAGCTCCACATATACCGGAGAGCTCCACATACACCGGCGAGCTCCACATATACCGGAGAGCTCCACATCTACCGGCAAGCTCCACATCTACCGGCGAGCTCCACATATACCGGAGAGCTCCACATATACCGGAGAGCTCCACATCTACCGGCAAGCTCCACATCTACCGGCGAGCTCCACATATACCGGAGAGCTCCACATATACCGGCGAGCTCCATATATACCGGCGAGCTCCATATATACCGGCGAGCTCCACAAATACCGGCAAGATCCACATATACCGGAGAGCTCCACATATACCGGCGAGCTCCATATATACCGGCGAGCTCCATATACACCGGCGAGCTCCACAAATACCGGCAAGATCCACATATACCGGCGAGCTCCATATATACCGGCGAGCTCCACAAATACTGGCTGTATTACAACACGGACAGAATTTTTGTAATAGCTCCTCCATATACCAGGACAACAGCGAAACACCTAACCCTCAGCACCTGAGACTTCCAGCTGGTTCTCCAGTGTAGGCAAATCTAGTGTGTTATATTTCTATGAAGAAAAAAAATAATTACGTATTCAGCAACACTAGAAGCCTGGAAGAGTCCAGAAGTAATATAGAAGATCACAGGATCCAGCCCTTCACTTCATCTAGATCAGATCACTCCTGAGGAGAAGACATCATAGTCTACAATCTGGAGAGAGAAGATATTTCAGGAGTGGACATATCTACAATGCAGCACAATGGCTGCAACACCAGAAGCCTGGAGCTTCACAGGACAGTCTCCGGCTGAGCTTCACAGGACAGTCTCTGGCTGAGCTTCGCAGGACAGTCTCCGGCTGAGCTTCACAGGAGAGTCTCCGGCTGAGCTTCACAGGACAGTCTCCGGCTGAGCTTCACAGGACAGTCTCCGGCTGAGCTTCACAGGACAGTCTCTGGCTGAGCTTCGCAGGACAGTCTCCGGCTGAGCTTCACAGGAGAGTCTCCGGCTGAGCTTCACAGGACAGTCTCCGGCTGAGCTTCACAGGACAGTCTCCGGCTGAGCTTCACAGGAGAGTCTCCGGCTGAGCTTTGCAGGACAGTCCCCGGCTGAACTTTGCAGGACAGTCTCCGGCTGAGCTTCATAGGGGAGGCTCTGACTGAGCTCCACAGGCGAGTTTCTGGCTGAGCTTCACAGGAGAGACACCGGCTGAGTTTCACTGGACAGTCTCTAGCTGAGCTTCACAGGGTAGGCTATGGATGAGCTTCATAGGGGAGTCTCTGGCTGAGCTTCATAGGGGAGTCTCTGGCTGAGCTTCATAGGGGAGTCTCTGGCTGAGCTTAATAGGGGAGTCTCCAGCTGAGCTTCACAGGGGAGTCTCCGGCTGAGCTTCACAGGGGAGTCTCTAGCTGAGCTTCATAGGGGAGTCTCCTGCTGAGCTTCACAGGGGAGTCTCCAGCTGAGCTTCACAGGCGAGTTACTGGCTGAGCTTCACAGGGGAGTCTCAGGCTGAGCTTCACAGGAGAGACACCGGCTGTGCTTCACTGGAGAGTCTCTGGCTGAGCTTCACAGGGTAGGCTATGGCTGAGCTTCATAGGGTAGGCTATGGCTGAGCTTCATAGGAGAGTCTCTGGCTGAGCTTCATAGGGGAGTCTCCAGCTGAGCTTCCAGGGGAGTCTCTGGCTGAGCTTCACAAGGGAGTCTCTGGCTGAGCTTCACAGGGGAGGCTCTGGCTGAGCTTTACAGGGTAGGCTATGGCTGAGCTTCATAGGGGAGTCTCTGGCTGAGCTTCATAGGGAGTCTCCAGCTGAGCTTCACAAGGGAGTCTCTGGCTGAGCTTCACAGGGTAGGCTATGGCTGAGCTTCATAGGAGAGTCTCTGGCTGAGCTTCATAGGGGAGTCTCCAGCTGAGCTTCCAGGGGAGTCTCTGGCTGAGCTTCACAGGGGAGTCTCTAGCTGAAGCTGAGCTTCACAGGGGAGTCACTGGCTGAGCTTCACAAGGGAGTCTCCGGCTGAGCTTCACAGGGGAGTCTCTAGCTGAGTTTCATACGGCCAATCTGGGCATGGTGCAGGTTTCCTGACCTGAAATTACAGCCTCATATGGTCAATCTGGATGTGGCGCAGGTCTGACTACCTGAATTTACAACCTCATATGGTCAATCTGGACGTAGCATAGGTCTGGCTACCTGACTACCAGACAGCAGTGTGCTCTGTGTGTACAGGCCTAGGAGGAGGGAGAGAGTGAGCGTGACAGGCCTGAGGCCATCACTGTGCAAAGTGAACTCAATCTGAAATATTTGATGATTTTGAGTTCATGTGTCACTTGTTTCTACTCGGCTTCTGCCTTTTCTTGGCCATCTGAAGTTTAGCTGCCAGCCTTTGCCTGTCTGCTCGGTTATCTGGATGCTCCAGCTTCACACATGGTACAATGATAAGAAAGTAGACTCTGCCCTGAACAACCTCAGATATTGCCAGAGGAGGACACATAATGTTGTGATGCCTTCATAAACGTGCAGAACAGAGAGGCCAGAGCAGGTGAGGGCGATGTTCACACATAGGTATATTCCTGCTTTCTTGACAGTAATAGTGTTGTGTTTTATCCAATTCACATGTTTAATAAAGTAAGTTTTATTCACCAAAACACTGCAAAACCTTGGTGTGTTAAGTTTTTTTTTTGCATTTTTGCACTTTGCACTGAAAGAATTCCCATGGCTGGGGATGTGTGGGGGATGTGTGGGGGATGTGTGGGGGATGTGTGGGGGATGTGTGGGGGATGTGTGGGGGATGTGTGCGGGATGTGTGCAGGATGTGTGCAGGATGTGTGCAGGATGTGTGCAGCGCATGATCTACCACACCCGGGCAAACAGGAGATCCTTGACGAGGTGCAGAGGAGCGTGATGAGGAGCGCACAGGCAGCTCCAGGCGTGTCATAGACAGGTGTCATCAGGGATCACACATAGGGGATACACCTGTGGATACAGCACTTAGATACACACAGCCCCACTGTCACTACTACTATTATGGCTCAGGTTGGAGGCTCCTATCACTATTATGGACAATACCTGCCAGAGAAATGAATGGAGCACAGGGGGGGGGTGTAATGGAGGGGGGCAAGGTGGAGACTCCGGGGCAGGATAGTGAGTATAGTGGAGTCAGGACAGTGGGTGCATTATAGGGGACAGTGATAGTGAGTTTTAGAGGACTCAGGACAGTGGGTGCATTATAGGGGGGCAGGATAGTGAGTATAGAGGACTCAGGACAGTGGGTGCATTATAGGGGGGCAGGATAGTGAGTATAGAGGACTCAGGACAGTGGGTGCATTATAGGGGGGGCAGGATAGTGAGTATAGCGGACTCAGGACAGTGGGTGCATTATAGGGGGGCAGGACAGTGAGTATAGAGGACTCAGGACAGTGGGTGCATTATAGGGGGGCAGGACAGTGAGTATAGAGGACTCAGGACAGTGGGTGCATTATAGGGGGGCAGGACAGTGAGTATAGTGGACTCAGGACAGTGGGTGCATTATAGGGGGGCAGGGTAGTGAGTATAGAGGACTCAGGACAGTGGGTGCATTATAGGGGGGCAGGATAGTGAGTATAGAGGACTCAGGACAGTGGGTGCATTATAGGGGGGCAGGATAGTGAGTATAGAGGACTCAGGACAGTGGGTGCATTATAGGGGGGCAGGGTAGTGAGTATAGAGGACTCAGGACAGTGGGTGCATTATAGGGGGGCAGGACAGTGAGTATAGAGGACTCAGGACAGTGGGTGCATTATAGGGGGGCAGGACAGTGAGTATAGTGGACTCAGGACAGTGGGTGCATTATAGGGGGGCAGGGTAGTGAGTATAGAGGACTCAGGACAGTGGGTGCATTATAGGGGGGCAGGGTAGTGAGTATAGAGGACTCAGGACAGTGGGTGCATTATAGGGGGGCAGGATAGTGAGTATAGAGGACTCAGGACAGTGGGTGCATTATAGGGGGGCAGGGTAGTGAGTATAGAGGACTCAGGACAGTGGGTGCATTATAGGGGGGCAGGATAGTGAGTATAAGAGGACTCAGGACAGTGGGTGCATTATAGGGGGCAGGTAGTGAGTATAGTGGACTCAGGACAGTGGGTGCATTATAGGGGGGCAGGATAGTGAGTATAGTGGAGTCAGGACAGTGGGTGCATTATAGGGGGGCAGGATAGTGAGTATAGTGGACTCAGGACAGTGGGTGCATTATAGGGGGGCAGGATAGTGAGTATAGTGGACTCAGGACAGTGGGTGCATTATAGGGGGGCAGGATAGTGAGTATAGTGGACTCAGGACAGTGGGTGCATTATAGGGGGGCAGGATAGTGAGTATAGTGGACTCAGGACAGTGGGTGCATTATAGGGGGGCAGGATAGTGAGTATAGTGGACTCAGGACAGTGGGTGCATTATAGGGGGGCAGGA
Organism: Allobates femoralis; assembly: GCA_033576535.1. Lineage (NCBI taxonomy): Eukaryota > Metazoa > Chordata > Amphibia > Anura > Aromobatidae > Allobates > Allobates femoralis. The sequence continues at coordinate 2,344,241 of JARQOC010000003.1, read as the reverse complement.
TAGTGAGTATAGTGGACTCAGGACAGTGGGTGCATTATAGGGGGGCAGGATAGTGAGTATAGTGGAGTCAGGACAGTGGGTGCATTATAGGGGGGCAGGATAGTGAGTATAGTGGACTCAGGACAGTGGGTGCATTATAGGGGGGCAGGATAGTGAGTATAATGGACTCAGGACAGTGGGTGCATTATAGGGGGCCGGATAGTGAGTATAGTGGACTCAGGACAGTGGGTGCATTATAGGGGGCCGGATAGTGAGTATAGTGGACTCAGGACAGTGGGTGCATTATAGGGGGCCGGATAGTGAGTATAGTGGACTCAGGACAGTGGGTGCATTATAGGGGGGCAGGATAGTGAGTATAGAGGACTCAGGACAGTGGGTGCATTATAGGGGGGCAAGATAGTGAGTATAGATGGACTCAGGACAGTGGGTGCATTATAGGGGGGCAAGATAGTGAGTATAGAGGACTCAGGACAGTGGGTGCATTATAGGGGGGCAGGACAGTGAGTATAGTGGACTCAGGACAGTGGGTGCATTATATAGGGGGCAAGATAGTGAGTATAGAGGACTCAGGACAGTGGGTGCATTATAGGGGGGCAGGGTAGTGAGTATAGTGGACTCAGGACAGTGGGTGCATTATAGGGGGGCAAGATAGTGAGTATAGTGGACTCAGGACAGTGGGTGCATTATAGGGGGCAGGGTAGTGAGTATAGTGGACTCAGGACAGTGGGTGCATTATAGGGGGGCAGGATAGTGAGTATAGTGGACTCAGGACAGTGGGTGCATTATAGGGGGGCAGGATAGTGAGTATAGTGGACTCAGGACAGTGGGTGCATTATAGGGGGGCAGGATAGTGAGTATAGTGGACTCAGCACAGTGGGTGCATTATAGGGGGGCAGGATAGTGAGTATAGTGGACTCAGGACAGTGGGTGCATTATAGGGGGGCAGGGTAGTGAGTATAGTGGACTCAGGACAGTGGGTGCATTATAGGGAGGCAGGATAGTGAGTATAGTGGACTCAGGACAGTGGGTGCATTATAGGGAGGCAGGATAGTGAGTATAGTGGACTCAGGACAGTGGGTGCATTATAGGGGGCAAGATAGTGAGTATAGTGGACTCAGGACAGTGGGTGCATTATAGGGGGCAGGGTAGCGAGTATAGTGGACTCAGGACAGTGGGTGCATTATAGGGGGGCAGGGTAGTGAGTATAGTGGACTCAGGACAGTGGGTACATTATAGGGGGGCAGGATAGTGAGTATAGTGGACTCAGGACAGTGGGTGCATTATAGGGGGGCAGGATAGTGAGTATAGTGGACTCAGGACAGTGGGTGCATTATAGGGAGGCAGGATAGTGAGTATAGTGGACTCAGGACAGTGGGTGCATTATAGGGGGGCAGGATAGTGAGTATAGTGGACTCGGACAGTGGGTACATTATAGGGGGCAGGATAGTGAGTATAGTGGACTCAGGACAGTGGGTGCATTATAGGGGGGCAGGATAGTGAGTATAGTGGACTCAGGACAGTGGGTGCATTATAGGGAGGCAGGATAGTGAGTATAGTGGACTCAGGACAGTGGGTGCATTATAGGGGGGCAGGATAGTGAGTATAGAGGACTCAGGACAGTGGGTGCATTATAGGGGGGCAGGGTAGTGAGTATAGTGGAGTCAGGACAGTGGGTGCATTATAGGGGGCAGGATAGTGAGTATAGTGGACTCAGGACAGTGGGTGCATTATAGGGGGGCAGGATAGTGAGTATAGTGGACTCAGGACAGTGGGTGCATTATAGGGGGGCAGGATAGTGAGTATAGTGGACTCAGGACAGTGGGTGCATTATAGGGGGGCAGGATAGTGAGTATAGTGGACTCAGCACAGTGGGTGCATTATAGGGGGGGCAGGATAGTGAGTATAGTGGAGTCAGGGACAGTTGGGTGCATTATAGGGGGGCAGGATAGTGAGTATAGTGGATCAGGACAGTGGGTGCATTATAGGGGGCAGGATAGTGAGTATAGTGGACTCAGGACAGTGGGTGCATTATAGGGGGGCAGGATAGTGAGTATAGTGGACTCAGGACAGTGGGTGCATTATAGGGGGGCAGGATAGTGAGTATAGTGGACTCAGGACAGTGGGTGCATTATAGGGGGGCAGGATAGTGAGTATAGTGGACTCAGGACAGTGGGTGCATTATAGGGAGGCAGGATAGTGAGTATAGTGGACTCAGGACAGTGGGTGCATTATAGGGGGGCAGGATAGTGAGTATAGTGGACTCAGCACAGTGGGTGCATTATAGGGGGGGCAGGATAGTGAGTATAGTGGACTCAGGACAGTGGGTGCATTATAGGGAGGCAGGATAGTGAGTATAGTGGACTCAGGACAGTGGGTGCATTATAGGGAGGCAGGATAGTGAGTATAGTGGAGTCAGGACAGTGGGTACATTATAGGGAGGCAGGATAGTGAGTATAGTGGACTCAGGACAGTGGGTGCATTATAGGGGGCGGATAGTGAGTATAGAGGACTCAGGAGAGTGGGTGCATTATAGGGGGCAGGATAGTGAGTATAGAGGACTCAGGACAGTGGGTGCATTATAGGGGGGCAGGATAGTGAGTATAGAGGACTCAGGACAGTGGGTGCATTATAGGGAGGCAGGATAGTGAGTATAGTGGACTCAGCACAGTGGGTGCATTATAGGGGGGCAGGATAGTGAGTATAGTGGAGTCAGGACAGTGGGTGCATTATAGGGGGGCAGGATAGTGAGTATAGTGGACTCAGGACAGTGGGTGCATTATAGGGGGGCAGGATAGTGAGTATAGTGGACTCAGGACAGTGGGTGCATTATAGGGGGGCAGGATAGTGAGTATAGTGGACTCAGGACAGTGGGTGCATTATAGGGAGGCAGGATAGTGAGTATAGTGGACTCAGGACAGTGGGTGCATTATAGGGGGCAGGATAGTGAGTATAGTGGACTCAGCACAGTGGGTGCATTATAGGGGGGCAGGATAGTGAGTATAGTGGACTCAGGACAGTGGGTGCATTATAGGGGGGCAGGATAGTGAGTAATAGTGGAGTCAGGACAGTGGGTGCATTATAGGGAGGCAGGATAGTGAGTATAGTGGACTCAGCACAGTGGGTGCATTATAGGGGGGCAGGATAGTGAGTATAGTGGACTCAGGACAGTGGGTGCATTATAGGGGGGCAGGATAGTGAGTATAGTGGACTCAGGACAGTGGGTGCATTATAGGGGGCAGGATAGTGAGTATAGAGTGGAGTCAGGACAGTGGGTGCATTATAGGGGGGCAGGATATGGAGTGCAGGACGGGAGGGGCAGGGAGAGCGGGATATGTGCCCTCGTCAGCTGCTGGTACACCATATGTCATTGGGTGAATCCTCAGTTCATGAGATGCTCAGCAGTGAATCTGAGTTGTGGATATTTAACATCCGGTTACATGATCGCACTTCAGATCCATCAGTGAGTGCTCGCTCCGCACAGGAGGCGGCCGCTGTTCTCAGCTGGTTACAGTGTGATGTGCTGCTGAGGACGATGATCTCTCTGCAGCACGTGACCACTGGTGGACATGGTCTGCTGAGGACGATGATCTCTCTGCAGCACGTGACCACTGGTGGACATGGTCTGCTGAGGTAGATGATCTCTATGCAGCACGTGACCACTGGTGGACATGGTCTGCTGAGGATGATGATCTCTCTGCAGCACGTGACCACTGATAGACATGGTCTGCTGAGGACGATGATCTCTCTGCAGCACGTGACCACTGGTGGACATGGTCTGCTGAGGAGGATAATCTCTCTGCAGCACGTGACCACTGATGGACATGGTCTGCTGAGGACGATGATCTCTCTGCAGCACGTGACCACTGATAGACATGGTCTGCTGAGGACGATGATCTCTCTGCAGCACGTGACCACTGGTGGACATGGTCTGCTGAGGAGGATAATCTCTCTGCAGCACGTGACCACTGGTGGACATGGTCTGCTGAGGAGGATAATCTCTCTGCAGCACGTGACCACTGGTGGACATGGTCTGCTGAGGTTGATGATCTCTCTGCAGCACGTGACCACTGATGGACATGGTCTGCTGAGGACGATGATCTATCTGCAGCACGTGACCACTGATGGACATGGTCTGCTGAGGACGATGATCTATCTGCAGCACGTGACCACTGATGGACATGGTCTGCTGAGGATGATGATCTCTCTGGCAGCACGTGACCACTGGATGGACATGGTCTGCTGAGGACGATGATCTCTCTGCAGCACGTGACCACTGGTGGACATGGTCTGCTGAGGACGATGATCTATCTGCAGCACGTGACCACTGATGGACATGGTCTGCTGAGGACGATGATCTATCTGCAGCACGTGACCACTGATGGACATGGTCTGCTGAGGACGATGATCTATCTGCAGCACGTGACCACTGATGGACATGGTCTGCTGAGGACGATGATCTCTCTGCAGCACGTGACCACTGATGGACATGGTCTGCTGAGGACGATGATCTCTCTGCAGCACGTGACCACTGACGGACATGGTCTGCTGAGGACGATGATCTCTCTGCAGCACGTGACCACTGGTGGACATGGTCTGCTGAGGTTGATGATCTCTCTGCAGCACGTGACCACTGATGGACATGGTCTGCTGAGGACGATGATCTCTCTGCAGCACGTGACCACTGATAGACATGGTCTGCTGAGGACGATGATCTCTCTGCAGCACGTGACCACTGGTGGACATGGTCTGCTGAGGACGATGGTCTCTCTGCAGCACGTGACCACTGGTGGACATGGTCTGCTGAGGAGATAATCTCTCTGCAGCACGTGACCACTGATGGACATGGTCTGCTGAGGACGATGATCTCTCTGCAGCACGTGACCACTGATGGACATGGTCTGCTGAGGACGATGATCTATCTGCAGCACGGACACTGATGGACATGGTCTGCTGAGGACGATGATCTCTCTGCAGCACGTGACCACTGATGGACATGGTCTGCTGAGGACGATGATCTCTCTGCAGCACGTGACCACTGATGGACATGGTCTGCTGAGGACGATGATCTCTCTGCAGCACGTGACCACTGTGGACATGGTCTGCTGAGGACGATGATCTCTCTGCAGCACGTGACCACTGATGGACATGGTCTGCTGAGGACGATGATCTCTCTGCAGCACGTGACCACTGATGGACATGGTCTGCTGAGGACGATGATCTCTCTGCAGCACGTGACCACTGAGGACATGGTCTGCTGAGGACGATGATCTCTCTGCAGCACGTGACCACTGATGGACATGGTCTGCGAGGATGTGATCTGCCTGGACTGTCTGCTGAGGAGATGATCTCTCTGCAGCACGTGACCACTGATGGACATGGTCTGCTGAGGATGATGATCTCTCAGCGTACCATGATGGCTGGTCTGCTAGGACGATGATCTCTCTGCAGCACGTGACCACTGATGGACATGGTCTGCTGAGGACGATGATCTCTCTGCAGCACGTGACCACTGATGGACATGTCTGCTGAGGACGATGATCTCTCTGCAGCACGTGACCACTGACGGACATGGTCTGCTGAGGCGATGATCTCTCTGCGCACGTGACCATGATGACATGGTCTGCTGAGACATGATCTCCAGGACCTGTCATGCTGGGAGTGATCTCTCTGCAGCACGTGACCACTTTGTTCTGGGACATGGTCTGCTGACGATGGATGACTCTCTGCAGCACGTGACCACTGATGGACATGGTCTGCTGAGGACGATGATCTCTCTGCAGCACGTGACCACTGATGGACATGGTCTGCTGAGGACGATGATCTCTCTGGACATCTGACCACTGATGGACATGGTCTGCTGAGGACGATATGTCTCTGCAGCACTGCTGACCATCCTTCGATGTGACATGGTCTGCTGAGGACGATGATCTCTCTGGACATGTGACCACTGATGGACATGGTCTGCTGAGGACGATGATCTCTCTGGACATGTGACCACTGATGGACATGGTCTGCTGAGGACGATGATCTCTCTGCAGCACGTGACCACTGATGGACATGGTCTGCTGAGGACGATGATGTCTCTGCAGCACGTGACCACTGGTTGACATGGTCTGCTGAGACGATGATCTCTCTGCAGCACGTGACCACTGATGGACATGGTCTGCTGAGGACGATGCTCTCTCTGCAGCACGTGACCACTGATGGACTGGTCTGCTTGAGGACGATGATCTCTCTGCAGCACGTGACCACTGATGGACATGGTCTGCTGAGACGATGATCTCTCTGCAGCACGTGACCACTGATGGACATGGTCTGCTGAGGACAATGACATCCACACAGCACACACACAGCCTGTCATTGTATACTCACCTGTCTCCAGTACTGCTGTCCTCTCTCTTCTGTGTGACATCCGGACAGCACACACACAGCCTGTCATTGTATACTCCACTCCCTCCAGCACTGCTGTCCTCTCTCTTCTGTGTGACATCCGGGACAGCACACACACAGCCTGTCATTGTATACTCACCTGTCTCCAGCACTGCTGTCCCTCTCTCTTCTGTGTGACATCCGGACAGCACACACACAGCCTGTCAATGTATACTCACCTGTCTCCAGCACTGCTGTCCTCTCTCTTCTGTGTGACATCCGGACAGCACATGGACAGCCTGTCATTGTATACTCACCTGTCTCCAGCACTGCTGTCCTCTCTCTTCTGTGTGACATCCGGACAGCACATGGACAGCCTGTCAATGTATACTCACCTGTCTCCAGCACTGCTGTCCCTCTCTCTTCTGTGTGACATCCGGACAGCACATGGACAGCCTGTCATTGTATACTCACCTGTCTCCAGCACTGCTGTCCTCTCTCTTCTGTGTGACATCCGGACAGCACATGGACAGCCTGTCATTGTATACTCACCTGTCTCCAGCACTGCTGTCCTCTCTCTTCTGTGTGACATCCGGATAGCACATGGACAGCCTGTCATTGTATACTCACCTGTCTCCAGCACTGCTGTCCCTCTCTCTTCTGTGTGACATCCGGACAGCACATGGACAGCCTGTCATTGTATACTCACCTCCCTCCAGCACTGCTGTCCTCTCTCTTCTGTGTGACATCCGGACAGCACACACACAGCCTGTCATTGTATACTCACCAGTCTCTAGCACTGCTGTCCTCTCTCTTCTGTGTGACATCCGGACAGCACACACAAGCCTGTCATTGTATACTCACCTGTCTCCAGCATTGCTGTCCTCTCTCTTCTGTGTGACATCCGGAAAGCACACACACAGCCTGTCATTGTATACTCACCAGTCTCTAGCACTGCTGTCCTCTCTCTTCTGTGTGACATCCGGACAGCACACACACAGCCTGTCATTGTATACTCACCTGTCTCCAGCATTGCTGTCCTCTCTCTTGTGTGTGACATCCGGACAGCACACACACAGCCTGTCATTGTATACTCACCTGTCTCCAGCTCTGCTGTCCTCTCTCTTCTGTGTGACATCCGGAAAGCACATGGACAGCCTGACATTGTATACTCACCTGTCTCCAGCTCTGCTGTCCTCTCTCTTCTGTGTGACATCCGGACAGCACACACACAGCCTGTCATTGTATACTCACCTGTCTCCAGCTCTGCTGTCCTCTCTCTTCTGTGTGACATCCGGAAAGCACATGGACAGCCTGTCATTGTATACTCACCTGTCTCCAGCACTGCTGTCCTCTCTCTTCTGTGTGACATCCGGACAGCACACACACAGCCTGTCATTGTATTCTCACCTGTCTCCAGCTCTGCTGTCCTCTCTCTTCTGTGTGACATCCGGACAGCACATGGACAGCCTGTCATTGTATACTCACCTGTCTCCAGCACTGCTGTCCTCTCTCTTCTGTGTGACATCCGGACAGCACACACACAGCCTGTCATTGTATACTCACCTGTCTCCAGCACTGCTGTCCCTCTCTCTTCTGTGTGACATCCGGACAGCACACACACAGCCTGTCATTGTATACTCCCCTCCCTCCAGCACTGCTGTCCCTCTCTCTTCTGTGTGACATCCGGACAGCACATGGACAGTCTGTCATTGTATACTCACCTGTCTCCAGCTCTGCTGTCCTCTCTCTTGTGTGTGACATCCGGACACCACACACAGCCTGTCATTGTATACTCACCTCCCTCCAGCACTGCTGTCCTCTCTCTTCTGTGTGACATCCGGACAGCACATGGACAGCCTGTCATTGTATACTCACCTGTCTCCAGCACTGCTGTCCTCTCTCTTCTGTGTGACATCCGGACAGCACATGGACAGCCTGTCATTGTATACTCACCTGTCTCCAGCACTGCTGTCCTCTCTCTTCTGTGTGACATCTGGACAGCACATGGACAGCCTGTCATTGTATACTCACCTGTCTCCAGCACTGCTGTCCTCTCTCTTCTGTGTGACATCCGGACAGCACATGGACAGCCTGTCATTGTATACTCACCTGTCTCCAGCACTGCTGTCCTCTCTCTTCTGTGTGACATCCGGACAGCACACATACAGCCTGTCATTGTATACTCACCTGTCTCCAGCATTGCTGTCCTCTCTCTTCTGGGGCTGTAGCTCTCATAGTGAATATTCATGAGATTAATGAGCCCCAGAAATGAGTGTGACAGCAGCATCACCAGAGATTGGGACGTATAAGGCTTTGTGCCGACGTGCAGATATTGGTGGGGATTTTGTGCACCACACATGGCTATGTGCATGGTGTGTTCTTATCTGCTGCAGATATGGAGCTTTTTTTGCATTGTAGTCAGCGAATTTGTGGTAAAAGCTGCAGCATGGCTGCATGAAGAATTGAGACGCTGCAGATCTTTTCACACACAAATATGCAGCAGATACGCTGTGGAAAAAAATACAGCATTGGAACAGGACGTCTCAGATCCCATAAATTTTGCAAACAAAACACACAGCTGCAGATTTAGTGCAGCTCTGCTGCGTATAAGCACCAAATGCACAGCAAAATCCACACTAAATCCACCATGTTCACTCCAGGTGGTGTCACACAGATGATATCCATGTGTGGGATGCTTTTGGCATTAACCCATAGAGCTGAATGGATTCATGTGTCCATGTGATGCGCCCCAGGGCCATGGGATACTTGGAACCAGGCTTTAACGCTTCCTCTGGGGAGTCACAGGGGTCGAGACCCGGCTCCGTGACCCTGGGCTCAGTGTTAAAGCGTTCTAGGGGAGTGTGTAGGGATAGGGTGGTTTAAGGGGTAAAATGTTCATGACGCCATCCGTGGTTTGCGGCTATTGGGTGCTGCTGCAGAACCTCTGGGGACGATGGACGGGCATGTAGGATGGAGTGGCTCCCCAGGGCAGCGGTTGAAGGAACTGGCTGTATCCAGCAGACAGGGGTTAACTTTAGGCCTTGTTACTTTGCTCAGAGGCCTTCACAGGCGGATGCCGCACGAATAACACAGTCTCGGGGTGTGTTCTCATGGTCCAGAGGAGCTGAGTGAAGCCGCAAGGAGACCGCAGCCGCCCTGTACTCACCGTATGCGGTGGGTGCGGGGTGGCTTCTCCCTGCAGTCACTCCGTGGCAGCCGCTTCCGACTCCACAGCATGAAATAAACATGCTGCGGAGGACCGGACTGCCGGAAACCTGGCATTCCACCCCGGACTGAACCCTGGATGCCTCACCTGTCCCACGGCTGCTCCATCAGCCAACCCCGCAATCGCCTCTGTCAACCCCGACCGCCTCAACTGATCCCCCAACTTCCCCATCTGACCCATCCAACCGACCCCCCACCTTGCATCTCATCCCCGGTCATCACCTCATCCCGTGACCGCTCCCCACTGATGACCATTCACCCACTACCACAACTTTCCCCACTCTGCTTCTGACCCCTGCTGCCACACTCACTCCCTGTTCTCCGTATGCAATGTTCCCGCTACTCCTCACTCTCACTCCCATCCTTCTCCCCTTCCTACTACCCCCACTTATCCCCCCTCCCAGCAACAAAATACTGCTCTCACCCTCCATCCTGCCAAGCCACCTCACCCACTTCTCCGACCTATTCATTCACTTTCAATCCTCAATCACCAAAAAAGCACGCCCGCCTCGCAAGCTCTCATACTCCCACCTGCTAACCCTCTGCCTACTCCTCCTCCTTGCCGGTGACATCTCCCCCAATCCTGGCCCCCCCCCCCCGCAACATCCCCACAACAACCTTCATCCCACGACCCACTGCCAACCCTCGCAACCTCACCACCACTAGCCCTCGCAACCCCACCAACATCAGACCCATTCCCCCATCCCATGCCCCACCTACCGCTCTACCCCGGCGCACTCTGGAATGCCCGCTCAGTGTGCAAAAAACTCCCTGACATCCATGATCTCTTTATCTCCAGGAAACTGTCATTCCTTGGCCTCACTGAGACCTGGCTCACCCCCTCCGACACGGCCTCCCCTGCTGCACTATTCTACGGCAGCCTCAGCCTGTCCCACACCCCCCGACCCTCTGGCAAACACGGCGGTGGAGTCGGCATACTGCTATCCAACTCCTGCACCTTCAGCCCTATCCCTCCGCCCCCATCCGTCACTGTCCCCTCCTTCGAAGCCCACTCGGTCCGAATCTTCTCCCCCTGCAACCTCCAAATAGCCATCATCTACCGCCCCCCCCGGACCCACCGCCTCCTTCCTTGACCACTTCACCACCTGGCTACTTCACTTCCTCTCCACTGACATCCCCTCCATCATCATGGGTGACTTCAATATCCCCATTGACACTCCCTGCCCAGCCGCCTCCAACCTTCTTTCCTTGACCACTTCCCTAGGGCTCTCCCAATGGTCCTCCTCTCCCACCCACGAACAAGGCCACACGCTTGACCTCATCTTTACCCGCCTTTGCTCCCTCTCTAACCTCACAACCTCGGAACTCACACTGTCCGACCACCATCTCTTGACCTTCTCCGCCCTCTCCTCCCCTGCCACACTACCCCCTCTCCACAAACTTGATCACCCTCGCCGAAACCTAAAAGATCTTGATCTTCCTTTATTCTCTGAATCACTCCTCCCTCTCACCGACATACCCTCCGCTGACAACATTGACATCGCCACCACCCTATACAACACCACCATAACGAACGCTCTCGACCCAGCCGCCCCCCTCACTCTCCATACTCCACGCATTAACAGGCAACCCTGGCACACCACCCTCACTAAAAACCTAAGACGGGCGTCCAGGGTCGCCGAGAGGAGATGGAAAAAGTCCCGCACCTCCGAGCACTTTGCCCTGTTCAAGCAATCCATCACTGACTTCAAGACGGCACTTGCTACTGCCAAGCAAGTGTTCTTCTCATCCCTTATAACCTCTCTGTCCCGCAACCCCAAACAGCTCTTCAAAACTTTCAACTCCCTACTTTGCCCGCCTGCTCCTACCCCTTCTCCCCTCATCTCTGCTGGAGACTTTGCGACCTTCTTCAAGGAGAAGATCGACAAGATCAGAAGCAGCTTCGGTCCACTATCCCCACAACTCCCCTTCCCACCTACACTGCCCTCCTCCTCCATCAGCCACTTCCCCCCCATAACTGAAGACCAACTCTCCTCCCTCCTGTCAAAGTCACACCTCACCACCAGCGCCCACGACCCACTCCCATCCCACCTCATTCCGAACCACACCTCCATTTTCATCACAGCCCTCACCCACCTCTTTAACCTTTCACTTAGCACTGGTGCCTTCCCCTCGGCCTTCAAACATGCCCTAATCACGCCCATCCTAAAAAAAAACCTCACTTGACCCTACCTCTGTCTCTAACTATCGCCCCATATCTCTTCTCCCATTCGCCTCTAAGCTACTTGAACAGAACGTCCACTCCGAACTGTCCTCTCACCTCTCCTCGTGCTCCCACTTCGACAGCCTACAGTCCGGCTTCCGACCCCTCCACTCCACCGAAACAGCCCTGACCAAAGTCACCAACGACCTACTGACCGCCAAGAACAAACGCCACTACTCCTTCCTCCTACTCCTTGACCTGTCCGCCGCCTTCGACACGGTTGACCACTCCCTTCTTCTCCGGATCCTGGAATCCCTTGGCATCACCCACCTTGCCCTCTCCTGGATCTCCTTATACCTAGCGGACCGGACCTTCAGCGTCTCGCACTCCCACACCTTCTCCTCACCCTACCCCCTTTCTGTCGGAGTCCCCCAAGGTTCGGTTCTGGGACCCCTACTTTTCTCCATTTACACTCTCGGCCTAGGGCAACTCATTGAGTCCCATGGCCTCCAATACCACCTCTACGCCGACAACACCCAAATCTACCTGTCCGGCCCTGACATCACCTCCCTACTCTCCAAAATCCCTCAATGCCTTTCCGCCATCTCATCCTTCTTCTCTGCTCGCTTCCTTAAACTCAACATGGACAAAACTGAATTCATAGTCTTCCCCCCAAGAAATTCCACCCCACCTCCCAACCTATCCATCTGCGTCAATGACTGCGCCCTCTCCCCAGTCCCCCAAGCCAAGTGTCTCGGGGTAATCCTTGACTCCTCCCTATCCTTCAAGCCCCACATCGAGGCCCTCACCACATCCCTCCGGCTCCAGCTCAAGAACATCTCACGGATCCGCTCCTTCCTCACCCACGACACCGCTAAAACACTCATTCATGCTCTTATCATCTCCCGCCTTGATAACTGCAACCTCCGTCTCAATGGCCTCCCGGCTAACTCCCTCACACCTCTCCAGTCTATCCTCAACTCCGCTGCCCGACTAATCTACCTGTCCTCCCGCTACTCCCCTGTCTCCCCCCTCTACCAAGCCCTTCACTGGCTCCCCGTCTCCAAGAGATCCCAATTCAAAACACTAACCATGGCGTACAAAGCCATACACAACCTGTCCCCACCATACATCTCCGACCTGGTCTCCCGATACCTCATCACGTCTTCGCACAACCGAGTCCAGGACTTTTCCCGGGCATCTGCCTTACTCTGGAACTCCCTGCCCGAACACGTCAGACACTCTCCTACCCTGAGAAGCTTCAAGTGTCACCTGAAGACTCACCTGTTCCGTCAAGCCTACAACCTGCCATGAGACCCAGGCGACGGCCCCGTACCTGACATTCCCCCATCCTACTGTATCCTAACCCGCCCCTCTTAGACTGTGAGCCCTCGTAGACAGGGTCCCTGCCCCTCCTGTACCTGTACGTCCTGATCGCCTAGATTTAGTGTACTTGTTCTTGTCTCCCTTATCCTCATGTAAAGCGCCATGGAACCTAATGGCGCTATATAAATAAATAAATAATAATAATAATACCTCGTTCAGGTCCGGTCCTTGTTTCTAGACCACAACCCCTCCGTCTGGTATCACCATTCCCAGATTCAGGTGCACGGGCCACTTCATTACCACTGGTGCCCCTAGGGTTCTTTCCTTTTGGCTTCCCATAACGAGCGCAGCACAGATCAAGTCCCTTCTCTGCATTTCTCCTCCTCACTCGGCGTCTCACTCTCTCAGCTCCACATGCTTTCTCCTCATTTCTCCTCCTCACTCAGTGTCTCACTCTCTCAGCTCTACATGCTCTCTCCTCATTTCTCCTCCTCACTCGGCGTCTCACCTTCTCAGCTCTACATGCTCTCTCCTCATTTCTCCTCCTCACTCCGTGTCTCACTCTCTCAGCTCTACATGCTTTCTCCTCATTTCTCCTCCTCACTCAGTGTCTCACTCTCTCAGCTCTACATGCTCTCTCCTCATTTCTCCTCCTCACTCGGCGTCTCACTCTCTCAGCTCTACATGCTCTCTCCTCATTTCTCCTCCTCACTCGGCGTCTCACTCTCTCAGCTCTACATGCTCTCTCCTCATTTCTCCTCTCACTCGGCGTCTCACTCTCTCAGCTCTACATGCTCTCTCCTCATTTCTCCTCCTCACTCGCGTCTCACTCTCAGCTCTACATGCTCTCTCCTCATTTCTCTCCTCACTCGGCGTCTCACTCTCTCAGCTCTACATGCTCTTCCTCATTTCTCCTCCTCACTCGGCGTCTCACTCTCTCAGCTCTACATGCTCTCTCCTCATTTCTCCTCCTCACTCGGCGTCTCACTCTCTCAGCTCTACATGCTTCTCCTCATTTCTCTCCTCACTCGCGTCTCACTCTCTCAGCTCTACATGCTCTCTCCTCATTTCTCCTCCTCACTCCGTGTCTCACTCTCTCAGCTCCACATGCTCTCTCCTCATTTCTCCTCCTCACTCGGCGTCTCACTCTCTCAGCTCTACATGCTCTCTCCTCATTTCTCCTCCTCACTCGGCGTCTCACTCTCTCAGCTCTACATGCTCTCTCCTCATTTCTCCTCCTCACTCAGTGTCTCACTCTCTCAGCTCTACATGCTCTCTCCTCATTTCTCCTCCTCACTCCATGTCTTACTCTCTCAGCTCTACATGCTCTCTCCTCATTTCTCCTCCTCACTCCGTGTCTCACTCTCTCAGCTCTACATGCTTCTCCTCATTTCTCCTCCTCACTCAGTGTCTCACTCTCTCAGCTCTACATGCTCTCTCCTCATTTCTCCTCCTCACTCCGTGTCTCACTCTCTCAGCTCTACATGCTTTCTCCTCATTTCTCCTCCTCACTCAGTGTCTCACTCTTCAGCTCTACATGCTCTCTCCTCATTTCTCCTCCTCACTCAGTGTCTCACTCTCTCAGCTCCACATGCTCTCTCCTCATTTCTCCTCCTCACTCCGTGTCTCACTCTCAGCTCTACATGCTCTCTCCTCATTTCTCCTCCTCACTCGGCGTCTCACTCTCTCAGCTCACATGCTCTCTCCTCATTTCTCCTCCTCACTCGTGTCTCACTCTCTCAGCTCTACATGCTCTCTCCTCATTTCTCCTCCTCACTCAGTGTCTCACTCTCTCAGCTCCACATGCTCTCTCCTCATTTCTCCTCCTCACTCCTGTCTCACTCTCAGCTCTACATGCTCTCCCTCATTTCTCCTCCTCACTCGCGTCTCACTCTCTCAGCTCTACATGCTCTCTCCTCATTACTCCTCCTCACTCAGTGTCTCACTCTCTCAGCTCTACATGCTCTCTCCTCATTTCTCCTCCTCACTCGGCGTCTCACTCTCTCAGCTCTACATGCTCTCTCCTCATTTTCTCCTCCTCACTCCGTGTCTCACTCTCTCAGCTCCACATGCTCTCTCCCTCATTTCTCCTCCTCACTTCGCGTCTCACTCTCTCAGCTCTACAAGCTCTCTCCTCATTTCTCCTCCTCACTCGGCGTCTCACTCCCCAGCTCTACATGCTCTCTCCTCATTTCTCCTCCACACTCGGCGTCTCACTCTCTCAGCTCTACATGCTCTCTCCTCATTTCTCCTCCTCACTCGGCGTCTCACTCTCTCAGCTCTACATGCTCTCTCCTCATTTCTCCTCCTCACTCGGCGTCTCACTCTCTCAGCTCTACATGCTCTCTCCTCATTTCTCCTCCTCACTCGGCGTCTCACTCTCAGCTCTACATGCTCTCATCCTCATTCTCCTCCTCACTCCGTGTCTCACTCTCTCAGCTCTACATGCTCTCTCCTCATTTCTCCTCCTCACTCCATGTCTTACTCTCTCAGCTCTACATGCTCTCTCCTCATTTCTCCTCCTCACTCGGCGTCTCACTCTCTCAGCTCTACATGCTCTCTCCTCATTTCTCCTCCTCACTCCACTCCCCGTGTCTCACTCTCTCAGCTCTACATGCTTTCTCCTCATTTCTCCTCCTCACTCAGTGTCTCACTCTCTCAGCTCTACATGCTCTCTCCTCATTTCTCCTCCTCACTCCGTGTCTCACTCTCTCAGCTCTACATGCTTCTCCTCATTTCTCCTCCTCACTCAGTGTCTCACTCTCTCAGCTCTACATGCTCTCTCCTCATTTCTCCTCCTCACTCCGTGCTCACTCTCTCAGCTCCACATGCTCTCTCCTCATTTCTCCTCCTCACTCGGCGTCTCACTCTCTCAGCTCTACATGCTCTCTCCTCATTTCTCCTCCTCACTCGTGTCTCACTCTCTCAGCTCACATGCTCTCTCCTCATTTCTCCTCCTCACACTCGCGTCTCACTCTCTCAGCTCTACTGCTCTTCTCCTCATTTCTCCTCCTCACTCGGCGTCTCACTCCTCAGCTCTACATGCTCTCTCCTCATTTCTCCTCCTCACTCGGCGTCTCACTCTCTCACTCTACATGCTCTCTCCTCATTTCTCCTCCTCACTCCGTCTCACTCTCTCAGCTCTACATGCTCTCTCCTCATTTCTCCTCCTCACTCGGCGTCTCACTCTCTCAGCTCTACATGCTCTCTCCTCATTTCTCCTCCTCACTCGGCGTCTCACTCTCAGCTCTACATGCTCTCTCCTCATTTCTCCTCCTCACTCGGGTCTCACTCTCTCAGCTCTACATGCTCTCTCCTCATTTCTCCTCCTCACTCGTGTCTCACTCTCTCAGCTCTACATGCTTCTCCTCATTTCTCCTCCTCACTGCGTCCTCTCTCAGCTCTACATGCTCTCTCCTCATTTCTCCTCCTCACTCCGTGTCTCACTCTCTCAGCTCTAATGCTTCTCCTCATTTCTCCTCCTCACTCGTGTCTCACTCTCTCAGCTCTACATGCTCTCCTCCTCATTTCTCCTCCTCACTCACTGTCTCACTCTCCTCAGCTCTACATGCTTTCTCCTCATTTCTCCTCCTCACTCGGTCTCACTCTTCAGCTCTACATGCTCTCTCCTCATTTCTCCTCCTCACTCGGTCTCACTCTCTCAGCTCTACATGCTCTCTCCTCATTTCCTCCTCACTCCGTGTCTCACTCTCAGCTCACATGCTTTCTCCTCATTTCTCCTCCTCACTCGGCGTCTCACTCTCTCAGCTCTACATGCTCTCTCCTCATTTCTCCTCCTCACTCGCGTCTCACTCTCTCACTCTACATGCTCTTCTCTCATTTCTCCTCCTCACTCCGTGCTCACTCTCTCAGCTCTACATGCTCTCTCCTCATTTCTCCTCCTCACTCGGCGTCTCACTCTCTCAGCTCTACATGTCTCTCTCCTCATTTCTCCTCCTCACTCGGCGTCTCACTCTCTCAGCTCTACATGCTCTCTCCTCATTTCTCCTCCTCACTCGGCGTCTCACTCTCTCAGCTCTACATGCTCTCTCCTCATTTCTCCTCCTCACTCGGTCTCACTCTCTCTAGCTCTACATGCTCTCTCCTCATTTCTCCTCCTCACTCGGCGTCTCACTCTCTCAGCTCTACATGCTCTCTCCTCATTTCTCCTCCTCACTCCTGTTCTCACTCTCTCAGCTCACATGCTCTCTCCTCATTTCTCCTCCTCACTACCGGCGTCTCACTCTCTCAGCTCTACATGCTCTCTCCTCATTTCTCCCTCCTCACTCGGCGTCTCACTCTCTCAGCTCTACATGCTCTCTCCTCATTTCTTCCTCCTCACTCGGGTCTCACTCTCTCAGCTCTACATGCTCTCTCACCTCATTTCTCCTCCTCCACTCGCGTCTCACTCTCTTCAGCTCTACATGCTTCTCTCCTCATTTCTCCTCCTCACTCGCGTCTCACTCTCTCAGCTCTACATGCTCTCTCCTCATTTCTCCTCCTCACTCCGGTCTCACTCTCTCAGCTCTACATGCTCTCTCCTCATTTCTCCTCCTCACTCCGTGTCTCCACTCTCTCAGCTCTACATCTCTCTCCTCATTTCTCCTCCTCACTCCTGTCTCACTCTCTCAGCTCTACATGCTCTCTCCTCATTTCTCTCCTCCTCCACTCTCTGCACACCCATTTCTGGTCTCACTCTCTCAGCTCTAATGCTCTCTCCTCATTTCTCCTCTCCTCACTCGGTCTCACTCTCTCAGCTCTACATGCTCTCTCCTCATTTCTCCTCCTCACTCCGTGTCTCACTCTCTCAGCTCCACATGCTCTCTCCTCATTTCTCCTCCTCACTCAGTGTCTCACTCTCTCAGCTCTACATGCTCTCTCCTCATTTCTCCTCCTCACTCCATGTCTTACTCTCTCAGCTCTACATGCTTTCTCCTCATTTCTCCTCCTCACTCGGCGTCTCACTCTCTCAGCTCCACATGCTCTCTCCTCATTTCTCCTCCTCACTCGGCGTCTCACTCTCTCAGCTCTACATGCTCTCTCCTCATTTCTCCTCCTCACTCGGTGTCTCACTCTCTCAGCTCTACATGCTCTCTCCTCATTTCTCCTCCTCACTCGGCGTCTCACTCTCTCAGCTCCACATGCTCTCTCCTCATTTCTCCTCCTCACTCGGCGTCTCACTCTCTCAGCTCTACATGCTCTCTCCTCATTTCTCCTCCTCACTCGGCGTCTCACTCTCTCAGCTCCACATGCTCTCTCCTCATTTCTCCTCCTCACTCGGCGTCTCACTCTCTCAGCTCTACATGCTCTCTCCTCATTTCTCCTCCTCACTCCGTGTCTCACTCTCTCAGCTCTACATGCTCTCTCCTCATTTCTCCTCCTCACTCCGTGTCTCACTCTCTCAGCTCTACATGCTCTCTCCTCATTTCTCCTCCTCACTCGGCGTCTCACTCTCTCAGCTCCACATGCTCTCTCCTCATTTCTCCTCCTCACTCGGCGTCTCACTCTCTCAGCTCCACATGCTCTCTCCTCATTTCTCCTCCTCACTCGGCGTCTCACTCTCTCAGCTCTACATGCTCTCTCCTCATTTCTCCTCCTCACTCGGCGTCTCACTCTCTCAGCTCTACATGCTCTCTCCTCATTTCTCCTC
Organism: Allobates femoralis; assembly: GCA_033576535.1. NCBI lineage: Eukaryota > Metazoa > Chordata > Amphibia > Anura > Aromobatidae > Allobates > Allobates femoralis. Next base: position 2,325,504 of record JARQOC010000003.1, on the reverse strand, counting down.
CTCACTCGGCGTCTCACTCTCTCAGCTCCACATGCTCTCTCCTCATTTCTCCTCCTCACTCGGCGTCTCACTCTCTCAGCTCCACATGCTCTCTCCTCATTTCTCCTCCTCACTCCGTGTCTCACTCTCTCAGCTCTACATGCTCTCTCCTCATTTCTCCTCCTCACTCGGCGTCTCACTCTCTCAGCTCTACATGCTCTCTCCTCATTTCTCCTCCTCACTCTCTCAGCTCTTCATGCTCGCTGGTCACTGCTCCACTCCAAGCTGAAACTCCCTCCACTGTTCTCTCTTTCTTCTCAACTGTCCTTCTGCTGCTTCTTCTCCCACCCACACTTCTCTACCCCTGGAGCAGTACCCTTCGTGGTGTCCTGACCGGTGGGGCGCCACACATGCTGCTGCCCAAAAACTGACATGTTTCAGTGTGCAGCACATAGACACGTGTCTTCTCCACAGGAACATGTGAAAATGACTAGTAACATTGGTGTCTGTGTGTCCAGTATGTGGCTACACAAGCACCACACATATCGGAGACACAGACATGTGAATGTGGCCCTGGCAGCAGCACGGCGGGTCTGTGCTATTGGGTGTCTCTGCCCCTGTACTGAGGACATTAGAGGAATCAGCTGACTAATTATATCATGAATTATAATCAGCTGGAGTTCTGGGTGCTCGGCCTGGCGAGGACTCACAGATGTATATATAGGTCTGGGAGGAGGATGGAAGTTGTATATATGGGTCTGGGAGGAGGATGGGGGTTGTATATATATGACAGACCCGGCCCCTCATAGTGACGTCCTGACAAGATTTTCTGATGTTTGATAACACTTTTCTCAGCAATCATACATATTAAAACCAACGAACCAAAATGTCTTTAAGGTACATAGAGTCACACGATGCATCTTCATGCGTTACAACCAGTTTTATTTGTAGAAAAACAAGTGATTGTCACAGCTAGTAAGCAAAAAGTGCATCAGTGCAAAAGGGGGGGGGGTTTTCAAGGACAAAGTGCAGGGTGAAAAGAGAGATCAAACACAGGACCCAGAATTTTACTTTGCAGACATCTCAATGGTAATGACGTTAATATAAAAGGTAAAAATTCCCCCAACAGAGAATACAGTTGCAGTCTTTTGCATAAGTTGCAGCCAAGGTAATTACAGCCAATTTACAACATCATAAACATACAACTAGAACTAATGTCAGGGACACAAGAGGTTAATAAATAGTTCTCATACCGGAGATGCCTGCTGCCTGGGGAATGTAATCATTGCAGTAAAGGTGTGATTGCACTCAGTATCCCGGAGCCTGTAGGCACCGGCTTCATAGCCCTAAATCCTGCTGCTTGGTTCCCTTTCAGTGGTTAAAACTTAATTTTATCTTTCATTCTTTAAAACCCCAGACTGTCAGGTGCTTAGATGGCGCTGACAATGCTGGATGCTGCTGTGTATGTGTTTGTCTTTAAGAGCTGCATGGTTGATGGTTGTGAAGGTCTTGGCCTCCTGTGTTGTGGTCCAGAACTGCATTCACTATTAGGCTATGTGCACACTGGGAGTTTTGTCAGCTGTTTTTTAGCGTTTTCCGACAGCGTTTTCCGCTGAGTTTTATGTTAATTTTATGTTAATCCTAACCACCGGTTGGATTAACATGCTAGTCAATGGATTTCAGAAAACGCTGTGCACATTAGAACTTTTTTTTTTCTCCTTTCCACTTTTTTCACCGGTTTTCCACCGGTTGTCAAGAATAGAGCATGTGACTTCTTTTTCGCGTTTTTTCCAGCGGATCTAGCTTACAAGTGCACAAAAGACCAGTCGCCAAGAAAATCGCTGAGAAAACGCTGTATAAACGCTGAAAATCGCTAGGAAATCGCTAGAAAATCGCTAACAAAACGAGGGACACTGCTCAGGTTTTCTGACAGTCTGCAATGATACAGAACCGTCCAATGTGCACATACCCTGATGGTGGGTTTACACACACCAATTTATCTGTTCAATGTCTGAACCAATCTCTGGTTGCAGTGAAATCATGGATACATTGTTCCATGTTGTACACAGCCACAAAATGTAACAATGTGTCCATGATTTCACTGCAACCAGAGATTGATTCAGAGATTGAACAGATAAATTGGTGTGTGTAAACCCACCATCAGGTTCAACTGCTGGTTGAGGGAGTTAATGTGTGACTCACCTGAACTCCCCTCCCCCTGGCCCTTAAGTAGCCTCTCCTTCCACCAGGTGGTGCTGCTGATTTCAACGCAAGATTGTGCGGATGGTGGATAAAGAACCTCGACTAACATCCAAACAAGTTCAAGCTGCCCTGCAGTCCGAGGGTACAACAGTGTCACCCCGTACTATCCGTCAGTGTCTGAATGAAAAGGGACTGTATGATAGGAGACCCAGGAAGACCCCACTTCTTACCCCGAGACATAAAAAAGCCAGGCTGGAGTTTACCAAAACTTACCTGAGAAAGCCTAAAACGTTTTGGAAGAATGTTCTCTGGTCAGATGAGACAGAAGTAGAGATTTATGGGCAAAGGCATCAACATAGAGTTTACAGGAGAAAAGAAGAGGCATTCAAAGAAAAGAACACGCTCCCTACAGTCAGACATGGCGGAGGCTCCCTGATGGTTTGGGGTTGCTTTGCTGCCTCTGGCACTGGACTGCTTGACCGTGTGCATGGCATTATGAAGTCTGAAGACTACCAACACATTGTGCAGCATAATGTAGGGCCCAGTGTGAGAAAGCTGGGTCTCCCTCAGAGGTCATGGGTCTTCCAGCAGGACAATGACCCAAAACACACTTCAAGAAGCTCTAGAAAATGGTGTGAGAGAAAGCACTGGAGACTTCTAAGGTGGCAGCAATGAGTCCAGACCTGAATCCCATAGACACCTGTGGAGAGATGTAACAATGGCAGTTTGGAGAAGGCGCCTTCACATATCAGGGACCTGGAGCAGTTTGCCAAAGAAGAATGGTGTAAAATTCCAGCAGAGCATTGTAAGAAACTCATTGATGGTTACCGGAAGCGGGTGATCGCAGTTATTTTGGCTAAAGGTTGTGCAACCAAGTATTAGGCTGAGGGTGCCAATACTTCTGTCCGGCCCATTTTTGGAGTTTTGTGTGAAATGATCAATGTTTTGCTTTTTGCTTCATTCTCTTTTGTGGTTTTTCATTGAAGACAAATTAAATGAAGATAATAAAACCAAAGAATTTGTGATTGCAAGAAACTGAGGATTATCTGACAGAATTGCAGGGGGGTCAATACTTTTGGCCACAACTGTATACACACAGACATATATACATATATATATATATATACACACACCCACATATACAGACATATACACACATATATATATACACACACATATACAGACACACACACACATATACACACACAGACACACACCCATTACCTGCGCCCCCGCTCCGCCCCGGCTCCGCTCTCCGGTCTTGCTGCTCATTCTCCCCGGTGTCGCACTCCTCCAGCCTGTGAGGCCGTTACCAGGCAACAAAGACTCCGCGGCCGCTGGAGATGACGTCACAGAGACGCAGCGTGTTGCTAGGATACCGAGAAAGGCGCAGAACAGAAAAGATCACATGATCAGACGCTTGAAGATGACGTCACGAGAACAGAGCGCGTTACTGGGATACGAAGACGTTAAGGCGCACATTAGTGACGTCATCACCACCATGTAAAGCAACCAATAGCTGATCACTTCCAGGGGGCAGATAACATGGCTAGACGCTGGAAGATGACGTCACTAGAATTGCCATAGCAACCGAGGCTCCGTGTACAGCTCACCACAGCGAATCCGGTAATTACAGCTAATAAGTAATTATGTAACGGGGAGAAGAGGAGGGGGCTGTATATAGAGGATAATGTGTAACAGGGAGAGGAGGGGGCTGTATATAGAGGATAATGTGTAACAGGGAGAGGAGGGGCTGTATATAGAGGATAATGTGTAACAGGGAGAGGAGGGGGCTGTATATAGAGGATAATGTGTAACAGGGAGAGGAGGGGGCTGTATATAGAGGATAATGTGTAACAGGGAGAGGAGGGGGCTGTATATAGAGGATAATGTGTAACAGGGAGAGGAGGGGGCTGTATATAGAGGATAATGTGTAACAGGGAGAGGAGGGGCTGTATATAGAGGATATTGTAACAGGAAGGAGGGGCTGTATATAGAGGAATGTGTAACAGGAGAGAGGGGCTGTATATAGAGGATAATGTATAACAGGGAGAGGAGGGGGCTGTATATAGAGGATAATGTTAACAGGGAGAGGAGGGGCTGTATATAGAGGATAATGTGTAACAGGGAGAGGAGGGGGCTGTATATAGAGGATAATGTGTAACAGGGAGAGGAGGGGCTGTATATAGAGGATAATGTTAACAGGAGAAGGGGCTGTATATAGAGGATAATGTGTAACAGGGAGAGGGGGCTGTATATAGAGGATAATGTATAACAGGGAGAGGAGGGGGCTGTATATAGAGGATAATGTTAACAGGGAGAGGAGGGGGCTGTATATAGAGGATGTAAGAGTGTATAACAGGAGAGAGGAGGGGGCTGTATATAGAGGATAATGTGTAACAGGGAGAGGAGGGGGCTGTATATAGAGGATAATGTATAACAGGGAGAGGAGGGGGCTGTATATAGAGATAATGTGTAACAGGGAGAGGAGGGGCTGTATATAGAGGAGATGTGTATAGACATGGGAAAGGGAGGGGGCTGTATATAGAGGATAATGTGATAACAGGGAGAGGAGGGGCTGTATATAGAGGATAATGTGTAACAGGGAGAGAGGGGCTGTATATAAGAGGATGATGTGTAACAGGGAGAGGAGGGGCTGTATATAGAGGATAATGTTAAGCAGGGAGAGGAGGGGGCTGTATATAGAGGATAATGTGTAGACGGGGAGAAGGAGGGGCTGTATATAGAGGATAATTGTAACAGGGTAGAGAAGTAGGGGCTGTATATAGAGGATAATGTGTAACAGGGAGAGGAGGGGCTGTATATAGAGGATAATGTATAACAGGGAGAGGAGGGGGCTGTATATAGAGGATAATGTATAACAGGAGAAGAGGGCTGTATATAGAGGATAATGTGTAACAGGGAGAGGAGGGGCTGTATATAGAGGATAATGTGTAACAGGGAGAGGAGGGGGCTGTATATAGAGGATAATGTGTAACAGGGAGAGGAGGGGGCTGTATATAGAGGATAATGTATAACAGGAGAGGAGGAGGCTGTATATAGAGGATAATGTATAACAGGGAGAGGAGGGGGCTGTATATAGAGGATAATGTATAACAGGGAGAGGAGGGGGCTGTATATAGAGGATAATGTGTAACAGGGAGAGGAGGGGGCTGTATATACAGGATAATGTATAACAGGGAGGGAGGAGGCTGTATATAGAGGATAATGTATAACAGGGAGAGGAGGGGCTGTATATAGAGGATAATGTATAACAGGGAGAGGAGGGGGCTGTATATAGATGATAATGTGTAACAGGAGAGGAGGGTGCTGTATATAGAGGATAATGTGTAACAGGGAGAGGAGGAGGCTGTATATAGAGGATGATGTGTAACAGGGAGAGGAGGAGGCTGTATATAGAGGATAATGTATAGCAGGGAGAGGAGGGGGCTGTATATAGAGGATAATGTGTAACAGGGAGAGGAGGGGGCTGTATATAGAGGATGATGTGTAACAGGGAGAGGAGGGGGCTGTATATAGAGGATAATGTGTAACAGGGAGAGGAGGGGGCTGTATATAGAGGATAATGTGTAACAGGGAGAGGAGGGGGCTGTATATACAGGATAATGTGTAACAGGGAGAGGAGGAGGCTGTATATAGAGGATAATGTATAACAGGGAGAGGAGGGGGCTGTATATAGAGGATAATGTATAACAGGGAGAGGAGGGGGCTGTATATAGATGATAATGTGTAACAGGGAGAGGAGGGGGCTGTATATAGAGGATAATGTATAACAGGGAGAGGAGGGTGCTGTATATAGAGGATAATGTGTAACAGGGAGAGGAGGGGGCTGTATATAGAGGATGATGTGTAACAGGGAGAGGAGGGGGCTGTATATAGAGGATAATGTATAACAGGGAGAGGAGGGGGCTGTATATAGAGGATAATGTATAACAGGGAGAGGAGGGAGCTGTATATAGAGGATAATGTATAACAGGGAGAGGAGGAGGCTGTATATAGAGGATAATGTATAACAGGGAGAGGAGGGGGCTGTATATAGAGGATAATGTATAACAGGGAGAGGAGGGGGCTGTATATAGAGGATGATGTATAACAGGGAGAGGAGTGCTGTATATAGAGGATAATGTATAACAGGGAGAGGAGGAGGCTTTTATATAGAGGATAATGTATAACAGGGAGAGGAGGGGCTGTATATAGAGGATGATGTATAACAGGGAGAGGAGGGGGCTGTATATAGAGGATGATGTGTAGCAGGGAGAGGAGGGGGCTGTATATAGAGGATGATGTGTAGCAGGGAGAGGAGGGGGCTGTAATAGAGGATGATGTGTAGCAGGGAGAGGAGGGGCTGTATATAGAGGATGATGTGTAGCAGGGAGAAGAGGGGGCTGTATATAGAGGATAATGTGTAACAGGGAGAGGAGGGGGCTGTATATAGAGGATGATGTGTAGCAGGGAGAAGAGGGGGCTGTATATAGAGGATAATGTTAACAGGGAGAGGAGGGGGCTGTATATAGAGGATGATGTGTAGCAGGGAGAGAGAGGGGCTGTATATAGAGGATGATGTGTAACAGGGAGAGGAGGGGCTGTATATAGAGGATGATGTGTACAGGGAGAGGAGGGGCTGTATATAGAGGATAATGTGTACAGGGAGAGGAGGGGGCTGTATATAGAGGATAATGTGTAACAGGGAGAGGAGGGGGCTGTATATAGAGGATAATGTGTAACAGGGAGAAGAGGGGGCTGTATATAGAGGATAATGTTAGACAGGGAGAGGAGGGGGCTGTATATAGAGGATAATGTGTAACAGGGAGAGGAGGGGGCTGTATATAGAGGAAATGTAAACAAATGGTACTTATTTACTATGTACGAGAGGTGCTGTATATAAGGTCATGTACAGAAGACTGTATATAGAGCATGTACAGTATCTCACGATAGGGCTGTGCAGTATCATACCTGTTAGATGGCTTGTAAGACTAGTGTAAATGGGGCTGTAAAGAGATTGTTCAGGTTAAGTTGGGCTGTAATCAGAGCTGACTTTTGTATAAGGGGCTGTATATAGACGATATGTTAGGGAGGCTGTACTAGAGCTTCTAGAGGTTATATTTGGGAAGAGCTGCTGTATATTAGATGTTGTACAAGACAGGCTGTTATAAATATTTATCAGGAGAGGAGGTGGGCTGTATATAGAGGCATATGTACAGAGAAGGCTTTGTATAAGTATGTGTAAAGGAAGACGGCCTTGTATATATAGGCCTCTGTACAGGAATGCTGTATATATAGGTCATGCTTACAGAAGACTGTATCTAGGGTTAATTTATAGGGGCGTTTAGGAAAAACCCCAATCCTGGTTATATTTTGGCCTCTGTACAGACTCCTCCTCTTGTTATATTTTGGCCTCTGTACAGACCCCTCCCTGTTATATTTTGGCCTCTGTACAGACCCCTCCTTGTTATATTTTGGCCTCTGTACAGACCCTCCCCTGTTATATTTTGGCCTCTGTACAGACCCCTCCCCTTGTTATATTTTGGCCTCTGTACAGAGCCCTCTCCCTTGTTATATTTTGGCCTCTGTACAGACCCCTCCCCTTGTTATATTTTGGCCTCTGTACAGACCCCTCCCCCGTGTATATTTTGGCCTCTGTACAGACCCTCCCCTTGTTATATTTTGGCCTCTGTACAGACCCTCCCCTTGTTATATTTTGGCCTCTGTACAGACCCCTCCCGTTATATTTTGGCCTCTGTACAGAGCCCTTCTCCGGTTATATTTTGGCCTCTGTACAAGACCCCTCTCCCTTGTTATATTTTGGCCTCTGTACAGACCCCTCCCCTTGTTATATTTTGGCCTCTGTACAGACCCTCCCCTTGTATATTTTGGCCTCTGTACAGACCCTCTCCGTTTTATATTTTGGCCTCTGTACAAGACCCCTCCCTTGTTATATTTTGGCCTCTGTACAGACCCCTCCCTTTTTATATTTTGGCCTCTGTACAGACCCCTCCCCTTGTTATATTTTGGCCTCTGTACAGACCCCTCCTTTGTTATATTTTGGCCTCTGTACAGACCCCTCCCCTTGTTATATTTTGGCCTCTGTACAGGCCCCTCCCCTTGTTATATTTTGGCCTCTGTACAGGCCCCTCCCCTTGTTATATTTTGGCCTCTGTACAGACCCCTCCCCTTGTTATATTTTGGCCTCTGTACAGACCCCTCCCCTCGTGATATTTTGGCCTCTGTACAGACTCCTCCCCTTGTTATATTTTGGCCTCTGTACAGACCCCTCCCCTTGTTATATTTTGGCCTCTGTACAGACCCCTCCCCTTGTTATATTTTGGCCTCTGTACAGACCCCTTCTCCGGTTATATTTTGGCCTCTGTACAGACTCCTCCCCTTGTTATATTTTGGCCTCTGTACAGACCCCTCCCCTTGTTATATTTTGGCCTCTGTGCAGACCCTTCCCCTTGTTATATTTTGGCCTCTGTACAGAGCCCTTCTCCGGTTATATTTTGGCCTCTGTACAGAGCCCTTCTCCGGTTATATTTTGGCCTCTGTACAGACCCCTCCCCTTGTTATATTTTGGCCTCTGTGCAGACCCTTCCCCTTGTTATATTTTCGCCTCTGTACAGACCCCTTCTCCGGTTATATTTTGGCCTCTGTACAGACTCCTCCCCTTGTTATATTTTGGCCTCTGTACAGACCCCTCCCCTTGTTATATTTTGGCCTCTGTACAGACCCCTCCCCTTGTTATATTTTGGCCTCTGTGCAGACCCTTCCCCTTGTTATATTTTGGCCTCTGTACAGAGCCCTTCTCCGGTTATATTTTGGCCTCTGTACAGAGCCCTTCTCCGGTTATATTTTGGCCTCTGTACAGACCCCTCCCCTTGTTATATTTTGGCCTCTGTGCAGACCCTTCCCCTTGTTATATTTTGGCCTCTGTACAGAGCCCTTCTCCGGTTATATTTTGGTCTCTGTACAGACTCCTCCCCCTGTTATATTTTGGCCTCTGTGCAGACCCTTCCCCTTGTTATATTTTGGCCTCTGTACAGAGCCCTTCTCCGGTTATATTTTGGCCTCTGTACAGAGCCCTTCTCCGGTTATATTTTGGCCTCTGTACAGACTCCTCCCCTTGTTATATTTTGGCCTCTGTACAGAGCCCTCCCCTTGTTATATTTTGGCCTCTGTACAGAGCCCTTCTCCGGTTATATTTTGGCCTCTGTACAGAGCCCTTCTCCGGTTATATTTTGGCCTCTGTACAGACTCCTCCCCCTGTTATATTTTGGCCTCTGTACAGACCCCTCCCCCTATTATATTTTGGCCTCTGTACAGACCCCTCCCCTTGTTATATTTTGGCCTCTGTACAGACCCTCCCCTTGTTATATATTGGCCTCTTTACAGACTCCTCCCCTGTTATATTTTGGCCTCTGTACAGACCCCTCCCCTTGTTATATTTTGGCCTCTGTACAGGCTCCTCCCCCTGTTATATTTTGGCCTCTGTACAGACCCCTCCTCCTGTCATATTTTGGCCTCTGTACAGAGCCCTTCTCCGGTTATATTTTGGCCTCTGTACAGACCCCTCCCCTTGTTATATTTTGGCCTCTGTACAGACTCCTCCCCTTGTCATATTTTGGCCTCTGTACAGACCCCTCCCCTCGTGATATTTTGGCCTCTGTACAGACCCCTCCCCTCGTGATATTTTGGCCTCTGTACAGACCCCTCCCCTCGTGATATTTTGGCCTCTGTACAGACCCCTCCCCCTGATATATTTTGGCCTCTGTACAGACCCCACCCCTCGTGATATTTTGGCCTCTTTACAGACTCCTCCCCCTTGTTATATTTTGGCCTTTTTACCTGTGATTTCAGCTCCTGCCCTTCCTTATTCCTTCCAGCGGTTCCTCTCTGGTACTGTGATATTCTCAGGGCCACTCTTGAGGGTTCACTTACTTTTCTTGGTGACTCGGGTTTCCTTTCCAGCCACCATGTATCGTAAGGATAAGAGTATCCAGATGAAGAGCAGTGCCTCCTCGCTGTATAACAACCTGAGCGTGCTGCCCATCAGTGACAAGAGCCTCACCTACTTCACCGTGGTCCACGCCAACACCGTCAACATGGTGAGCGCCTCCGCTGACGGCCTGAACTTCTCTCACCGCCAGCTGCAGTCTAAGGAGGGGAGTGTGGCGCTGAGCTCGTCCCTGATCACCCAGGTGAGTGTCTGCCCGCGGGGGCCCCGGGGGGCCCATATTGCTCCAGTGTCCTCTGATCTCTGTCCTCTCACATTCCCAGGCCTCCTGGTGTGTTCTGCCATCCCGGGTTCTGCTGGTTCTGACCTCTCAGAAGGGGATTCAGGTCGGTTCTGTGGTTGGGCGTTCCTCGGCACTGCTGTGTTTTCCTTTTATTGGATCTTCTCATCTTTTATTTGTGTCTTTCTGATAGATGTACGAGTCTGATGGCTCCATCATGGTGTACTGGCACGCCCTGGACGCTCTGGAGACGCCGCAGGGTGGGTGAGCGAGCGGGCAGGGGTATCCTAATATAAATGATGTGGAGGGGCAGCACCGGGCTATCCTTACATGTATGATGTGCGAGGAGGGGTGGCGCTGGGCTATCCTAATATAAATAATGTGGAGGGGAGGGGCAGCACCGGGCTATCCTTACATGTATGATGTGCGAGGAGGGGTGGCGCTGGGCTATCCTAATATAAATGATGTGGAGGGGAGGGGCAGCACCGGGCTATCCTTACATGTATGATGTGCGAGGAGGGGTGGCGCTGGGCTATCCTAATATAAATGATGTGGAGGGGAGGGCAGCATCGGGCTATCCTTACATGTATGATGTGCGAGGAGGGGTGGCGCTGGGCTATCCTAATATAAATGATGTGGAGGGAGGGGCAGCACCGGGCTATCCTTACATGTATGATGTGCAAGGAGGGGTGGTGCTGGGCTATCCTAATATAAATGATGTGGAGGGGAGGGGCAGCACCGGGCTATCCTTACATGTATGATGTGAGTGGAGCGGGCGGTGCCGGGTTATCCTTACATATCTGATGTGGTGGGAGGGGCAGCTCTGGGCTATCCTTACATGTATGATGTGGTGGGAGGGGGCAGCGCTGGCCTATCCTTACATGTATGATGTGGGGGAGGGGGCAGCAATGAGGCTATCCTTACATGTATGATGTGGGGGGAGGGGTAGTGCTGGGCTATCCTTACATGTATGATGTGGATGGAGGGGGCAGTGCCAGGTTATCCTCACATGTATGAAGTGGGGGGAGGGGGCAGCGCTGGCCTATCCTTACATGTATGATGTGGGGGAGGGGGCAGCAATGAGGCTATCCTTACATGTATGATGTGGGGGAGGGGGCAGCGCTGGGCTATCCTTACATGTATGATGTGGGGGGAGGGGGCAGTGCCGGGCTATCCTTACATATATGATGTGGTGGGAGGGGGCAGCGCTGAGTTATTCTTACATGTATGATGTGGGGGGAGGGGGCAGTGCCAGGCTATCCTTACATGTATGATGTGGGTGGAGGGGGCAGTGCTGGGCTATCCTTACATGTATGATGTGGGGGGAGGGGGCAGTGCCAGGTTATCCTCACATGTATGATGTGGGGGGAGGGGGCAGCGCTGGGCTATCCTTACATGTATGATGTGGGTGGAGGGGGCAGTGCTGGGCTATCCTTACATGTATGATGTGGGGGGAGGGGGCAGTGCCAGGCTATCCTAACATGTATGATGTGGGTGGAGGGGGCAGCGCTGGGCTATCTTTACATATATGATGTGGGGGGAGGGGGCAGTGCCAGGCTATCCTTATATGTATGATGTGGATGGAGGGGGCAGTGCCAGGTTATCCTCACATGTATGATGTGGGGGGAGGGGGCAGTGCTGGGCTATCCTTACATGTATGATGTGGGGGGAGGGGGCAGTGCTGGGCTATCCTTACATGTATGATGTGGGGGAGGGGGCAGCGCTGGGTTATCCTTACATGTATGATGTGGGGGAGGGGGCAGTGCTGGGCTATCCTTACATGTATGATGTGGGGGGAGGGGGCAGCGCTGGGCTATCCTTACATGTATGATGTGGGTGGAAGGGGCAGTGCTGGGCTATCCTTACATGTATGATGTGGGTGGAGGGGGCAGTGCTGGGCTATCCTTACATGTATGATGTGGATGGAGGGGGCAGTGCCAGGTTATCCTCACATGTATGAAGTGGGGGGAGGGGGCAGCGCTGGGCTATCCTTACATGTATGATGTGGGGGGAGGGGGCAGCGCTGGGCTATCCTTACATGTATGATGTGGGGGGATGGGGCAGTGCTGGGCTATCCTTACATGTATGATGTGGGTGGAGGGGCAGTGCTGGGCTATCCTTACATGTATGATGTGGGGGGAGGGGGCAGCGCTGGGCTATCCTTACATGTATGATGTGGGGGGAGGGGGCAGCGCTGGGCTATCCTTACATGTATGATGTGGGGGGAGGGGGTAGTGCTGGGCTATCCTTACATGTATGATGTGGGGGCAGGGGGCAGTGCCGAGTTATCCTTACATGTATGATGTGGGTGGAGGGGGCAGTTCCGGGTTATCCTTACATATATGATGTGGGTGGAGGGAGCAGCGCTGGGCTATCCTTACATGTATGATGTGGGGGAGGGGGCAGCGCTGGGCTATCCTTACATATATGATGTGGGTGGAGGGGGTGGAGGGGCAGCGCTGGGTTATCCTTACATATATGATGTGGGTGGAGGGGGCAGCGCTGGGTTATCCTTACATGTATGATGTGGGGGAGGGGGCAGCGCTGGGCTATCCTTACATGTATGATGTGGGGGAGGAGGCAGTGCCAGGCTATCCTTACATGTATGATGTGGGTGGAGGGGGCAGTTCCGGGTTATCCTTACATATATGATGTGGGTGGAGGGGGCAGTTCCGGGTTATCCTTACATGTATGATGTGGGGGGAACAGGCAGTGCCAGGTTATCCTTACATGTATGATGTGGGGGGAGGGGGCAGTGCCGGGTTATCCTTACATACAGTCATGGCCAAAAGTTTTGAGAATGATACAAATATTAATTGTAACAAATTCTACTGCTTCAGTTTTTCTAATGGCAATTTGCATATACTCCAGAATGTCATAAAGAGTGATCAGCTTAACAGCAATTACTTGCTAAGTCAATATTTGCCTAGAAAATGAACTTTAAACCCCCAAAACACATTTCAACATCATTGCAGTCCTGCCTTAAAAGGAGCAGCTAACATCGTTTCAGTGATTGTTCCATTAACACAGGTGTGGGTGTTGATGAGGACAGGGCTGGTAAACAATCAGTCATGATTAAGTAAGAATGACACCACTGGACACTTTAAAAGGAGGCTGGTGCTTGGTATCATTGTTTCTCTTCAGTTAACCATGGTTATCTCTAAAGAAACAGGTACAGCCATCATTGCACTGCACAACAATGGCCTAACAGGGAAGAGTATCGCAGCTAGAAAGATTGCACCTCAGTCAACAATCTATCGCATCCTCAAGAACTTCAAGGAGAGAGCTTCCATTGTTGTCAGAAATGCTCCAGGGCGCCCAAGAAAGACAAGCAAGCGCCAGGACCGTATCTTAAAACTGTTTCAGCTGCAGGATGGGACTCCCAGCAGTGCGGAGCTTGCTCAGGAATGGCAGCAGGCTGGTGTGAGGCTTCTGCACGCAGTGTGAGACTGCGGAGACTCTTTGAGCAAGGCCTGGTTTCAAGGAGGGCAGCAAAGAAGCCACTTCTCTCCAGAAAAAGCATCAGGGACCGACTGATATTCTGCAAAAGGTACAGGGAGTGGACTGCTGAGGACTGGGGGAAAGGTACAGGGAGTGGACTGCTGAGGACTGGGGAAAGGTACAGGGAGTGGACTGCTGAGACTGGGAAAGGTGCAGGAGTGGACTGCTGAGGACTGGGGAAAGGTCCAGGGAGTGGACTGCTGAGGACTGGGGGAAAGGTCCAGGGAGTGGACTGCTGAGGACTGGGGGAAAGGTACAGGGAGTGGACTGCTGAGGACTGGGGGAAAGGTCCAGGGAGTGGACGGCTGAGGACTGGGGGAAAGGTACAGGGAGTGGACTGCTGAGGACTGGGGGAAAGGTACAGGGAGTGGACTGCTGAGGACTGGGGGAAAGGTACAGGGAGTGGACTGCTGAGGACTGGGGGAAAGGTACAGGGAGTGGACTGCTGAGGACTGGGGGAAAGGTACAGGGAGTGGACTGCTGAGGACTGGGAGAAAGGTACAGGGAGTGGACTGCTGAGGACTGGGAGAAAGGTACAGGGAGTGGACTGCTGAGGACTGGGGGAAAGGTACAGGCAGTGGACTGCTGAGGACTGGGGGAAAGGTACAGGGAGTGGACTGCTGAGGACTGGGGGAAAGGTACAGGGAGTGGACTGCTGAGGACTGGGGGAAAGGTGCAGGGAGTGGACTGCTGAGGACTGGGGGAAAGGTGCAGGGAGTGGACCGCTGAGGACTGGGGGAAAGGTCCAGGGAGTGGACTGCTGAGGACTGGGGGAAAGGTACAGGGAGTGGACTGCTGAGGACTGGGGGAAAGGTACAGGGAGTGGACTGCTGAGGACTGGGAGAAAGGTACAGGGAGTGGACTGCTGAGGACTGGGGAAAGGTACAGGCAGTGGACTGCTGAGGACTGGGGGAAAGGTCCAGGGAGTGGACTGCTGAGGACTGGGGAAAGGTACATGGAGTGGACTGCTGAGGACTGGGGGAAAGGTACAGGGAGTGGACTGCTGAGGACTGGGGGAAAGGTCCAGGGAGTGGACTGCTGAGGACTGGGGGAAAGTTACAGGGAGTGGACTGCTGAGGACTGGGGGAAAGGTACAGGGAGTGGACTGCTGAGGACTGGGGGAAAGGTACATGGAGTGGACTGCTGAGGACTGGGGGAAAGGTACAGGGAGTGGACTGCTGAGGACTGGGGGAAAGGTACAGGGAGTGGACTGCTGAGGACTGGGGGAAAGGTACAGGGAGTGGACTGCTGAGGACTGGGGGAAAGGTGCAGGGAGTGGACTGCTGAGGACTGGGGGAAAGGTACAGGGAGTGGACTGCTGAGGACTGGGGGAAAGGTACAGGGAGTGGACTGCTGAGGACTGGGGGAAAGGTGCAGGGAGTGGACTGCTGAGGACTGGGGGAAAGGTACAGGGAGTGGACTGCTGAGGACTGGGGGAAAGGTACAGGGAGAGGACTGCTGAGGACTGGGGGAAAGGTACAGGGAGTGGACTGCTGAGGACCAGGGGAAAGGTACAGGGAGTGGACTGCTGAGGACTGGGGGAAAGGTACAGGGAGTGGACTGCTGAGGACTGGGGGAAAGGTACAGGGAGTGGACTGCTGAGGACTGGGGGAAAGGTACAGGGAGTGGACTGCTGAGGACTGGGGGAAAGGTGCAGGGAGTGGACTGCTGAGGACTGGGGGAAAGGTACAGGGAGTGGACTGCTGAGGACTGGGGGAAAGGTACAGGGAGTGGACTGCTGAGGACTGGGGGAAAGGTGCAGGGAGTGGACTGCTGAGGACTGGGGGAAAGGTACAGGGAGTGGACTGCTGAGGACTGGGGGAAAGGTACAGGGAGAGGACTGCTGAGGACTGGGGGAAAGGTACAGGGAGTGGACTGCTGAGGACTGGGGGAAAGGTGCAGGGAGTGGACTGCTGAGGACTGGGGGAAAGGTACAGGGAGTGGACTGCTGAGGACTGGGGGAAAGGTACAGGGAGTGGACTGCTGAGGACTGGGGGAAAGGTACAGGGAGTGGACTGCTGAGGACTGGGGGAAAGGTACAGGGAGTGGACTGCTGAGGACTGGGAGAAAGGCATTTTCTCTGATGAATCCCATTTTCGATTGTTTGGGACATCTGGAAAACCGCTTATTCGGAGAAGAAGAGGTGAGCGCTACCACCAGTCTTGTCTCAGGCCAACTGTAAAGCATCCTGACACCATTCATGTGTGGAGTCGCTTCTCAGCCCAGGGAATCGGCTCACTCACAGTCTTGCCATGAATAAAGAATGGTACCAGAATGTCCTCCAAGAGCAACTTCTCCCAACCGGCCAAGAGCAGTTTGGCGCCCAACAATGCCTTTTCCAGCATGATGGAGCACCTTGCCATAAAGCAAAGGTGAGAACTAAATGGCTCAGGGAACAAAACATAGAGATTTTGGGTCCATGGCCTGGAAACTCCCCAGATCTTAATCCCATTGAGAACTTGTGGTCAATCATCAGGAGACGGGCGGACAAACAAAAACCAACAAATTCTGCCAAAATGCAAACATTGATTATGCAAGAATGGAAGAATGGAGGAATGGAAGAATGGAGGAATGGAAGAATGGAGGAATGGAAGAATGGAAGAATGGAGGAATGGAAGAATGGAGGAATGGAGGAATGGAAGAATGGAGGAATGGAGGAATGGAAGAATGGAAGAATGGAGGAATGGAAGAATGGAGGAATGGAAGAATGGAAGAATGGAGGAATGGAAGAATAGAGGAATGGAAGAATGGAGGAATGGAAGAATGGAGAATGGAAGAATGGAGGAATGGAGGAATGGAAGAATAGAGGAATGGAAGAATGGAGGAATGGAAGAATGGAGGAATGGAGGAATGGAGGAATGGAGGAATGGAAGAATGGAGGAATGGAAGAATGGAGGAATGGAAGAATGCAAGAATGGAAGAATGGAAGAACGGAGGAATGGAAGAATAGAAGAATGGAAGAATGGAAGAATGGAAGAATGGAGGAATGGAAGAATGGAGGAATGGAGGAATGGAGGAATGGAAGAATGGAAGAATGGAGGAATGGAAGAATGGAAGAATGGAGGAATGGAAGAATGGAAGAATGGAGGAATGGAAGAATGGAAGAATGGAGGAATGGAAGAATGGAGGAATGGAAGAATGGAAGAATGGAGGAATGGAAGAATAGAGGAATGGAAGAATGGAGGAATGGAAGAATGGAGAATGGAAGAATGGAGGAATGGAGGAATGGAAGAATAGAGGAATGGAAGAATGGAGGAATGGAAGAATGGAGGAATGGAGGAATGGAGGAATGGAGGAATGGAAGAATGGAGGAATGGAAGAATGGAGGAATGGAAGAATGGAAGAATGGAAGAATGGAAGAATGGAAGAATGGAGGAATGGAAGAATGGAGGAATGGAAGAATGGAGGAATGGAAGAATGGAAGAATGGAGGAATGGAAGAATGGAAGAATGGAAGAATGGAGGAATGGAGGAATGGAAGAATGGAAGAATGGAAGAATGGAGGAATGGAAGAATGGAAGAATGGAGGAATGGAGGAATGGAAGAATGGAAGAATGGAGGAATGGACGGCGATCAGTCAGGATTTGCTCCAGAAGATGATTGAGAGCAGCCAGGGAGAATTGCAGAGTCCTGAAGAAGAAGGGGCAACACTGCAAATATTCACTTGCTGCAGTAACTCATTCTGTCAATAGAACCTTCTGGTGTCATAATATGATTGTAATTATATTTCTGTATGTGATAGAAACATCAGACAAACACAAATAAAACCAGAGGGAGCAGATCATGGGAAAATAGCATTGTGGGGTCATTCTCAAAACTTTTGGCCATGACTGTATACAATGTGGGGGGAGGGGGCAGCACCAGGCTATCCTTACATGTATGATGTGGGGGGAGGGGGCAGTGCCAGGCTATCCTTACATGTATGATGTGGGGGCAGGGGGCAGCGCTGGGCTATCCTTACATGTATGATGTGGGGGGGGGCAGTGCCAGGCTATCCTTACATGTATGATGTGGGGGCAGGGGGCAGTGCTGGGCTATCCTTACATGTATGATGTGGGGGGAGGGGCAGCACCGGGCTATCCTTACATGTATGATGTGGGGGCAGGGGGCAGCGCTGGGCTATCCTTACATGTATGATGTGGGGGGAGGGGGCAGCACCGGGCTATCCTTACATGTATGATGTGGGGGGAGGGGGCAGCACCGGGCTATCCTTACATGTATGATGTGGGGGGAGGGGGCAGTGCCAGGCTATCCTTACATGTATGATGTGGGGGGGGGGCAGTGCCGGGTTATCCTTACATGTATGATGTGGGGGGGGCAGTGCCGGGCTATCCTTACATGTATGATGTGGGGGGGGGGGCAGTGCCGGGCTATCCTTACATGTATGATGTGCTGTTAATCCTCTGTTTCCCCCGTGCACAGCTCAGGCCGTGTTTGCTCGTGGCATCGCCCCGGCTGGAGGACGGTACATCTGTGTAGGTGAGATACCTGGCATATGTGGGGGGGAGGGGTATATCTGTGTAGGTGAGATACCCAAGATATGTGGGGGGGGGTACATCCTGGCACCTCATCATAGTCATGTGTGGCTGTGGCCCCGGGGGGGCGGTGTGCAGTATAGATGTTATGAGTCCTGCACATGGCTGGTACATGTGGAGGGTATTAACCAGCTGAGTTTGGCTCGCCGGTGCCCCCGCTGTTGCAGTTCTGGTATTACATCTCAGCTATAGTTATCTATGGAGAGATCCTAGGACGTGTAGGTGAGGGCAGGTGTGAGGGGTTCACTCCACAGAGGGTCCTCATCACCCAGGGTCACTCCTCTGTCTGTAGGGACGTCCTCCGGCCTCGTCCTGGTGTTTGACATCCCCGCCAAAGGCACAAACATCACACTGGCCGAAGTCCTGGCCGAGCACCGGGACGCCATCACCGACATCGCCTGCGAGACCTGTGAAGGCAAGGTGAGATGTGACACCCCCGTACTGATCACACAACACCCCTCCTGTATACTGGATCCTCCTCCTATATACTGAATCCTCCCATCCCCTCCTGTCACTGTATAATGGATCCTCCTCTTATATACAGGATCCCCCTCCAATATACCGGATACCCCCGTCCCTCCTGTCACTGTATACTGGATCCTCCCATCCCCTCCTGTCACTGTATACTGGATCCTCCACTTATATACAGGATCTTCCTCCAATATACCGGATACCCCCGTCCCTCCTGTCAGTGTATACTGGATCCTCCTTCTCATCCTCTTCCAATACACCAAATCATCCTGTCCCCTCCTGTCAATGTATACTGGATCCTTCTCTTATATACAGGATCCTTCTCCTATGTAGCGGATTCTCCTTTATACAGCAGATCCTCCAGTTCCCTACCCTTTCTATAAACTGGATCCTCCCGTTCCCTTCCCCTTCTATAATCCAGATCTTTCTGTCTCCTCCTATATACCGTCCCCTCCCCCTGTATACCATATCCTCCTGTCCGCTCCCCCTATATACCATATCCTCCTGTCTGCTCCCCCTATATACCAGATCATCCTGTCCGCTCCCCTATATACCATATCCTCCTGTCTGCTCCCCCTATATACCAGATCATCCTGTCCGCTCCCCCTATATACCATATCCTCCTGTCTGCTCCCCCTATATACCAGATCATCCTGTCCGCTCCCCTATATACCAGATCCTCCTGTCCGCTCCCCCTATATACCAGATCCTCCTGTCCCCTCCCCCTATATACCAGATCCTCCTGTCCGCTCCCCCTATATACCAGATCCTCCTGTCCCCTCCCCCTGTATACCATATCCTCCTGTCCGCTCCCCCTATATACCATATCCTCCTGTCTGCTCCCCCTATATACCAGATCATCCTGTCCGCTCCCCCTATATACCAGATCATCCTGTCCGCTCCCCCTATATACCAGATCCTCCTGTCCGCTCCCCCTATATACCAGATCCTCCTGTCCGCTCCCCCTATATACCAGATCCTCCTGTCCGCTCCCCCTATATACCAGATCCTCCTGTCTCCTCCCCCTATATACCAGATCCTCCTGTCCGCTCCCCCGATATACCAGATCCTCCTGTCCCCTCCCCCTATATTCCAGATCCTCTTGTCCGCTCCCCTTATATACCAGATCCTCCTGTCCGCTCCCCCTATATACCAGATCCTCCTGTCCGCCTCCCCCTATATACCAGATCCTCCTGTCCGCTCCCCTATATACCAGATCCTCCTGTCCGCTACCCCTATATACCAGATCCTCCTGTCCGCTCCCCCTATATACCAGATCCTCCTGTTCGCTCCCCCTATATACCAGATCCTCCTGTCCGCTCCCCCTATATTCCAGATCCTCCTGTCCGCTCCCCCTATATACCAGATCCTCCTGTCCGCTCCCCCTATATACCAGATCTTCCTGACCGCCTCCCCTATATACCAGATCCTCCTGTCTGCTCCCCCTATATACCAGATCTTCCTGACCGCTCCCCCTATATACCAGATCCTCCTGTCCCCTCCCCCTATATACCAGATCCTCCTGTCCCCTCCCCCTATATACCAGATCCTCCTGTCCCCTCCCCCTATATACCAGATCCTCCTGTCCCCTCCCCCTATATACCAGATCCTCCTGTCCGCTCCCCTATATACCAGATCCTCCTGTCCCCTTCCCCTATATACCAGATCCTCCTGTCTCCTCCCCCTATATACCAGATCCTCCTGTCCCCTCCCCCTATATACCATATCCTCCTGTCCGCTCCCCCTATATACCAGATCCTCCTGTCCGCTCCCCCTATATACCAGATCCTCTTGTCCGCTCCCCCTATATACCAGATCCTCCTGTCCGCTCCCCCTATATACCAGATCCTCCTGTCCGCTCCCCCTATATACCATATCCTCCTGTACGCTCCCCCTATATACCAGATCCTCCTGTCTGCTCCCTCTATATTCCAGATCCTCCTGTCCCCTCCCCCTATATTCCAGATCCTCCTGTCCGCTCCCCCTATATACCAGATCCTCCTGTCCGCTCCCCCTATATACCAGATCCTCCTGTCCGCTCCCCCTATATACCAGATCCTCCTGTCCGCTCCCCCTATATACCAGATCCTCCTGTCCGCTCCCTCTATATTCCAGATCCTCCTGTCCCCTCCCCCTATATTCCAGATCCTCCTGTCCGCTCCCCCTATATACCAGATCCTCCTGTCCGCTCCCCCTATATACCAGATCCTCCTGTCCGCTCCCCCTATATACCAGATCCTCCTGTCTCCTCCCCCTATATACCAGATCCTCCTGTCCCCTCCCCCTATATACCAGATCCTCCTGTCCGCTCCCCCTATATACCAGATCCTCCTGTCCGCTCCCCCTATATACCATATCCTCCTGTCCACTCCCCCTATATTCCATATCCTCCTGTCCGCTCCCCCTATATACCATATCCTCCTGTCCACTCCCCTATATTCCATATCCTCCTGTCCGCTCCCCCTATATACCAGATCCTTCTGTCCGCTCCCCCTTTATACCAGATCCTCCTGTCCGCTCCCCCTATATACCAGATCCTCCTGTCCGCTCCCCCTATATACCAGATCCTCCTGTCCGCTCCCCCTATATACCAGATCCTCCTGTCTCCTCCCCCTATATACCAGATCCTCCTGTCTCCTCCCCCTATATACCAGATCCTCCTGTCCGCTCCCCTATATACCAGATCCTCCTGTCCGCTCCCCCTATATACCAGATCCTCCTGTCCGCTCCCCCTATATACCAGATCCTCCTGTCTCCTCCCCCTATATACCAGATCCTCCTGTCCGCTCCCCCTATATACCAGATCCTCCTGTCCGCTTCCCCTATATACCATATCCTCCTTTCCACTCCCCCTATATTCCATATCCTCCTGTCCGCTCCCCCTATATACCATATCCTCCTGTCCACTCCCCCTATATTCCATATCCTCCTGTCCACTCCCCCTATATACCAGATCCTTCTGTCCGCTCCCCCTATATTCCATATCCTCCTGTCCACTCCCCCTATATACCAGATCCTTCTGTCCGCTCCCCCTATATACCAGATCCTCCTGTCCGCTCCCCCTATATACCAGATCCTCCTGTCCGCTCCCCCTGTATACCAGATCCTCTTGTCCGCTCCCCCTATATACCAGATCCTCCTGTCCGCTCCCCCTATATTCCAGATCCTCCTGTCCGCTCCCCTATATACCATATCCTCCTGTCCGCTCCCCCTATATACCAGATCCTCCTGTCCGCTCCCCCTATATACCAGATCCTCCTGTCCTCTCCCCCTATATACCAGATCCTCCGTCCGCTCCCCCTGTATACCAGATCCTCTTGTCCGCTCCCCCTATATACCATATCCTCCTGTCCGCTCCCCCTGTATACCAGATCCTCTTGTCCGCTCCCCCTATATACCATATCCTCCTGTCCGCTCCCCCTATATACCAGATCCTCCTGTCCGCTCCCCCTATATACCATATCCTCCTGTCTCCTCCCCCTATATACCATATCCTCCTGTCCGCTCCCCCTATATACCATATCCTCCTGTCCGCTCCCCCTATATACCAGATCCTCCTGTCCGCACCCCCTATATACCAGATCCTCCTGTCCGCTCCCCCTATATTCCATATCCTTTTGTCCGCTCCCCCTATATACCAGATCCTCCTGTCCGCTCCCCCTATATACCATATCCTCCTGTCCGCACCCGCTATATACCATATCTTCCTGTATACTCAGCAGGAGCAGGGTGCTGACTTGGTGACTGCGGATGATTCGGGGGTTCTGTGTGTCTGGAAGTCGGGGGATGATTTCCGGTTGGTGACAAAGATATCGGCGTACGGGTGAGTGGATGGTTCTGTGTGTTTTGGGTTGGTACGCGGCTGGTGCTGACCCGTCTCTTGCGTCCTCCAGGGTCACCTGCTCCTCGGTGAAGTTATGGGATGGAATGATCGCTGCGGCGTACGGCACCGGGCAGATCCGGCTGTATGATGCCGGGACCGGAGCCATTAGTGCGGAGCTGGATTCTCATGCCAGATGGATCTACACCCTGGACATCGCCCCGAGACTGGACGGGTAAGGCCCGATATCAGCCACTGGATGATATATAATGCATGTGTATCTGCGCTGTATATCCGACTCCTGGCGCTCACAGTGGTGTGTGTACCCGACTCCTGCCGCTCACAGTGATGTGTGTATATATCCGACTCCTGGCGCTCACAGTGGTGTGTATATATCTGACTCCTGCCGCTCACAGTGATGTGTGTATATATCTGACTCCTGCCGCTCACAGTGGTGTGTATATATCCGACTCCTGCCGCTCACAGTGGTGTGTATATATCCGACTCCTGCCGCTCACAGTGGTGTGTATATATCTGACTCCTGCCGCTCACAGTGGTGTGTATATATCTGACTCCTGCCGCTCACAGTGGTGTGTATATATCCGACTCCTGCCGCTCACAGTGGTGTGTATATATCTGACTCCTGCCGCTCACAGTGGTGTGTATATATCTGACTCTGCGCTCACAGTGGTGTGTGTGTATATCTGACTCCTGCCGCTCACAGTGGTGTGTATATATCTGACTCCTGCCGCTCACAGTGGTGTGTTGTATATCTGACTCCTGCCGCTCACAGTGGTGTGTGTGTATATCTGACTCCTGCCGCTCACAGTGTGTGTGTATATATCTGACTCCTGCCGCTCACAGTGGTGTGTATATATCTGACTCCTGCCGCTCACAGTGGTGTGTGTGTATATCTGACTCCTGCCGCTCACAGTGGTGTGTGTGTATATCTGACTCCTGCCGCTCACAGTGGTGTGTGTATATATCTGACTCCTGCTGCTCACAGTGGTGTGTGTATATATCTGACTCCTGCCGCTCACAGTGGTGTGTATATATCTGACTCCTGCCGCTCACAGTGGTGTGTATATATCCGACTCCTGCCGCTCACAGTGGTGTGTGTATATATCCGACTCCTGCCGCTCACAGTGATGTGTGTATATATCTGACTCCTGCCGCTCACAGTGATGTGTGTATATATCTGACTCCTGCCGCTCACAGTGGTGTGTATATATCCGACTCCTGCCGCTCACAGTGGTGTGTATATATCCGACTCCTGCCGCTCACAGTGGTGTGTGTGTATATCCGACTCCTGCCGCTCACAGTGGTGTGTGTATATATCTGACTCCTGCCGCTCACAGTGGTGTGTATATATATATCTGACTCCGTTTTTATCTGTCCGCTCACAGTGTGTGTGTATATATCGACTCCTGCCGCTCACAGTGTGGTATTGATCGTAGTTGTTGTATATATCGACTCCTGCCGCTCACAGTGGTGTGTGTATATATCCGACTCCTGCCGCTCACAGTGATGTGTGTATATATCTGACTCCTGCCGCTCACAGTGGTGTTGTATATATCTGACTCCTGCCGCTCACAGTGGTGTGTATATATCTGACTCCTGCCGCTCACAGTGGTGTGTGTATATATCTGACTCCTGCCGCTCACAGTGGTGTGTATATATCCGACTCCTGCCGCTCACAGTGGTGTGTTATATATCTGACTCCTGCCGCTCACAGTGGTGTGTATATATCGACTCCTGCCGCTCACAGTGGTGTGTATATATCTGACTCCTGCCGCTCACAGTGGTGTGTATATATCCGACTCCTGCCGCTCACAGTGGTGTGTATATATCTGACTCCTGCCGCTCACAGTGGTGTGTATATATCCGACTCCTGCCGCTCACAGTGGTGTGTGTATATATCTGACTCCTGCCACTCACAGTGGTGTGTATATATCTGACTCCTGCCGCTCACAGTGGTGTGTATATATCCGACTCCTGCCGCTCACAGTGGTGTGTATATATCTGACTCCTGCCGCTCACAGTGGTGTGTATATATCCGACTCCTGCCGCTCACAGTGGTGTGTATATATCTGACTCCTGCCGCTCACAGTGGTGTGTATATATCCGACTCCTGCCGCTCACAGTGGTGTGTATATATCTGACTCCTGCCGCTCACAGTGGTGTGTATATATCCGACTCCTGCCGCTCACAGTGGTGTGTGTATATATCTGACTCCTGCCGCTCACAGTGGTGTGTATATATCCGACTCCTGCCGCTCACAGTGGTGTGTATATATCTGACTCCTGCCGCTCACAGTGGTGTGTATATATCCGACTCCTGCCGCTCACAGTGGTGTGTATATATCTGACTCCTGCCACTCACAGTGGTGTGTGTATATATCCGACTCCTGCCGCTCACAGTGGTGTGTGTATATTGCAAGGTAGCGGGTAGGATCGGCACGACGGAAGGCAGTGACTCAGGCAACTGTTCACACAACACACAGTTTAATGGTACAGTTCAGGTATATTACAGACCTCCAGGTTCTGGGGCACAGCTGGTACAACTCTGTTCATCCAACACACACAGTACCTCTGTACCTAGGACAGGCTCTGTCCTGGCCGGCTCCACTGGTGAGGGCCAGGTCCTCACTGCTAGGCTGTGTTATCAGCACACAACCACTCTCTCTCTGCACCGTCCTCTCTGAGAGAGCTCCCAGGCTGTGTTAGCCTCACACAGCAGTTCCTCCTGATCTCCCCCATTCCTCAGCCCAGGGCAGCTCATATCATCTCCTATCCCATCACAGGTGGGCTGAGTGCTTTCAATCAGCACTTAGCTCAGATCTCACTTCTGTTAACCCTGTGAGTGCTGCCACAGAGCAAAAGATACAATCCCCCATGTGCTGTATACCGGTCAGGGGACACATCGGGGTCGCATCACCACAATATCCAACTCCTGCCGCTCACAGTGGTGTGTGTACACATATTTGTGTATATCCTCTGACTCTCTGACTTTCATCTCTTCTTTTGCAGCTTCTCTCGGGGGCGGAGGACTCCTTTGTGCAGATCTGGCAGCTGAGTCGCTGTGAGGAGTCTGGGGTTATTGAGGTGATGTGTTGGGGTCTGATCGGGTTTGGTGTTGGGTTCTGGTCGGGGTTGTTGTTGTGATCTGGTCGGAGTTGTTGTTGGGGTCTGGTCGGGTTGGTGTTGGGGTCTGGTCGGGTTGATGTTGGGGTCTGGTCGGGGTTGGTGTTGGGGTCTGGTCGGGTTGATGTTGGGGTCTGGTCGGGGTTGGTGTTGGGGTCTGGTCAGGGTTATTGAGGTGATGTATTGGGGTCTGGTCGGGGTTGGTGTTGGGGTCTGGTCGGGGTTGGTGTTGAGGTCTGGTCAGGGTTATTGAGGTGATATATTGGGGTCTGGTGGGAGTTGGTGTTGGGGTCTGATGGGGGTTGGTGTTGGGGTCTGGTCGGGGTTATTAAGGTGATGTATTGGGGCCTGGTCAGGGTTGGTGTTGGGGTCTGGTCAAGGTTGGGGTCTGGTCAGGGTTGGTGTTGGGGTCTGGTCGGGGTTGGTGCTGGGGTCTGGTCGGGGTTGATGTTCAGGTCTGGTCGGGGTTGGTGTTGGGGTCTGGTTGGGGTTGGTGCTGGGGTCTGGTCGGGGTTGGTGTTGTGGTCTGGTTGGGGTTGGTGTTGGGGTCTGGTTGGGGTTGGTGCTGTGGTCTGGTCGGGGTTGGTGTTCAGGTCTGGTCGGGGTTGGTGCTGGGGTCTGGTCGGGGTTGGTGTTCAGGTCTGGTCGGGGTTGGTGCTGGGGTCTGGTCGGGGTTGGTGCTGAGGTCTGGTCGGGGTTGGTGCTGGGGTCTGGTCGGGGTTGGTGCTGGGGTCTGGTCGGGGTTGGTGCTGGGGTCTGGTCGGGGTTGGTGCTGGGGTCTGGTCGGGGTCGATGTTCAGGTCTGGTCGGGGCTGGGGTCTGGTCGGGGTTGGTGTTGGGGTCTGGTTGGGGTTGGTGTTGGGGTCTGGTTGGGGTTGGTGTTGGGGTCTGGTCGGGGTTGGTGTTGGGGTCTGGTCGGGGTTGTTGTTGTGATCTGGTCGGAGTTGTTGTTGGGGTCTGATCGGTTTGGTGTTGGGTTCTGGTCGGGTTGTTGTTGTGATCTGGTCGGAGTTGTTGTTGGGGTCTGGTCGGGTTGGTGTTGGGGTCTGGTCGGGTTGATGTTGGGGTCTGGTCGGGGTTGGTGTTGGGGTCTGGTCGGGTTGATGTTGGGGTCTGGTCGGGGTTGGTGTTGGGGTCTGGTCAGGGTTATTGAGGTGATGTATTGGGGTCTGGTCGGGGTTGGTGTTGGGGTCTGGTCGGGGTTGGTGTTGAGGTCTGGTCAGGGTTATTGAGGTGATATATTGGGGTCTGGTGGGAGTTGGTGTTGGGGTCTGATGGGGGTTGGTGTTGGGGTCTGGTCGGGGTTATTAAGGTGATGTATTGGGGCCTGGTCAGGGTTGGTGTTGGGGTCTGGTCAAGGTTGGGGTCTGGTCAGGGTTGGTGTTGGGGTCTGGTCGGGGTTGGTGCTGGGGTCTGGTCGGGGTTGATGTTCAGGTCTGGTCGGGGTTGGTGTTGGGGTCTGGTTGGGGTTGGTGCTGGGGTCTGGTCGGGTTGGTGTTGTGGTCTGGTTGGGGTTGGTGTTGGGGTCTGGTTGGGGTTGGTGCTGGGGTCTGGTCGGGGTTGGTGCTGGGGTCTGGTCGGGGTTGGTGCTGGGGTCTGGTCGGGGTTGGTGCTGGGGCCTGGTCGGGGTTGGTGCTGGGGTCTGGTCGGGGTTGGTGCTGGGGTCTGGTCGGGGTTGGTGCTGGGGTCTGGTCGGGGTTGATGTTCAGGTCTGGTCGGGGTTGGTGTTGGGGTCTGGTCGGGGTTGGTGCTGGGGTCTGGTCGGGGTTGGTGCTGGGGTCTGGTCGGGGTTGGTGTTGTGGTCTGGTCGGGGTTGGTGTTGGGGTCTGGTCGGGGTTGGTGCTGGGGTCTGGTCGGGGTTGGTGCTGGGGTCTGGTCGGGGTTGGTGCTGGGGTCTGGTCGGGGTTGGTGCTGGGGTCTGGTCGGGGTCGATGTTCAGGTCTGGTCGGGGCTGGGGTCTGGTCGGGGTTGGTGTTGGGGTCTGGTTGGGGTTGGTGTTGGGGTCTGGTTGGGGTTGGTGTTGGGGTCTGGTTGGGGTTGGTGTTGGGGTCTGGTCGGGGTTGGTGTTGGGATCTGGTCGGGGTTGGTGCTGGGGTCTGGTCGGGGTTGGTGCTGGGCCTGGTCGGGGTTGGTGCTGGGGTCTGGTCGGGGTTGGTGCTGGGGTCTGGTCGGGGTTGGTGCTGGGCCTGGTCGGGGTTGGTGCTGGGGTCTGGTCGGGGTTGGTGCTGGGGTCTGGTCGGGGTTGGTGCTGGGGTCTGGTCGGGGTTGGTGTTGGGGTCTGGTCGGGGTTGGTGTTGGGGTCTGGTTGGGGTTGGTGTTGGGGTCTGGTTGGGGTTGGTGTTGGGGTCTGGTTGGGGTTGGTGTTGGGGTCTGGTCGGGGTTGGTGTTGGGGTCTGGTCGGGGTTGGTGCTGGGGTCTGGTCGGGGTTGGTGCTGGGGTCTGGTCGGGGTTGGTGCTGGGCCTGGTCGGGGTTGGTGCTGGGGTCTGGTCGGGGTCGATGTTCAGGTCTGGTCGGGGCTGGGGTCTGGCCGGGGTTGGTGTTGGGGTCTGGTTGGGGTTGGTGTTGGGGTCTGGTTGGGGTTGGTGTTGGGGTCTGGTCGGGGTTGGTGTTGGGGTCTGGTCGGGGTTGGTGTTGGGGTCTGGTCGGGGTTGGTGTTGGGGTCTGGTCGGGGTTGGTGCTGGGCCTGGTCGGGGTTGGTGCTGGGGTCTGGTCGGGGTTGGTGCTGGGGTCTGGTCGGGGTTGGTGCTGGGCCTGGTCGGGGTTGGTGCTGGGGTCTGGTCGGGGTTGGTGCTGGGGTCTGGTCGGGGTTTGGTGCTGGGGTCTGGTTGGGGTTGGTGTTGGGGTCTGGTCGGGGTCGATGTTCAGGTCTGGTCGGGGCTGGGGTCTGGTCGGGGTTGGTGTTGGGGTCTGGTTGGGGTTGGTGTTGGGGTCTGGTCGGGGTTGGTGTTGGGGTCTGGTCGGGGTTGGTGCTGGGGTCTGGTCGGGGTTGGTGCTGGGCCTGGTCGGGGTTGGTGCTGGGGTCTGGTCGGAGTCGATGTTCAGGTCTGGTCGGGGCTGGGGTCTGGTCGGGGTTGGTGTTGGGGTCTGGTCGGGGTTTGGTGCTGGGGTCTGGTCGGGGTTGGTGCTGGGGTCTGGTCGGGGTTTGGTGCTGGGGTCTGGTCGGGGTTGGTGCTGGGGTCTGGTTGGGGTTGGTGTTGGGGCCTGGTCGGGGTCGATGTTCAGGTCTGGTCGGGGTTGGTGCTGGGGTCCGGTCGGGGTTGGTGCTGGGGTCCGGTCGGGGTTGGTGTTCGGGTCTGGTCGGGGTTGGTGCTGGGGTCTGGTCGGGGTTGGTGTTCGGGTCCGGTCGGGGTTGGTGCTGGGGTCCGGTTGGGGTTGGTGTTGGGGTCTGGTCGGGGTTGGGGTCTGGTCGGTGTTGGGGTCGGGGTTGTTTCTCTCCTCCATCGATTAATTCTCACGTTCTCTTCTTCTCAGGTGGAGCACCGGCACTCGGAGTGTGTGACAGACACCCAGATCTGTGGGGCGCGGTTCTGTGATCCTCAGGGATCCTCGTTTGCTGTCACCGGCTACGACCTGAACGAGATCATCAGATACGTGCAGCTGTAGTGACCCGCTGCAGCCCCGGTATATCTGCGGTCCCCCGGGGAGGGGTGATGTGCAGAGTACACAGCTCCCTCCGCTGTATATGTGTAATATAGAGGATGAACACATGAGATGGTGCCAGTATTGGGGGGGTGCTGTGACGTCTTCGGCTCCCCACATGGTGTCGCTCTGGAGCCTCATAGTGCATTAGCCGGGGGCGTCTATACATCGTCCTCGGGCTGCACTATATATGTAGACCGGCTGCCTAGTAATAGAGCAGATGATCGCACCTCCATAAATAGTCACCGCACACAAATAACAGACATGTGACACTGAACGCTGCTCCAGCTGTTATACTAATCCCCCTCCACACATCGGGACACTGCACGTCTCTCCTGACACCCTCTGTGCTGCTGTCAGCTCCTCCAGATATGTACACATGGCTCCTGACACCCTCTGTGCTGCTGTCAGCTCCTCCAGATACGGACACATGGCTCCTGACACCCTCTGTGCTGCTGTCAGCTCCCCTCCAGATACGTACACATGGCTCCTGACACCCTCTGTGCTGCTGTCAGCTCCCCTCCAGATACGTACACATGGCTCCTGACACACTCTGTGCTGCTGGGAGGACTCTTCCACTTTAGGACTTATTAGCTCACCTTAAAAAAATCTTAGCATGCTCCTTCTTTGTTTCCTAATCTATTTTGCTGCTGCCCAGCCTTCTGTCTAGTGCTCAGGGTCTGGAGATCGAATCTGACCAGGGACGACCTCTGTATAGAATTATCCTGTCCCCCCAGTTGTGTGGCCGCCAGATTGTGAGCCCCAATGGGGACAGGGACTGATGATGGTGTGTGTACATCGTGTGCAGAGGGGTGAAATAAAGTCACTGAGCCAAAGTGAAGTCCAATATCCAACAAAGCGGGATCAGAATTACACTACAGCTCATACCACAGTAATATATACAGCTGTGCTCCTGTGCAACTCGGTAAATAAAGTCACTGAGCCCAAGTGAAGTCATAGTCCATCAATCGGATCCAAATATACACTACAGCCTCATACCCACAGTATATATACAGCTGTGCTCCTCAGTCTCCACACCCTGGTACATACAGCTGTGCTCCTCAGTCTCCACACCTCTGGTACATACAGCTGTGCTCCTCGGTCTCCACACCCCTGGTATATACAGCTGTGCTCCTCAGTCTCCACACCCCTGGTATATACAGCTGTGCTCCTCGCCTCCACACCCCTGGTATATACAGCTGTGCTCCTCGGTCTCCACACCCCTGGTATATACAGCTGTGCTCCTCAGTCTCCACACCCCTGGTATATACAGCTGTGCTCCTCAGTCTCCACACCCCTGGTATATACAGCTGTGCTCCTCCGCCTACCACACCCCTGGTATATACAGCTGTGCTCCTCAGCCTCCACACCCCTGGTATATACAGCTGTGCTCCTCAGTCTCCACACCCCTGGTATATACAGCTGTGCTCCTCAGTCTCCACACCCCTGGTATATACAGCTGTGCTCCTCAGCCTCCACACCCCTGGTATATACAGCTGTGCTCCTCAGTCTCCACACCCCTGGTACATACAGCTGTGCTCCTCAGTCTCCACACCCCTGGTATATACAGCTGTGCTCCTCAGCCTCCACACCCCTGGTATATACAGCTGTGCTCCTCAGCCTCCACACCCCTGGTACATACAGCTGTGCTCCTCAGTCTGCACACCCCTGGTACATACAGCTGTGCTCCTCAGTCTCCACACCCCTGCTATATACAGCTGTGCTCCTCAGTCTCCACACCCCCTGGTATATACAGCTGTGCTCCCAGTCTCCACACCCCTGGTATATACAGCTGTGCTCCTCAGTCTCCACACCCCTGGTACATACAGCTGTGCTCCTCAGTCTCCACACCCCTGGTACATACAGCTGTGCTCCTCAGTCTCCACACCCTGGTACATACAGCTGTGCTCCTCAGTCTCCACACCCCTTGGGTATTACAGCTGGCTCCTCAGGGCTCCCACCCCTGGTACATACAGTGTGCACCTCAGTCTCCACACCCCTGGTATATACACTGTGCTCCTCAGGGATAGACTGGTGGTGGTGGTATCTGTATGATGAGTATACTGGGATAGACTGGTGGTGGTGGTATCTGTATGATGACTATACTGGGATAGACTGGTGGTGGTGGTATCTGTATGATGACTATACTGGGATAGACTGGTGGTGGTTATCTGTATGATGACTATACTGGGATAGACTGGTGTGGTGGTATCTGTATGATGACTATACTGGGATAGACTGGTGGTGGTGGTATCTGTATGATGACTATACTGGGATAGACTGGTGGTGGTGGTGTATCTGTATGATGACTATACTGGGATAGACTGGTGGTGGTGGTGGTATCTGTATGATGACTATACTGGGATAGACTGGTGGTGGTGGTATCTGTATGATGACTATACTGGGATAGACTGGTGGTGGTGGTATCTGTATGATGACTATACTGGGATAGACTGGTGGTGGTGGTATCTGTATGATGACTATATTGGGATAGACTGGTGGTGGTGGTATCTGTATGATGATATACTGGATAGACTGGTGGTGGTATCTGTATGATGACTATACTGGGATAGACTGGTGGTGGTGTGGTATCTGTATGATGACTATACTGGGATAGACTGGTGGTGGTGTGGTATCTGTATGATGACTATACTGGGATAGACTGGTGGTGGTGGTATCTGTATGATGACTATAACTGGGATAGACTGGTGGTGGTGGTATCTGTATGATGACTATACTGGGATAGACTGGTGGTGGTGGTATCTGTATGATGACTACACTGGGATAGACTGGTGGTGGTGGTATCTGTATGATGACTACACTGGCATAGACTGGTGGTGGTGGTATCTGTATGATGATATACTAGGATAGACTGGTGCTGGTGGTATCTGTATGATGACTACACTGGGATAGACTGGTGGTGGTGGTATCTGTATGATGACTATACTGGGATAGACTGGTGGTGGTGGTATCTGTATGACTATACTGGGATAGACTGGTGGTGGTGATATCTGTATGATGACTATACTGGGATAGACTGGTGGTGGTGGTATCTGTATGATGACTATACTGGGATAGACTGGTGGTGGTGGTATCTGTATGATGACTATACTGGGATAGACTGGTGGTGGTGGTATCTGTATGATGACTATACTGGATAGACTGGTGGTGGTGGTGTCTGTATGATGACTATACTGGGATAGACTGGTGGTGGTGGTGTCTGTATGATGACTATAACTGGGATAGACTGGTGGTGGTGGTGTCTGTATGATGACTATACTGGGATAGACTGGTGGTGGTGGTATCTGTACGATGACTATACTGGGATAGACTGGTGGTGGTGGTGTCTGTATGATGACTATACTGGGATAGACTGGTGGTGGTGGTATCTGTATGATGACTATACTGGGATAGACTGGTGGTGGTGGTGTGTATCGATGACTATACTGGGATAGACTGGTGGTGGTGGTATCTGTATGATGACTATACTGGGATAGACTGGTGTGGTGGTATTCATGAGTATTGATAGAACTGGTGAGTGGTGGTGTATCTGTATGATGACTATACTGGGATAGACTGGTGGTGGTGGTGTACTGTATGATGACTATACTGGGATAGACTGGTGGTGGTGGTGTCTGTATGATGACTATACTGGGATAGACTGGTGGTGGTGGTATCTGTAATATGATGATACTTGGGATAGACTAGGTGGTGGTGGTGTCTGTATGATGACTATACTGGGATAGACTGGTGGTGGTGGTGTCTGTATGATGACTATACTGGGATAGACTGGTGGTGGTGTCTGTATGATGACTATACTGGATAGACTGTGGTGGTGGTGGTGTCGTATAGATGACTATACTGGGATAGACTGGTGGTGGTGGTATCTGTATGATGACTATACTGGGATAGACTGGTGGTGGTGGTATCTGTATGATGACTATACTGGGATAGACTGGTGGTGGTGGTATCTGTATGATGACTATACTGGGATAGACTGGTGGTGGTGGTATCTGTATGATGACTATACTGGGATATAGACTGGTGGTGGTGGTGTCTGTATATGATGACTATACTGGGATAGACTGTGGTGTGTGGTGTCTGTATGATGACTATACTGGGATAGACTGGTGGTGGTGGTGTCTTATGATGACTATACTGGGATAGACTGGTGGTGGTGGTATCTGTATGATGACTATACTGGGATAGACTGGTGGTGGTGGTAGTCTTATCGATGACTATACTGGGATAGACTGGTGGTGGTGGTATCGTATGATGAGCTATACTGGGATAGACTGGTGGTGGTAGGTAATGTGGGTATATGATGACTATACTGGGATAGACTGGTGGTGGTGGTTGTCTGTATGATGACTATACTGGGATAGACTGGTGTGTGGTGGTATCTGTATGATGACTATACTGGGATAGACTGGTGGTGGTGGTATCTGTATGATGACTATACTGGGATAGACTGGTGGTGGTGGTGTCTGTATGATGACTATACTGGGATAGACTGGTGGTGGTGTGTATCTGTATGATGATATACTGGGATAGACTGGTGGTTGTAGTGATCTGGCTGTGGTGGTGGTATCTTAGATGACTATACTGGGATAGACTGGTGGTGGTGGTGATCTGTATGATGACTATACTGGGATAGACTGGTGGTGGTGGTGTCTGTATGATGACTATACTGGGATAGACTGGTGGTGGTGGTGTCTGTATGATGACTATACTGGGATAGACTGGTGGTGGTGGTATCTGTATGATGACTATACTGGGATAGACTGGTGGTGGTGGTGTCTGTATGATGACTATACTGGGATAGACTGGTGGTGGTGGTGTCTGTATGATGACTATACTGGGATAGACTGGTGGTGGTGTCTGTATGATGACTATACTGGGATAGACTGGTGGTGGTGGTGGTGTCTATACGATGACTATACTGGGATAGACTGGTGGTGGTGGTATCTGTATGATGGCTATACTGGGATAGACTGGTGCTGGTGGTATCTGTATGATGACTATACTGGGATAGACAGGTGGTGGTGGTATCTGTATGATGACTATACTGGGATAGACTGGTGGTGGTGGTATCTGTATGATGACTATACTGGGATAGACTGGTGGTGGTGGTGTCTGTATGATGACTATACTGGGATAGACTGGTGGTGGTGGTGTCTGTATGATGACTATACTGGGATAGACTGGTGGTGGTGGTGTCTGTATGATGACTATACTGGGATAGACTGGTGGTGGTGGTATCTGTATGATGACTATACTGGGATAGACTGGTGGTGGTGGTGGTGTCTATACGATGACTATACTGGATAGACTGGTGGTGGTGGTATCTGTATGATGGCTATACTGGGATAGACTGGTGCTGGTGGTATCTGTATGATGACTATACTGGGATAGACTGGTGGTGGTGGTGTCTGTATGATGAGTATACTGGGATAGACTGGTGGTGGTGGTATCTGTATGATGACTATACTGGGATAGACTGGTGGTGGTGGTATCTGTATGATGACTATACTGGGATAGACTGGTGGTGGTGGTATCTGTATGATGACTATACTGGGATAGACTGGTGGTGGTGGTATCTGTATGATGAGTATACTGGGATAGACTGGTGGTGGTGGTATCTGTATGATGACTATACTGGGATAGACTGGTGGTGGTGGTATCTGTATGATGACTACACTGGGATAGACTGGTGGTGGTGGTATCTGTATGATGACTATACTGGGATAGACTGGTGGTGGTGGTGTCTGTATGATGACTATACTGGGATAGACTGGTGGTGGTGGTATCTGTATGATGACTATACTGGGATAGACTGGTGGTGGTGGTGGTATCTGTATGATGACTATACTGGGATAGACTGGTGGTGGTGGTGTCTGTATGATGACTATACTGGGATAGACTGGTGGTGGTGGTGGTGGTGGTGGTATCTGTATGATGACTACACTGGGATAGACTGGTGGTGGTGGTATCTGTATGATGACTATACTGGGATAGACTGGTGGTATCTATATGACACAGACAGGTGAACACTGGGTTCAGGATAATTGTACATTTACATGTGGGGTCTTGGCCTCCTGATCTCAGGTCAGCAGTGTCAGGCTGGGATATTCATGTTATTATATTTTTAGGAATGTGAACACATGGATGAGATTACATAACACGGACCATGTGCTGACAGCTGCCTGACATTGAGCGCTCGTCCCTTATGTGCCCCGGGGCCCGCACATAACACGTGGCTTGTAAATACTAGATGATAAATGGTGCACAATGCCACCGCGCTGTGCATGTCCCCACACTGTAATGTCAGACGTGCTATGAGACAGCAATCGCTGATCTGCAAGAATCTGCAACAGAAACTAAGTGGAATGAGCTGGAGACCTGTATCCAGATGGGTCTCTGACTGCACCTGCCCATAAGGGGAACCCTACACCATGGCGTCAGCAATGGTCATTTTTCAATAGTAATTTCGCTTTCTTAAACCATGAGCGCCTCTCTGGAGAAAAAGCGATTGTGGCATATACGAAATCTTACAGAGACCTAGGATATCATGCCTGATTATTGTAAATCTGCAGAGGAATATCATAGAATGGTGGAGTGTGAAGAGACCTCCCGGGTCGTCATATGAAAGGACCTCCTGGGACATTGCGTGAAGGGGCCTCCCGGGTCACCGCATAAAGGGACCTCCAGGGCCATTGCGTGAAGGGACCTCCCGGGCCATTGCGTGAAGGGACCTCCCGGGTCATCGCGTGAAGGGACCTCCCGGGTCATCGCGTGAAGGGCCCTCCTGGGTCATCGCATGAAGGGACCTCCGGGGTTATCGCACGTAGGGTTTCGGGTCTTATTGTGAAGGAACCTTCTAGGTCATCTGGTCCAGCCCCCTGCTCTAAGCAGGATTCACTAAATACTCTCAGACAGATGTCTGTCTTTATGAGGTCTTGAAGGAGAACTCTCCACCTCTCGTGATTTGTTCCACTCGTTGATCTCCCTCACTGTCGAAAAGATTTTTCTAATACCTAATCTGTGTCTCCCCCGACTGTTTCATCATATTACTTCTTTTTTTTCCTTGTCCAAATGAGAATAAATTTCATCCCTCTACTGTGTGACAGCCCTAGACTAAAGCTGATCCCTCCACAGTGTGACAGCCCTAGAATAAAGCTGATCCCTTTACAATGTGACAGCCCTTGAGATATTTGTAGACAGCTATTAAGTCTCCTCTCAGTCTCAACATTTCCAGATCCTGCATCTGTTCCTCATAGGAGATTGATTGCAGACCGGTCACCATTCTGGTCGCTCTTCTCTGAACTTGCTCCAGTTTATTGATGTATTTTTTATAATGTGGAACCCAGATCTGGACCCAGCATCCAGATGAGGTCTCACCACAGAGGAGTAGAGGATAATGACTGGACACAGTATACAGATGAGGTCTGACCACAGAGGAGGATAATGACAGGACACAGTATACAGATGAGGTCTGACCACAGAGGAGTAGAGGATAATGACTGGACACACTATACAGATGAGGTCTGACCACAGAGGAGGATAATGACTGGACACAGTATACAGATGAGGTCTGACCACAGAGGAGTAGAGGAGGATAATGACTGGACACAGTATACAGATGAGGTCTGACCACAGAGGAGTAGAGGAGGATAATGACTGGACACACTATACAGATGAGGTCTGACCACAGAGGAGGATAATGACTGGACACAGTATACAGATGAGGTCTGACCACAGAGGAGTAGAGGAGGATAATGACTGGACACAGTATACAGATGAGGTCTGACCACAGAGGAGTAGAGGAGGATAATGACTGGACACAGTATACAGATGAGGTCTGACCACAGAGGAGTAGAGGAGGATAATGACTGGACACAGTATACAGATGAGGTCTGACCACAGAGGAGTAGAGGAGGATAATGACTGGACACAGTGTACAGATGAGGACTGACCACAGAGGAGTAGAGGATAATGACTGGACACAGTATACAGATGAGGTCTGACCACAGAGGAGGATAATGACTGGACACAGTATACAGATGAGGTCTGACCACAGAGGAGGATAATGACTGGACACAGTATATCGATGAGGTCTGACCACAGAGGAGTAGAGGAGGATAATTGTTATGAACCAATGACTCAGGAGTAACATTCAGATTCTGTAGAAGTCGGTAACTGTACTGACCGCAATCCCTGACTACACACCGCAACTAGAAGTAGCCGTGGGATGTAACTAACCAGACTTAGACACCTCTGCACACCCGGAGAACTAACTGCTCCTAAAGATGGATGTAGGAAAGCTATGTTGCCTCAGAGCAGAACCCCAAAAGAATAGCCCCCCACAGATATTAAATGGGAAACAAGAGAAGGAAAACAAACACAGGCAGAGTAAAAGGTTTAGCAAAAGAGGCCACACTAGCTATATAGGAAAGACAGGATAAAATACTTTTGCGGTCAGTATAAAACTATCAAAAGCCACCAACAGCAGATATTACAAAAATGACCCTGAGTCACTAAGACTTGGCGACCTCTATATCTGCAGACTTCTATAAATCTAATGCCAGCAGAACTGGAAATAACAGATAATAGTGAATGGTTAAATTCCTAGGAAGAAAATATCAAAAAACCATCCACTTGCAAAGATCTCCACAGAGCAGAAGAAACCAGAGAGATGTGAACTCCTCCAGGAACAAAAGACAACTGGCAAGGATTGATCCACTTCCAACCATTATATGCTCCAAGAACCAGATTGCCAATCACCCTCACCTGTGAAGCCCACACAGTCAGCTGCATTACCAGCAACAACCACCAGAGGGAGCTCCAATGAATTCACAACATTACCCCCCCCCCCCCTTGAAGAGGGTCACCGAACCCTCAACAGAGGCCCCAGGCCTATCAGGATGAGCCAGATGAAAAGCACGAACTAAGTCAGGGGCATGAACATCCGAGGCAGAAATCCAAGAATTATCCTCCTGCCCATAACCCCGCCACTTAACAAAGTACTGGAGCCTCCATCTCGAAAGACGAGAATCCAAAATCTTCTCAACCTCATACTCCAACTCACCATCAATCAGGACCGGGGCCGGAGGGGCTACAGCAGGAGCCATGGGCTCAACAAATCTCAAAAAGGACTTATGAAAAACATCATGAATCGCAAAAGAGCTCGGAAGCGCCAACCGGATGGAGACCGGATTAACAACTTCAGAAATCCTGTACGGACCAATGAACCGAGGCTTAAACTTAGGAGAAGAAACCTTCAAAGGAACATGGCGGGAGGACAACCAAACCAAATCAGCAACACGAAGCCGAGAACCAACACACCGATGACGGTTAACAAAACGCTGAGCAGCTTCCTGAGAAAGATGTAAGTTGTCAACCGCACAATCCCAAATCTGCCGCAACCGCTCAACCACAGAATCCACACCCGGACAGGCAGAGGGCGCACCCTGCCCCGAAGAAAAACGAGGATGAAAACCAAAATCACAAAGGAAGAGCGAAACCAACGTAGCCGAACTCACCCGATTATTCAGCGCAAATGTGGCACTCTGGTGGGCACCACAGGAACTCTTAGGACATGGATGGGAAGTACACAGCAAGCAGACCCCACTTACTTACAACACCTTTCACCCCAGACCTGTAGGGGGAGCTCCACTGGTTGCCTTAAGCCAGTTCCCCCTATAAATACGGGTCTTGGAGGGAGAAACAACACAGTGTGCAGTCACTAGAGAACTGTAAACAGCTAGGAGAGCTGACCTGGTACTGGAGCCACACTAGGCCCTTACCAGCACACCTGGAAAGTGGTAGACTCTCGTAACAGGGGTCATAGGAACAGGAGACAGGGTTTTATGCCTGCAGACTCTACCTGATGCTACGTATACTAGGAAGCCTATGCTACTGCTTGTTGTGGAACTCCTGAAGTGTCTACCTCATCCCTGGTCGAGCGTACCTGTCAACACCAGTAAAAGGTACCAAAAAGACTTTGGGTGTATGTGTCCATCCTTCCGGCCGCACGCAATCGACCGCGCTGCCATATTCCCTCTAACTTCACTAACTGGCCCCGGGGACTACTGCTCATCCTGTGGGGAGCATCCCATCTAGCTGCCGCACATCCCCCGGAGGCCCAAGCAGTGCTGTTGCAATCACCGGATACCCACAGGTGGCGTCATGACATAAACTTTTTTTTCCTTTAACCCCTACTTTGACCACCGGGCCTTCACAGCCTCAGGCACGGACCCGTGACAGAAGCCCAATGCCTGAGACCTGAGAACCCGGCAGTGGTGAGTCAAATCCTCGGCCAATGGCAACCCAATCATCCTGATCCACAGCCACAAAGCATCTCAAATAAGTCTCCAAAGTCTGATTAGTTCTCTCCGTCTGACCATTAGACTGCGGATGAAACGCAGAACAAGAAGACAAAGCCACACCCAGTTTAGCACAGAAAGACTTCCAAAACCGAGAAACAAACTGGGCACCCCTGTCAGACACAATATACTCCAGAATACCATGCAAACGAACAACATGCTGAAAAAACAATGGAACCAATTCCGAAGAAGAAGGCAATTTAGCCAAAGGAACGAAATGAACCATCTTAGAAAACCGGTCACAACCCAGATAACCGTCATCGCCTGGGAAACAGGAAGGTCCAAAACAAAATACATAGAAATATGCGTCCACGGCCGCTCAGGTACAGGTAAGGACAAAAGCAATCCACTAAGACGGGAAAAACAAGACTTGGTCCGTGCACTAGTCCAACAGACCTGCACAAAAGAACGCACATCCCGGGACAAAGAGGGCCAGCAAAAAGATCGACTAACCAAATCACAGGTACCAAAGATGCCAGGATGACCGGCCAACACAGAACAATGAACCTCCGAAATCACTAGTAGTCCACGGGGCAGGAACAAATATTTCCCCACAGGGCAGTGCTCAGGCTTATCCACCTGAAATTCCTGAAGAGCAAGCTGTAAATCAGGAAAAGAACAATCCCCTCCTTCAGAATGCCGACCGGCTCCGAGGGTTCAAGAGAATCAGGCAAAAAACTGCCAGAGAGAGCATCGGCCTTAACATTCTAAGAACCAGGAAGATAGGAAACCACAAAATCAAAACGAGTAAAAAACAAGGACCCCCGAGCCGGCCTAGGAGTCAGCCTCTTGGAGACTCGAGATACACCAGATTCTTGTGATCAGTCAAGACAAGCACACGATGTTTAGCCCCCTCCAGCCAATGACGCCA
The DNA here is from genome assembly GCA_033576535.1 of Allobates femoralis. NCBI lineage: Eukaryota > Metazoa > Chordata > Amphibia > Anura > Aromobatidae > Allobates > Allobates femoralis. Next base: position 2,284,709 of record JARQOC010000003.1, on the reverse strand, counting down.
CTCCTCAAATGCCAACTTTATGGCCAGCAACTCCCGATTGCCGACATTATAATTGCGTTCCGCCGGCGAAAATTTACAGGAAAAGAAGGCACAAGGGTGCATCGCGGAACCAACAGGATCCCTCTGAGACAAGACGGCCCCTGCACCAATCTCAGAAGCATCAATTTCCACCTGAAACCGAAGGGAAACATCCGGTTGGCAGAAGCAGAGGTAAACCGTCTTTTAAGCTCCTGGAAGGCAAAAACGTCCGCAGGAGACCAATGCTCCACATCAGCGCCCTTCTTAGTCAAAACGGCTTCCCCACGCTGGAAAAATTGGCAATGAACCGACGATAAAGATTAGCAAAGCCCCAAAATTTCTGAAGACCCTTCAAAGACGTGGCCTGAACCCAATCATGAATAGCCTGAACCTTAACAGGATCCATCTCAATGTAAGGAGACAAAATGAAGCCCAAAAAAGAAACCACCTGGACACCAAAGCAACACTTAGACCCCTTACCATATAAAGCATTGTCACGCAGAATCCGAAAGACCGACCTGACCTGGTCTACATGAGAATTCCAGTCATCAGAAAAAAATCAGGATATTGGGGCGTGGCCTGGCAATGGAGCGGGACAGACGTCTCTTCTAATGGCTCTGTGGATACCCGGGGAAACCAGCCTATTCCCTGGCACACTAGCACCAAAATGGCCTCATAAGCAGACACCGAGCACCCCAAGAAGCTGCAGCACAACAGGGAGCTTCCAGAGCCTTACAGCAGCGAGCTACCCGTGCCGCAGACCACCGCAGCTCTTATCCTTGCACCCCTCAAAATGGCTGAGAAGAAGGAGTGCGCACCACTCACCAGCTTCCCAGCCGCATCTCTCTACTGCATCGCTTCTGCTCCGGAGCCTCCTGCCTGGAGGCGGTGAACTGTATCATCTGTCAACACTGCAAAACAAGCGGAGCGGGTGGCAGGAAGCGCTCACAGATAAGTGCACCTATCCTTATCTTCTTCCTGTTTCTCTTTTGGCGCCATATAAACAGGTTCCAGCTCTATTAGGGTACCTTTACACACCGCAACCACGGGAGGAATCTGTCCGGTGATATGTCGCCCCGGTACCATCGCCGTCAAATTGCCTCCCAGTTACGGCGTGTAATTTGGGAATTTGGCTGCGATAAAAAACCTGTCGCCTGGTTCCAATTACAGAGCACTGCTCCAAAATCAGAGGTCATCATGAAGGCGAGATTCCTGGCTTTTGGCGTGTGAACGGGCGATAGTGATGGAATCCGCGTCGCCTATTGACTTCACAGGGCGCCATATATTGTCTGTTCATCAACACACACATCTTCAATGGCGTCATGTATTAGCCCGCCTTCCAGAGCAGGCTAAACAATCGTAAGGCTGTTGCGTTGTCCAATGAGCGCATATGGGGCGCTGTGTAAACCACTGTGGCACGCCTATCTCCTCGCAGCGCTGACCATGTATGCCCACATTGCCTTTGGGATTGCGGCGTGTGAAGCGGTGAGGGAACTCCACCGGATTGGTTCCGCTGTTGGTGTGGCGATTTCCGGGGTGACACATCGCCTTAAGCTGAGGGCGAAATTGCGGTGTGTAAAAGCGCCATCGGCGATCTGAGGCGACCATGAAAAACGGGCACGTGCACGTTAGATTGCCTCATATCGCTAGCCGAGATTGCGGCGTGTAAAGGTACCCTTACACTCCCTGCACAAAGAGAGACCTGGGACCAGACCAGGCTGAAATAACTGCAGCTCTGTACTGCTCCCCTATACTGTGACAGCAGCATACCACCTACCCTGTAGTGGGACAAGCTTCTGCACACATTTGCTATTCATAGACTGAGTGCCATTCCTTTCAACCTCTATCAACTTGCCCAGAGCACTGCATATGAGGTGTGCCGGCAGCATACCACTTGCAGAGTAGTAGTTCACTTCACTCCATACTGTGCTGAAGCTATATAAAGGCTGAATACCACACCTCCATATCTTTATACCTGATACCCTGCCCAGGACGCAGAACATGAGATCTAGAAGCAGGAGAACATCCCCTGCTCCAGCTGGTGCCCCCCTAGGCCAGGGTGAGAGAGGCAGACAGCGGTTTTTCAGGAGCTGCAGCATCCATGACACCCTCTAACTCCCAAATGTCTCAATCACAAGAGAATCATCTGCAGCCTCCTCGGACGCTCGAATGTCAGGAGCGGGCTCCGAGGTCCAAACCCCTCTCATATGGTACAGGATAATGTGCCCACATGTCAGACAAGTGATCCTATGCTGGGCGAAATCAAGGATCTTCACACCCGCATGGCTGCCATACCCACTAAAGACGATATGGAGGGATACATCTCCAGATTGAGATCCAGGGTCTGCAGGCATCCGTTACCCAGGTCTCTGAGAGAGTTGATGTTCTTGAAATTGCTATTACAACGCATACTACTCAGCAAACCGAACATCTGAGACTGCTGGATTTACACTGTCTCAATTCTCTTTCATAACATGGAGGATTCTGAAAACAGGGATCGCCGCAACAACATCCGCGTGTGAGGCCTCCCTGAAGCCACAGGCCCTGCGGACCTTGCTCCTACCTTGCCGGGTATCTTTAACAACCTCCTCAATAGACCCAGGACACGGCGACCGCCTTCGATAGGGTGCACCAAGCTTTATGGCCACGCCCTGCAGACCCTAATAATCCGAGAGACGTCATCTGCTGCCTCCATCTATACTCTCTTAAAGACGAAGTCATGCGGCAAGCCCGTATTAAAGGTCCTACAAACTTTGACGGGGCCGAACTACACTTACTGGCTGATCTCTCCCGGGTCGCTCTCAATAAGAGAAGAGCTTTGCGCCCAGTCCTGGATGCGCTTAGAGAATAGGACAGCAATTCCTGGGGATACCCATTTCAGCTACAAGTGAGGAACCAGCAAGGATTCTTTATCATGCGTGATCCCAGAACTTGGGCCTCCCAGAAATATCCCTGCCAGATTGGCCCTACAACCCACTTGGAAACGTCCGATAGCGGAGACGACCGCCGTCGCCCTGCCCTGCCTCAGAGAACCAGACACAGGAATTCCCTGAGACCATTTCCTACTGAACAGTGAGACTTGGTGTGGCTCTTCACTCAGAACAGGGCATCGTACACTCACATGGTCCTACCGCCTTAAATATGGGCCCTTGGCTTTCCCTGGGAACTCCTGCTGGACTCCTTGCTATTGCAGTTTGTAGCCGTGAGCAGTATTGATCCGGCTGGTCCCTCGGGACCTAGATCCTCCTCCGTTGTTTGGTTTACCTCCCCATTAGGAAAACCTGCCTATCAGGTTGTGCCGGTTAGCTTCTAGTTTATCTGGATAACTACCCGGGATTTGTTGGCCCCAACCTAGGATCGGAGAGTTGGCCTTCTCTGTCAGTTGGCCCCCTTCCTCCTTTTTCCGTCCTTTTTCTTTTTCCTTTCTTACTTTCCTCTGTTTTCCCTATCCCTCTTTTTCTCTAACCGCTACCCCCCTACGATTCCTACCCCTCTTGTCCTGCTCACCACTTCTCTCCCCTCTCCCCCTAAGCTAAATCCTACTCAATTACCGCCAGACTCACCTTAGACTCCTTCCTCCCTTTGGGACCGGAGACACCACCAAGCGGACGGTGACCATGCTTCCTATCAAGATAACCTCCTTAAATGTCAGGGGCTTTAATATCCCGCAGAAACGCACGCAATTACTACACGGGTTCCACAAACTGGGAGTGCAGATACTAATGTTACAAGAGACGCATCTCAAACGCGGGTGTTTTCCTGAGATTAAAAATCGATATTACACTTCATGGTATCACTCTCCGAACCCAGACCCAAGATAATAATAATAATAATAATAATAATGCTTTATTTATATAGCGCCAACATATTCCGCAGCGCTTTACAATGTAGGGTTAGAGTACAGAAAATACAGTAAGTAATTACAATAGAGAACAAATAAAGTACAATCATTGGATACAAAACAATAGGCATAGAATCAATGTGAAAAAAAAATACAATAAATAAAACAAGAAATGAAGGTGACCCTGCTCAAAAGAGCTTACAATCTACAACGGGATAGGGGTTGCACAAGGTGCCGGGGCTTATTGCACTGGTGGTCCAGGCATCTTGAGGAAATGGGGGATAGGGCTAAGCTTACATGGATGGTCATTATACAATCTGTGTAGACCTTTATCGTTTGTGGAGTTTGTAGAAGAGTATGTCCAGAGGGATAGCCCATTCACTGTCTACAGTACAATGGACTTGTTAGGGATATGATAGGCCGCCTTAAAAAGATGCGTCTTTAGGGATCGTCTGAAGGAGTTATTATGTCCTCACAAAAATTCGCCCTCACACCGTCTTGGGTTCTGAGACCGATGACAAGGGTAACTCCTCATGTTAAACATTCGCATATTTGAGCACACCTATACCATCATCAATTTTTATCTACCTAATAGGAAACTGGTGGAAGTGTGTTCTAGGTGTTTGAGAAGGGTCGGGACCTTCGCCCGTGGCTCTCTGATCTTGGGCGGAGACTTCAATTTTCTTCTGGACAAACACCTGGATACCTCGGTGGGTAAGTCCGTGATTTCCCCTACCCAGACTCATTCCCTAAGACGAGACTTGACAAGACTCAGGGTCATGGACTGTTGGTGCGTGCTCCACCCTGGCGAGAGATTATACTTATTATTCGGTGATACATTCCTCTTACAGCCGAATAGATTACTTTCTAGTTGCCGACCGTCTACTGACCTTTAACCCTACCGCCTCTATTGGCTCTATGATCTGGTCAGACCATGTCCCTGTATTTTTGACGTTCCACCCTCCCGATGCGCCTTCTTGGCCCTGGCATTGGACTCTTAACCCAGATCTTCTGTCAGATATGGTACCTTTACACGCCGCTACAGGATGTTGGAAACAACCGGGTAGATGAGAGAATTGTATCTTGCACCGCCAAATCAACCCGAGGTAGCGGCGTGTGAAGACGGTTGTTGCTACCCGTCACTTGAGGCACCTGTTTCAGAGCAGTGCTCAATAGCAGGTTGATTTCAAGGCGATGGTTACGGCCTGTATCGGCGTGTAAATAAGGAACAGGAGGGTTGTTTCGACACCTTGCTATCTACCTGGGGCGTGACACAGGCTCCGGGAATCCGCCCCCCTTCAGCGATCATTGGAGGAAGCTCCTGCGTTACGATTGGTAGTCGCTGCATAGGGCGGCATATTTAAGGAGCTGACCAGTCACACTACACAATTGCTCGAGCGTCAAGTATTAGTCAGCCTCCTGCGATGCCTGCCCAATCATGATGCTATTGCTTTGTCCAATCACTGTACGAGCGTCTCGTAATCCACAACTCTGGCACGCCTATGTGTTGTCCCTGCTGCCTTTGTTCCGCCCATATTACCTTGTTATAGCGGCGTGTAAATGATAAGGTGAGCTACAGAAGGTGACTTGTGGCACCCGGCGGTGTATCCAGAGATAGATGTAGCCTACTGTAGCGCACCTTGTTGCGGCGTGTAAAGGTGGTGCGGTTACCGCTTTCACCCGTTTGTGCGTGCTCGTGCACGTGAAGCACCCGGTTGTTTCCACCATCCTGTAGCGGCGTGTAAAGGTACCAATAGGGAGACGATATACACCATCGAATCTACTATCTCAAATTTTATTGAGGACCATAAGAACGACCCAACTTCTCTCCCCATCCAATGGGAAGCTCTGAAATGTGTCCTCCGAGGAGTTCTTATGAAAGAAGGGTCCAGATTGAAGAAACTTAAAGTGGCAGATATTGAGAACTTACTGTCACAGATCTCCTCATTGGAGCAGGCCCACAAAACAACCCCAACACAAGAGCTTCTCCTACACCTAAACAACTCTAGACCTGACCTCAAAAAAATATCTCGACCGTGCTAACCGAGGCTCCACAGACTTATTTGCATATTCAAAATTCCGGGAGCGGTCACACCATTTCTTTTAAGAGTTTGCAGACAAGTGTGGTGGCCCCTCGCCAGGCACATACATCACAAGACCGCTAGCTCTTGTATCCCCCAGATTCAGACTGCCTGTAATAAACTCGTTCACCACCCTCACCACATCTCGGAAGCATTCAGGCAATTTTACGAACGCCTGTACAATATCCAGGAAGAGTCTGGCGCCCCTGTCACTCAGGGACAGGCTTGTGTGCTTGACTCTTACGTGAAAGCCACCGCCTTGCCCGGCGTACAGGAGGGGACAAGGGAAGAGATTACCCAAACTATTGCCTCTACTCCCCCCAATAAGAGCCCAGGCCCAGATGGATTTACAGCTAAATTCTACAGGACATTTAGAACTCTCCTTGCGCCTATCTTAACTAAAGTCTTTAACTCCTTTTCTTCTGCTGATCCGTTTCCCAAACAAGCACTTGAAGCTGTTATCACAGTCATTCCCAAACCAGGTAAAGATCCAGAGATTTGTGCTAGCTACCGTCCCATCTCTTTGATAAATGTGGACGTGAAGCTTTTGGCTCTTAGACTGGGCCCTTCTCTGCCGCGGCTGATAGTGAATGACCAGGTGGGATTTGTTCCAGGCAGAGAGGATAGGGACAATACTATTAAGTCCCTACTCCTGATCTCTCACACACCGTTAAGAAACCAACTTGTATCCTATCGGTCGATGCAGAGAAGGCCTTTGGTAGGGTCAGCTGGAGATTCTTGGAACAGGCCCTGATACACTCTGGCCTGGGTTCTTCATTCAGGGGTAAAATTTTGTCTCTATACACCTCCCCCTCTGCGAATGTGCGATGCAACGGTGTTTTATCAGATCCCTTTCGTATTCATAATGGTAGGTGTAATGTTGTTATATCTTCTGCAGTTTGCTTGTTGTCTTCCCTGTTTGCTTTTCTGCCTAGTAACAGTGATGTAAGATGGAGGAGGAGCTGTGGCAGGAAAAGGGGGAGCTGGGAGATGGATGGCCGCTCGACTGAGCAGTTCAGCATATCTGTGTGTGCTTCTGGATTCATCGTCATCTGCACTACAACACTACAATTGGCGACGAGGAAGCATTCATTCATCAGCTAAAGGAATTTCAGTGCCACAAGATCATCAGTGCTCACCATGGCCTGTCTATCTGCATTCCCAGTTTTTGATGTGCATCAGTCCAAAGCAAACCTAGCAGCATGTTGGGATAAATGACTGAAGCGCTTTGAGATATTTCTGCAAGCCATGAACATAACTGATGATACAAGAAGGAAAGCCATGTTATTACACTATGCAGGGGAGCAAGTCTATGATATCTTCACTACTCTGCCTAACACAGGGGAGGACAAGGACTATGAGCTCAGCAAAGCAGCATTGAGCAAACACTTCTCCCCGCACAAAAATGCAGCATTTGAAATCTTCAAATTTAGACAATCAAATTTCAGTCAGAACTCAGAGCTGAAGGTAAATCCATCACGGACACTTTTTACGTAGTGGAGTGCTCTGCAGATACGCTTCTCAGCTGCAGCAGCACCGTGTCTCTAGGCCTGGTGAACCTGGTCAACAGCGTTACAGGCTCTTCAGTCCCACATATTATGCAGAGGTACCGCAGTCTCTTTAAAGGCCTTGGTAAGCTAAAAGACGTTCAGATAAAGTTACATATTGATCAGTCTATACAGCCCTCCATCCAACCTCACAGGCGCATCCCCTTTCATGTCCGCAAACTTGTGGAGCAAGAATTGCAAGACCTGGAGGCATCTGATGTTATTGAATGGGTTGAACTCCCTGGGTCTCGCCAATCGTTGTTGCGTCTAAACCAAAACAGCCTGGTAAGATACGGCTTTGTGTGGATATGCGGCATGCCAATCTAGCTATTCAAAGAGAAAGGCACATCACGCCTACTATTGATGACATTCTCACAGATCTGAACGGTGCAAAGGTGTTTTCAAAAATTGATCTAAACTCCGGCCATCATCAACTTGAGTTGCATCCAGACTCCAGGTACATCACAACGTTTAGTACTCATATGGGCCTGCCAGGTTCAAGAGGTTGAACTTTGGTATCTCATCAGCCGCAGAAATTTTTCAAAATGTTATCAGTCAGGTTCTGTCTGGAATAGCGGGAGTCCTCAACGTCAGTGATGACATTCTCATATACGGGACAACCCAAGAAGAACATGACAGTCACCTTGAGCAAGTGTTTCAGAGACTGCAAGCCTGCAATCTAACTGTCAATCCATCTAAATGTAAGTTCAACCAAACGTCATTAACTTTTTTTGGATACATCTTTTCGGGACAAGGTGCGTCAGCAGATCCTCAGAAAGTCACTGCCATCAAATCTGCTGGTCAACCTCAAAATGTCTCAGAGGTTCGCAGTTTTCTAGGACTAGTTGTCACGCTGGGAGTGGGGAAGACACCCAGCGTAGGATAACGACGGGGGGGGGGATCAGGAGTCCCTAATGCTAAGGGCACAAGAAGGAGACGGTGACCCCTAGACTTCCTAGAGCTGACCCTGTCTGCCCTAACGTCCCTATACAGTCTCCTCAACTGTCGCCGACCACGAACCTCGTCCCTCTCTGATCCTAGATCTATCTTATCTAAGGATCAGATGGAGAGGTTCACTAGACCCCTCCACTATCAACTAAAGACAAACACCAGGGAAGACAGACATTTGGGAAAAGGAAACACTTATCTGACAGCAGAACACAGCAACCTCCACCATCTCAGCTTCTGCTGGAGCAAGGATAAAGTGTGCACAAGGAACTATCACCTGCACCGAGGAAGGGTAATGAACCTCCTTATAAAGGTGGAAGGAGTCTGCTGGGTCCTAGTGACCTACAACATTGGTGGATAAAACCAGACCGAGCGCAAGACCTCCACAGCCGTCTCCCCATAATAGAGAGATCTCATCACACCTTCTTTCCATCAACACAGAAGGTAAATGCTCCTGAAAGAGACGGACCATCCTCCACCATTATGGCTGGTGGGCCAAACGCTGGATCGTCTGCGCGTGGCCTCCACCCTGTCATCCGTGCCACCCGTGACAGTAGTCACATACTGTGGACGATTCATACCCGACCTAGCCACTATTTCTGAACCCCTGAGACAACTCACAAAGAAAGATATTCCTTGGTCATGGGGTACTGAGCATCAGGCATCGTTTGACGAGTTGAAGTCCAGCTCTAACTGGTGGCACTGTCATGGCTTACTTTGACCCATTAAAGTCCACAGAACTGATTGTAGACGCTAGCCCGGTAGGCCTGGGTGCAATTCTCACACAAGTGTCCAACAATGGCAACATCTCTACAATTTCCTACGCAAGCAAGACATTAACAGATACAGAACAGCGCTACTCACAAACTGAAAGGGAAGCTCTTGCGGTTGTGTGGGGATGCCTTCACTTTCATCTTCGGACACAAGTTCACAGTCATAAGTGACCACAAACAGCTTGTTCCAATTTTCAACAAACACTCTTCCAAACCCCCTCCACGAATTGAACGCTGGTTGCTCCGCTTACAGAACTACCATCTTCAACTGAGATATGAGGCAGGAGCTGGAAACCCGGCGGACTATTTCTCAAGACACCCAATACCACAACCTACTAAGGACGACATCCCAGCAAGTGTTCTAGCGGAGGAACATGGCAATTTCGTTGCTGCACATTCAGTGCCAAGAGCTATGACCATGGAGGAAATACAACAGGCGGTGGACTCTGATCCCCAACTCCAGTTGGTGATAGACTCTGTTCAGTCTAAGAAATGGAGCTGTTTTCTTGCTGAGGCTCGCCTTCAACCACCAGGTCGAGTAGGTTACTTGGAGGCTTTCTTTAATGCACGACATTCACTCTCAGTGTCGGACTCAAATCTGCTGTTGCGTGACAGTCGCCTGGTGATACCTCAGAAACTGGAGGACCGTGTACTTGATCTGGCCCACGAGGCTCATCAAGGGGTGGTAAAAACAAAGCAATTACTCAAGAAAAAGTATGGTTTCCAGGACTGGACAAAAGAGTAGAGGCATTGATCCAAACGTTCATTCCTTGTCAAGCAACTGTAGTTGACCATAGGCGCGCGCCTACAACACTACAGTAGGCGTCAGGGATGCCTTCTTTCTCCCCTCCTGTACGCTCTGGCTACGGAGCACCTGGCTAATGCCCTTCATCTGAATCCAGACGTCCAGGGGATAGAGGTGAAGGGATGAATATACAAACTTGCCTTGTACGCGGACGACCTCTTGATATACATAACACACCCTGAAATGACCGTCCCTTGCATTCTTAGGGAATTTGAGACCTACAGTAAATTGAGCAATTTCAAGGTGTCAAAGTCAGAAATTTTGAACATTAACCTCCCGAAGGACAGAGTACTAAGGCTGCAAAGGGTTTTCCCCTTTAGATGGTGCTCTTCCTCTTTGAAGTATTTGGGTATACGTTTAACAGCTGACCTTTCTCTTCTGTATAACCTAAACTTCCAACCACTGCTCCTGAAAATCACGTCTGACCTTACAGGGTGTGATAGCCGCTCATTGTCATGGTTCGGGAGAGTTGATGTCTTGAAAATGGACATATTACCCAAGTTAGGCTGTGGTCACAGTACCATTTTTCACATGCATTTTTGGAGACCTGCGTTTTCAAAAACGCATGTAAAAAACGCACCCATAGGCCCCCATGTTAAAAAACGCATGCCCTAATAGCCAAAAAGCATGTGTGACTGTCCCATGCGTTTTTGGAGCATATCCAAAAACGCATGCGTTTTTTAATAAGGGGCCTTATGGAAAACGCATGCAAAAACGCATGTACAATTAGTGCCATTCAAAAACACATGCGTTTCCCATAGGAGCCCATGTTAAAAAAACGCATGCGTTTCCGGAAACGCATTCGTTTTTTTAACATGGGCTCCTATGGGAAACGCATGCGTTTTTGAATGGCACTAAAAGGTACTAATTGTACATGCGTTTTTGCATGCGTTTCCCATAGGGGCCCATGTTATAAAAACGCATGCGTTTTCTACAAAAACGCATGCGTTTTTCAAAACGCTCAAAAAAATACTACAAGCACTATTTTTAGGTGCAGATTCAAAAACGCAGCCAAAAACGCAGGGAGCCATCACACACCTTACAAGACTCATGCTGACATGAAAAAAACCATGAGTTTTGTAAAATCACTAAAAAAAACGCATGGCAACTGTGACCACAGCCTTATTGTGTCTTTTTCAAACTGTCCCGATAGCTCTCCCGCGCTCCTTTTTTGTACAGCTAAGTGCATGGGATTTATTTGGAAAAGACTCAGACCGAGACCAGACCCAAGCGGGGAGCCGGAGTGGGATTGCCCAATTTTCAGCTCTATCACTCAGCTGCCCATTTGGTGAGATTAGTTGATTGGTTCCACGGAAATACCTCAAGACAATGGGCTCAATTGGAGAGGGCTCTGGTGGGTTGGTCTCTGACATCTCTTCCCTGGGTTGCGCGCGCTGACCGTCCACGAACCCTATCAACAACATTATTGACCAAAGACCTTCTTCGCGTCTGGGACGCAGCGCACACTGTTTCCATGCCCTGGGGCCCAATGACTGCCCTTGTTGACAATCCAGACTTCCCACCGGGGGTCCAAGAACTCGCTTCCTGATATGGAATGCGGATACCGGCCCAAGAGTATCGGAAGTCCTGATGGGAGGAACTTCGGTGCCAGAGTTCGATGCCTACCGGTCTTTCAACCCTGAGCGCTCTGTTCATTGGTTCGACTATTTCCAGGTCCGGTCCTTCGTCTCTTCCTCTGGGGGCCCACCTGCCCTTTTGAGAGATTTCTCTCCCTTTGAATCTTTGCTTTCGCAAGACTCTCCCCCATTACACGTGATCTCCCAGATATACACTCTAACATAGTAACATAGTTTTTAAGGTTGAAGGAAGACTTTAAGTCCATCTAGTTCCCCATAGCCTAACATGATCCAGAGGAGGCAAAAAACCCCATGTGGCAACACTAAGTTCCACATTGGGGAAAAAATTCCTTCCTGACTCCAGATACGGCAATCAGACTAGATCCCGGGATCACCGCCGATCAAAGAATCTAGTATGTATAACTGGTAATATTATAGTTTTCAAGAAAGACATCCAGGCCCTTCTTACATGTTAGTAGTGACTCCTCATTACACCATCATGTGGAGAGAGTTCCATAGTCTCACTGCTCTTACAGTATGGGCCATGCCTGCGGAAACGCGATCCCTGTGGTTCATTAGAGAGTGGGAAAAGGACCTGGGGGGGAAGATGACAGACATGGACTGGAACAAAGCTCTGCTGTGCACTCATAAGCTCCCTCAGGCTTACAAGGCCCTGGAGACCAATTACAAGATTCTCAGCAGGTGGTATAGGTGTCCCCAAAAGCTCAAAAGAATGATTCCGACTGTGTCAGACACTTGCTGGTGCTGTGACTTAGCAGAGGGAACCATACTGCACACATGGTGGGACTGTCCCCCAATATTGGCTTTGTGACAAAAGGTGTTTGCGCTCTATACTGCGATATCTGGAGAGTTTGTTCAATGCACGCCCCAAATTAGTCTGCTCTCTATGTTGCCCGGGTCTTTCAAAACGATCAAATCTGGCCTTTTAAGACATTGTGTTACCACCGCCAGAGCCATTATCCCTTTCCACCCTCTCGGATGACCAAAGTGACAAATACTTCATGATATGGCAACCATGGTTGTTGTTCCGCGAATCACCTGAATTCAACACCACTTTGATATCTTGACCCCTTTAGAAGCGGCTGGTCCCATCTGGTCTTGGAGATCTAGTCCCCCTGGTGTTCCCCTTCCCTCTAACCATACCCTAACCTACACTTCTCTTTCCTTCTTTCTGACCTTTTTCTATACTTGAGTCTTTTGCATTACGGTACAATAAAGTTAAATACAGTTAAGTTTGCAGTTGTGATACAGACAGGAGCTAAAGATTGTCATATATTTGGGAAGTGTTATAGAGCTGATGGCACATCGGATTTTTAGCTATTATGGTCACGGGAACTTCCCGACAAAAGCAAATGGATGTTCTAAATGTGAAGTCATGACTTCTCACTCTCTTCGATGGCTATCTTTCCGATATTTGTTTGTATTTGTACGAGAATATGTACATAATTTACTAAATGTTTTATATTTGCTCTATACTACATATCTTTCATTGTCTCTGTTATCAACATGCTTTCTTTATATTCTTAATAAAGATTTTTTGAAAAAAAAAAAATCAGGATATCATCCAAATATCCAATCAAGAACTTGTCAATCAACTCCGGAAATACGTCATGCATAAAGGACTGAAAAACGGAAGGAGCATTAGCCAACCCAAAAGGCATCACAAGGTATTAAAAATGGCCTTCAGGCGTATTAAACGCTGTTTTCCATTCGTGTCCCTGCTTGATATGAACCAGATTGTAGGCCCCTCTAAGGTCAATTTTAATAAACCAACATGCCCCCTTAACCCTAGAAAACAAGTCAGAAATCAAAGGCAGAGGGAACTGAATCTTGACCGTGATCTTATTCAAGAGGCGATAATCAATACAGGGTCTCAGGGAACCATCTTTCTTAGCACCAAAAAAGGACCCCGCCCCCAATGGCGAAGAGGAAGGGCGAATATGGCCCTTCTCCAAAGACTCCTTAACATAACTCCGCATGGCAGCATGTTCAGGCACAGACAAGTGGAAAAGTCGACCATTAGGAAACTTACAGCCTGGCACCAAATCAATAGCACAATCACACGCCCGATGTGGCGGAAGAAAACTGGACTTGGGCTCATCGAATACATCCTGAAAATCAGACAGAAACTCCGGAATCTCCTGGGGCGGAGACGATATAGACATCAAAGAAATGTCATCATGTTCCCCTGAAAACCCCAGCTAGGTACGGACATAGACTTCCAATCCAAAACAGGATTATGGGCCTGCAACCACGGGAATCCCAGCACCACCGCATCATGCAGGTTATGTAATACCAGAAATGGACAATCCTCCTGATGAGCCGGTGCCATGCGCATTGTCACCTGAGTCCAAAACTGAGGTTTGTTCTGCGCAAGAGGTGTAGCATCGATGCCCCTTAAAGGAATAGGGTCTTGCAATGGCTTCATAGGGAAGCCACAACGCCTGGCAAACTCAAAATCCATCAAATTTAAGGCGGCACCGGAATCCACAAACGCCATAACAGAAAATGACGACAAGGAACAAATCAGAGACACAGATAATAAGAACTTAGGTTGTATAGTCCTGACGGTAAAGGAACCAGCAATCCTCTGTGCTTGGGACACACAGATATGACATGAGAAGGATCACCACAGTAACAACACAACTTATTACAGTGTCTAAGTCCTTGCCGGTCAGATAGAATCCTATCACACTGCATCGGCTCAGGAATCTGCTCTGAGGATGACAATCCCGAGTGAACCGCCCAGCGTTCCCGCAGACGCCGATCAATCTGAATGGCCAGAGACACAGAATCGTTCAAACCCGCAGGCATAGGAAACCATAACATCCTTAACAGCGTCAGAAAGACCCTGTCTGAAAAGTGCCGCCAAAGCGTCATCATTCCATGTAGTCAGCACAGACTGAATTTCTGACAATACAATTCCGCCTCCTCCTGACCATGAGACAGGGCCAACAGGGTCTTCTCAGCTTGGTCCACAGAGTCGGGTTCATCATAAAGGAAACCCAAGGCCTGAAAAAAGGAGTCCACATTAAAACCGGATCCCCAGAGGTGAGAGAAAACGCCCAATCCTGCGGATCGCCCCGCAGCAGGGAGATAACTATTTTAACCTGCTGAACTGAATCACCGGAGGACCGAGGTCTCAGAGCCAGAAACAGTTTACAATTATTTCTGAAACTCAACAATTTGGACCTATCACCATAAAACGAATCTGGAGGAGGAATTCTTGGTTCCAAAACTGGAGTCTGAACTATTTACTCACAAATTCCCTTGCAGCGAGCTGGTCTAAATGAGAAGCTAGCTCCTGGACACTCATACTGGCACCAGACTCCACAGTCACCCAAAGAAAAAGGGGGAAGAAAGAAAAAAGAAACAACAGCCTCCACACTTCTCTTCCCTTCTTCTGAGATGAATGTATCTCGATTTTAACTCTTTTGGCTAGTTGTACTGTTATGAACCGATGACTCAGGAGTAACATACAGATTCCATAGAAGTCATTGGTAACTGTACTGACCGCAATCCCTGACTACACACCGCAACTAGAAGTAGCCGTGGGATGTAACTAACCAGACCTAGACACCTCTGCCGGAGAACTAACTGCTCCTAAAGATGGATGTAGGAAAAACTATCTTGCCTCAGAGCAGAACCCCAAAAGAATAGCAAGCCCCCCACATAGATATTATCTGGGAAACAAGAGAAGGAAAACAAACACAGGCAGAGTAAAAGGTTTAACAAAGGTTTTGCGGTCAGTATAAAACACTATCAAAAAACACCAACAGCAGATATTACAAAAATTACCCTGAGTCACTAAGACTCGGCGCCCTCTATACCTGCAGACTTCTATAAATCAAATGCCAGCAGAACTGGAAATAACAGAGAATCCCTTGGCATCACTGACCTGGCCCTCTCCTGGATTTCCTTGTACCTAACAGACCGTACCTTCAGCGTCTCCCTCTCCCACACCTCCTCCTCACCCTACCCCCTATCTGTTGGAGTTCCCCAAGGCTCAGTCCTGGGACCCTTACTCTTCTCCATCTACACCCTTGGCCTAAGCCAACTCATCGAGTCCCACAGCCTCCAATATCACCTCTATGCCGATGACACCCAGCTCTACCTCTCCGACCCTGACATCACCTCCCTGCTATCCAAAATCCCACACTGCCTGTCCGCCATGTCATCCTTCTTCTCCGCTCGTTGCCTCAAACTCAACATGGATAAAACCGAGTTCATCGTCTTACCCCCAAGTTGCTCTTCCCCCTACCTGACCTAACCATCACAGTCAACGACTGCACACTCTCACCCGTCCCTCACGCCAAGTGCCTCGGTGTAATCCTCGACTCTGCCCTCTCCTTCAAGCCACACATCCAGGCCCTCGACACCTTTTGCCACCTCCAGCTTAAAAACATCTCACGGATGCGCTCCTTCCTTGACCATTACACTGCCAAAATGCTTGTCCGCGCCTTCATTATCTCCCGCCTCGACTACTGCAACCTCCTGTTCACTGGCCTCCCCGCTTTATCCCCTGCACCCCTCCGAACCATCCTCAATTCCGCTGCCCGGCTCATCCACCTGTCTCCCCATTACTCCCCTGTCTCCCCCCTCTGCCAAGCCCTTCACTGGCTCCCCACCCCCCAACGATCTCTGTTCAAACCCTAACCCTGACCCTGACATACAAGGCCATTCACAACCTGTCCCCGTCATACATCTCCGACTTGGTCTCTCGATACCACCCCTCACGCAACCTGCGCTCCTCTCATGAACTCCTTCTCTTCTTCCCCGAATTTCCACCTCCCACAACCGCATACAAGTCTTCTCCCGTGCATCCGCCATACTCTGGAACTCTCTTCCACACCACATCAGACACTCCCCGACCCTGGGAACCTTCAAGAGAAACCTGAAGACCCACCTCTTCCTTCAAGCCTATAACCCACACTGAGACCTAATCCGCTGCACCATCTCACCTCTCCCCCTCCTACTGTCTCCCACCCATCCCCTATAGACTGTGAGCCCTCGTGGACAGGATCTCCTCCCTAATGTACCTGTGTGATTTATTCTTCGTTATTTATGTTCTCGTCCTTGTTCTGCCCTTACACATGTAAAGCGCCATGGAACCAATGGCGCTATATAAATAAATAATAATAATAATAATAGTGAATGGTAAAATTCCTATGAAGAAAACTTCCTATCTGAGAGCAGATAAACAAATATACAGACTAGATAGCAAACCCACATCTCAGAATAAAACAAAACAAGCAGATCCTTAAGCACACAAAAGTGTGCCACAAAATATCAAAAAACCATTCACTTATCTTGCAAAGATCTCCACAGAGCAGAAGAAACCAGAGAGATGTGAACTCCTCCAGGAACAAAAGATAACTGGCAACGATTGATCCACTTCCAACCATTATATGCTCCAAGAACCAGATTGCCAATTACCCTCACCTGTGAAGCCCACACAGCTGCATCACCAGCAATAACCACCAGAGGGAGCTCCAATGACTTCACAACAGATAATAACTGGACACAGTATACAGGTGAGCTCTGACCACAGATGAGTAGAGGGGGAGAATGACTTCATGTGATCTAGACTGTTGCTTCTGTTACTTGTAATACATCCCAGAATTGTTTTTGCCTGATCTGCTGCTGCGTCACCCTGGTGATTCCTGTGCAGTCTGTGATCTATTAGTACCTTCCATAGAATACCTGCTTTAATACCTCCATTCAGGCCAAAGTGAAGTACATTTCTCAGAGATTGAGGCTGGTGGCAGCTGTACCGGGCTGGCAGAACTCTGCTTTACTGGGGCTAGTGAAAAGGGTGTCCCAGCCTGAGAAGACAAGTGTGGTGTAACGCTGGAGGGTGAGTGGATCTCCGGTACATCTCTCTGTCGTGTGGACAGGGGGGTCTGTGTAAAACTGTGCCAGTGTGACCTTGCACAGCCCCAGGGGGTGCGGTGGTCATGTGGACAGAGGTGACGGGACCGTATCGCGTGACTCCGACATATTACAGATGTCAGAATGGGGCTGCAGGGTGCGGCTCGCTACAATCACCGATTCTGTCTTTTTACTGAAGGTCACATTTTCTGACATATAAGTAGTGGAAAAACTAAAGGCCAAAAAAGGTTGTCTCTCCGTTCTAAGGACTGGGGTCACGGTAAGCTGAGTACACGGAGCCAGAGCTGCATCTAGGAATTTCAGGGCCCTCATTGACATTTTTGGGCCCCCTGAGATTCTACCTCCACCCCAACACACAAAGCATATATACAGTTGTGGCCAAAAGTATTGACACCCCTGGAATTCTGTCAGATAATACTCAGTTTCTTCCTGACAATGATTGCAATCACAAATTCTTTGCTATTATTATCTTCATTTAATTTATCTTCAATGAAAAAACACAAAAGAGAATGAAGCAAAAAGCAAAACATTGATCATTTCACAGAAAACTCCAAAAATGTGCCGGACAAAAGTATTGGCACCCTCAGCCTAATACTTGGTTGCACAACCTTTAGCCAAAATAACTGCCCTCAGCCGCTTCCGGTAACCATCAATGAG
The DNA here is from genome assembly GCA_033576535.1 of Allobates femoralis. Lineage (NCBI taxonomy): Eukaryota > Metazoa > Chordata > Amphibia > Anura > Aromobatidae > Allobates > Allobates femoralis. Next base: position 2,266,549 of record JARQOC010000003.1, on the reverse strand, counting down.
TTTCTTACAATGCTCTGCTGGAATTTTACACCATTCTTCTTTGGCAAACTGCTCCAGGTCCCTGATATGTGAAGGCGCCTTCTCCAAACTGCCATTGTTACATCTCTCCACAGGTGATCTATGGGATTCAGGTCTGGACTCATTGCTGCCACCTTACAAGTCTCCAGTGCTTTCTCTCACACCATTTTCTGGAGCTTTTTGAAGTGTGTTTTGGGTCATTGTCCTGCTGGAAGACCCCTGACCTCTGAGGGAGACCCAGCTTTCTCACACTGGGCCCTACATTATGCTGCACAATGTGTTGGTAGTCTTCAGACTTCATAATGCCATGCACACGGTCAAGCAGTCCAGTGCCAGAGGCAGCAAAGCAACTGTGGCGCCCCGCAACGAGTGCGTCACAAGGGAGTATTGCAGCCGCAATATTCTCTGACAAAGCAGTGAAATAGTTAACTTGGAGATCCAACCCAACATGCAACACCTAGAACAGGGGACCAATCATAGGTCCTGGGGGGTGGAGTGTTAGGGTAGTGTAGTAGAACACAACAATCTAGACAGTAAAAAAAAGAGAATAGTCTAGAACCTGACGAGAGCAGACTAGAACTTGGAGAGGAGCGGGGGCTCCGCACCCCGTGCGGGCCCCTGGGCCGTCACCGGTCGGGTGTCAGCACCTGAGGCCTTAACTACCGGGATTGGGCATTTCTACACGGGTTCCCCAAAAGACTCCCGTGCCCACAACTCACAGCCGGTTCACTGGTACCGAAGCTGGCAGCAGTTCACCTCTGCCACGCGAACCAGAAGAGTGGAGGAGCAGCTTTACAGGAGCGCCCCACCACCAGCCAGTTTCCAGTCGTCTAACCAGCGGTGTACCCACTGAGGGATCCAAGGCTCCCCAAAGCATCCAGAACGTACATCATGGATAGGGCATTGAAGCAGCCTCCCCGTACCCGACCTGGTATTCCTGGGCGACGCTGGCAAAAGGAACTAAGTAGGTAGAGAGGAGGTACACTGCGGATCTCTGAGGAGCACTATCACTGCTGAGTCCACCCGGTCTTCTACTCAACCACTGTAAGCCATGTACTGCTTACTGGTTACAGTAAAGAACCGTTATAGAGACTTTCTGTGTCTGTGCCTCCTTATGAACCGTCCGTCCGCACAACAAGGTAACCGCAGCTGCCGCACAACATCTTGAGCAGCTCCAGCCCCCGGGGATCACCGCTCAGCCTGTGGGGAGCGTAACATCTTGCTGCTGTCCATCCCCCGGGGGTTCCGCAGCGTCGGTAGCCCTTACCGAACTACTCATAGGTGGCGTCACGAATAAAACAAATTAAACCCCTTTTAATCTGTTCCACGAAGACGTCTTCAAACCCATTTGATCTGCACTACACCGGGCCCCACTACCGGCAGGCGCGGTCCACCCGTGACAAGGAGGGAAGAAGAATCGCCTGTCTAAACCGGAGTCAGCCGGCCGCGGTGAGTCACAACCCCAAAACATCAGGGAGCCTCCGCCATGTCTGACTGTAGGGAGCGTGTTCTTTTCTTTGAATGCCTCTTTTTTCTTCTGTAAACTCTATGTTGATGCCTTTGCCCATAAATCTCTACTTTTGTCTCATCTGACCACAGAACATTCTTCCAGAACGTTTTAGGCTCTCAGTTAAGTTCTGGCAAACTCCAGCCTGGCTTTTTATGTCTCGGGGTAAGAAGTGGGGTCTTCCTGGGTCTCCTACCATACAGTCCCTTTTCATTCAGACGCTGACGGATAGTACGGGGTGACACTGTTGTACCCTCGGACTGCAGGGCAGCTTGAACTTGTTTGGATGTTAGTCGAGGTTCTTTATCCACCATCCGCACAATCTTGTGTTGAAATCTCTTGTCAATTTTTCTTTTCCGTCCACATCTAGGGAGGTTAGCCACAGTGCCATGGGCTTTACACTTCTTGATGACACTGCGCACGGTAGACACAGGAACATTCAGGTCTTTGGAGATGGACTTGTAGCCTTGAGATTGCTCATGCTTCCTCACAATTTGGTTTCTCCAGTCCTCAGACAGTTCTTTGGTCTTCTTTCTTTTCTCCATGCTCAATGTGGTACACACAAGGACACAGGACAGAGGTGGAGTCAACTTTAATCCATGTCAACTGGCTGCAAGTGTGATTTAGTTATTGCCAACACCTGTTAGGTGCCACAGGTAAGTTACAGGTGCTGTTAATTACACTAATTACAGAAGCATCACATGATTTTTCTAACAGTGCCAATACTTTTGTCCACCCCCTTTTTTATGTTTGGTGGAATTAGATCCAATTTGGCTTTAGGACAATTCTTTTTTGTGTTTTTTCATTGAAGACAAATTAAATGAAGATAATAATACCAAAGAATTTGTGATTGCAATCATTGTCAGGAAGAAACTGAGGATTATCTGACAGAACTGCAGGGGGGTCAATACTTTTGGCCACAACTGTAGAATATAGAATAGGATAGGATGGGATGAGATAGGGTAGGATGGGATAGGATAGGGTAGGATGGGATAGGATAGGGTAGGATAGGGTAGGATGGGATAGGATGGGATAGGATAGGATAGGATAGGATAGGGTAGGATGGGATAGGATAGGGTAGGATAGGGTAGGATGGGATAGGATGGGATAGGATAGGATGGGATAGGGTAGGATAGAATAGGATAGGGTAGGATAGGGTAGGATAGGATGAGATAGGATGAGATAGGGTAGGATAGGATAGGGTAGGATAGGGTAGGATAGGGTAGGATAGGATGGGATAGGATAGGGTAGGATGGGATAGGATTGGATAGGATAAGATAGGATGGGATAGGATAGGGTAGTATAGGATAGGGTAGGATAGGGTAGGGTAGGATAGGGTAGGATAGGATGGGATAGGATAGGATAGGATGGGATAGGATAGGATGGGATAGGATACGATAGGATAGGATGGGATAGGATAAGATAGGATGGGATAGGATAGGAGGATAGGATAGTATGGGATATGATGGGATAGGATAAGATAGGATGGGATAGGATAGGATGGGATAGGATAAGATAGGATGGGATAGGATAGGATAAGAGGATAGGATAGTATGGGATAGGATAGGATGGGATAGGATAAGATAGGATGGGATAGGATAGGATAAGATAGGATAGGATAAGATAGGATGGGATAGGGTAGGATAGGATAGTATGGGATAGGATAGGATGGGATAGGGTAGGAGAGGATAGTATGGGATAGTATAGGATGGGATAGGATAGGATAAGATAGGATAGGATAAGATAGGATAGGATAAGATAGGATAGGATGGGATAGGATAGTATAGGATGGGATAGGATAGTATGGGATAGGCTAGGATAGGATGGGATAGGATAGTATAGGATGGGATAGGATAGTATAAGATAGTATGGGATGGGATAGGGTAGGATAGTATGGGATGGGATAGGGTAGGATAGTATGGGATGGGATAGGGTAGGATAGTATGGGATAGGATAGTATAAGATAGTATAGGATGGGATAGGATAGTATAAGATAGTATGGGATGGGATAGGGTAGTATAAGATAGTATGGGATGGGATAGGGTAGGATAGTATGGGATGGGATAGGATAGGATGGCATGTTACCATTAAAACCAGCGAGTGGTCGAAATGCGTCAGCAGAATTTCCACTTTTTTTTTGTGTTTTTGTGTTTTAATGGAGAAGAGATCCCCTGATGTTGTATTCGTGGTTACCAGATTTGCTGTTTGGGATTCTCGGCTGGAGCCGGTGATGAATCTGTGACTATTTATGGATTTACGACTTATTGGCGCCTTATTAGAAATCCACTTTGTTGTACGGAGAAAGCCGCCACGACGTTGTGCGCCCCGGGGCTAAATACTGAGGGTTTTCTTGTAATTCTTTATTGAAGCAGGTGTCAACTGTTTGTTATTTTCTTTAATATCGTTGGTAATAATTCTTCTGTACGAGGCGAGGTGTCACGCCTGGATCCAGACCCTGGAGTCTGCTGTCTGTGGCGGCTTCTCTAACCGCTGATCCTCAGCAGATTCACCTTGTCTCCGGGTGTTTAGCTTCTCTTATCCTTCCTTTAGTTCTATCAGGGTAACAGGTGAAATCATTGACCTGTTTGTCGGCCCAATCACCTTTCGGGTGCAAGTATTTGCTGGTATTTCCTGCTGGTGATATTCTCATTTGGATGTCCTGCCATATTGCCATTTGTTTGTCAGTCAGTGGAAGACTAGCTAGGATTCATCTCCACCATCATCCTCCATCATCATCCTCCACCATCCTTCATCATCATCCTCCACCATCATCCTCCACCATTGTCCTCCACCATCATCCTCCATCATCATCCTCCACCATCCTTCATCATCATCCTCCACCATTGTCCTCCACCATCATCCTCCATCATCATCCTCCACCATCATCCTCCATCATCATCCTCCACCATCCTTCATCATCATCCTCCACCAACGTCATCCTCCATCATCATCCTCCACCATTGTCCTCCACCATCATCCTCCAATATCATCCTCCACCATCATCCTCCACCATTGTTCTCCACCATCATCCTCCACCATCATCCTCCATTATCATTCTCCACCATTGTCCTCCACCATCATCTTCCATCATCCTCTGCTATTGTCCTCCACCATCATCCTCCATCATCATCCTCCACCATCATCCTCCATTATCATCCTCCATCATCATCCTCCACCATTATCCTCCACCATCATCCTCCATCATCATCCTCCATCATCATCCACCATCATCCTTCATCATCATCCTCCACCATCATCATCTTCCACCATCATTTGTCATCATCCTCTACCATCATCCTCCACCATCATACTCCATCATCATCCTCCACCATCATCCTCCACCATTATCCTCCACCATCATCCTCCATCATTATCCTCCATCATCATCCATCACCATCATCCTCCATCATCCTCCACCATCCTCCATCATCATCCTCCACCATCATCCTCCACCATTGTCCTCCACCATCATCCTCCATAATCATCCTCCGCCATTGTCCTCCACCATCATCCTCCATCATCATCCTCCACCATCATCATTTGTCATCATCCTCCACCATCATCCTCCACCATCATCCTCCATCATCATCCTCCATCATCATCCTCCACCATCATCCTCCATCATCATCCATCACCATCATCCTCCATCATCATCCTCCACCATTGTCCTCCACTATTATCTTCCACCATTGTCCTCCACCATCATCATCCTCCATCATCATCCTCCACCATTGTCCTCCACTATCATCTTCCACCATAGTCTTGCACCATCATCCTCCATCATCATCCTCACCATTATCCTCCATCACATCCTCCACCATCATCCTCCACCATTGTCCTCCACTATCATCTTCCACCATTGTCCTCCACCATCATCATCCATCACCATCATCCTCCATCATCTGCCTCCATCATCATCCTCCACCATTGTCCTCCACTATCATCCTCCACCATCATCCTCCATCACATACTCCATCATCATTCTCCACCATCATCCTCCACAATCATCCTCCATCATCATCCAATATCATGGCAATAAATAGTTAATAATTTATATAAGTTTATTGAAGTCATTCAGAAATCTTCCAACAGCATATTTATATAAATCCTTGCACTTTCCTCTAGTTATCTCTTCTTCTTTCTCCCCTCCTCTGGAATTTCTCTGTCTCAGATTCTATATAATGTTTTGATTTAGATGTAGCAGTGCTGAAGCTCTTATCAAGATGTTCCCGTACCGGATGTACTAACCAAGGTTAAACTGAATTGCTAACTAACACACGAAATATGATTGAATGTTCTCTTCAGAATAAAATGCAACACCCCTTTAATATCCCTTTAAGGAGCCGTATAAAACTGGCTACCCCTCCCTTAATAAAGGTCTTTGTCATTAAGCTCTATTTTGACTTGTTGTCAGCGTGGTTCTTACCGGTGGCGTGCACACACTTAGACAAAGCATCAATATGGCGGCAGACACTTAAGAGGATAGCCCACCCGAAAGGTGTGAAGGCCTTCCGTGACACCTCCACCATCATCCTCCACCATTGTCCTCCACCATCATCATCCATCATCATCCTCCATTATCATCCTCCATCATCATCCTCCATTATGATCCTCCACCATTGTCCTCCAGCATCATCCTCTATCATCATCCTCCATTATCATCCTCCTCCATCATCCTCCATTATCATCCTCCACCATCCTCCTCCATCATCATCGTCCACCATCATCCTCCACATTCTCCATGAACAATTGAAGGACTTTGTTACAAGTGGGTCCGGTCAGGTGAGGTGGGGTCATTCTGGAGTGTGGGGTTCATCTGAGCACAGCTGATTTTCAGTGGGGCGTTATTTATTTGGGACATCACATTCATAAGGATACATTCAGCTTCCCTCATTTCCTTCCTTACATTGTATCACTGAATTCTAACAAGTCAACTGCTGTGCCCTGAAATGCAGAATGATGCAGACATGGACTATAGGGATTAGACATGCATTACTGCTAAGGAAATACCTTTTAAAAATTGAGATACTAAGGACATAAAAAAGGCCAGTTCTATGTGAGCCCAGCAGCCACGTCAAGGCGTACCTCTCTGCTGGGTCCCTGCCTAATACCTCTCCCTGGGTTAAACCTACAATTTATGTTCGGGCAGAAAATGAAAATCCCCTAAAGCTGATGGGAAGGAGGAGCGCAGTCAGAAGACATGACCCCGTAATCTAAATAGCAAAAACCTGAGGGCAAATCCTATCAAACAAGTGTGAACGGGTGCAACAGAACATGAAATATATGGTAAGAAATAACCAGCTGCACTCTGGAGTATGCAGACATTGAATATAGGAATATGGACGTGCGTTACTGCTAAGGGAATATACTGACAAACTGAGACACTTAGCGCATACGGATGACCAATGTTATGTGAGCCCAGCAGCCAGCGTCAAGGCGTACCTCTCTGTTGGGTCTCTACCCTAATGCCTCCATCCGGGTTAAATAAAAGCTGCATAGAGATGCGCCTTAGTGTTTCAGAGTTCAGCTGTTTATTTGTTAGATCAGGGCTGGAGAACTCCAGGCCTCAAGGGCCGCCAACAGTGCAGGATTTTGGGATTTCCTTAGTGAAAATATAATCACTGGTGATGATTCCAACCCCTGTGCAATGCTAAGGAAATCCTGAAAACCTGCACTGTTGGTGGTCCTCGAGGGCTGGAGTTGGACCCCCCTGTATTAGAATATACTTAGTGTTCAGTGTGCACCTGTTCACACTTGTGTGGTAGGAAATGCCTGCAGTTTTATCATTTGACATTATGGGGTCTTCTGACTGCGCTCTCCTTCCCACCAGCTTTAGGCCATTTTAATTTTCTATTACCAGGTTCCTACTCACCTATACATTGTGATAGAGGCATTACAGAGAACCCAGCAGAGAGATACACCTTGTCGCTGGCTGCTGGGCTCACATAGAACTGGCCTGTCTCAATTTTAATGTATTTCTTTAGCAGTAATGCATGTCCATATTCCTATGTCAATGTCTGCGTGCCGTAGTGTTTCAGGCTGCAACTGCTTATTTGTTAGACTCTACAGTCTTACTATAGACTCCATCACAGATCGCAGCCCTTCACCAGCTGCACATCACTCTTATCTTCTGCTATTTATATTGTTTTGGGCAAATGTCCCAGTCACAATCATCAACGGCAGCACAATAAATTCTCAAGAGGATTCTCATAAACTTTAGAAAGTGCTTAATGTTATCATCCTCTCCTGCCTAGAACTTATGAAGCCAGGGTTTGGTGAAGCGCCATCCTTGGACCCCCTCAATCTCACTGGCCAGTTGGTGCAGATTAGAAATGTCCAACCACTTAAGGAAACGGACAGCACTCACCGGATGATCGTCAGAACTTCATTTATTAGAGACGCCGAAAACCACATGGACATGGGAACAGAAGGGAGGATGACAGCAAAACCAACAACTGCCGTTTCACCCTACCCTGTTGAAGTGCAGGGTAGAGTGAAATGGCCATTGTTGGTTTTGCTATCATCCTCCCTCCTGTTCCCGTGTCCATGTGGTTTTCGGCGTGTCTAATAAATGAAGTTCTGACGATCATCCGGTGAGTGCTGTCCGTGACTAAAGACTACTATAAAAGAACAAAACATGGAGGGAGTCTTCCTTAAAACCCTTCTTACTTTATTAACATAGTAACATAGTTTTTAAGGTTGAAGGAAGACTTTAAGTCCATCTAGTTCCCCCATAGCCGAACATGTTGATCCAGAGGAGGGCAAAAAAAAACCCCATGTGGCAACATTAATCTCCACATTGGGGGAAAAAATTCCTTCCTGACTCCAGATACGGCAATCAGACTAGATCCCTGGATCACCGCCCGATCAAAGGATCTAGTATGTATAACTGGTAATATTATAGTTTTCAAGAAAGGCATCCAGGCCCTTCTTACATGTTAGTAGTGACTCCTCATTACACCATCATGTGGAGAGAGCTCCATAGTCTCACTGCTCTTACAGTAAAGAATCCGCGTCTGTGATTATGATTAAACCTTCTTCCCTCCAGACGTAGAGGACGCCCCCTTGTCCCGTCTCTGTAGAGGACGCCCCCTTGTCCCCGTCTCTATAGAGGACGACCCCTTGACCCCGTCTCTGTAGAGGACGCCCCCTTGTCCCAGTCTCAGGCCTAAGAGTAAAGAGATCATTAGAAAGGTCTCTGTACTGTCCCCTCATATATTTATACATTATTATAAGATCACCCCTAAGCCTTCGTTTCTCCAAACTAATTAACCCCAAGTTTAATATCCTGTCTTGGTATTACAGACCCCCTCAGTCCTCTAATAACCTGTCTTGGTATTGTAGACCCCCTCAGTCCTCTAATAACCTGTCTTGGTATTGCAGACCCCCAGTCCTCTAATACCTGTCTTGGTATTGCAGACCCCTCAGTCCTCTAATAACCTGTCTTGGTATTGTAGACCCCTCAATTTTCTAATAACCTGTCTTGGTATTGTAGACCCCTCAGTCCTCTAATAACCTGTCTTGGTATTGTAGACCCCTCAGTCCTCTAATAACCCGTCTTGGTATTGCAGACCCCTCAGTCCTCTAATAACCTGTCTTGGTATTGTAGACCCCCCAGTCCTCTAATAACCTGTCTTGGTATTGCAGACCCCTCAGTCCTCTAATAACCTGTCTTGGTATTGCAGACCCCCCAGTCCTCTAATAACCTGTCTTGGTATTGCAGACCCCCAGTCCTCTAATAACCTGTCTTGGTATTGCAGACCCCCAGTCCTCTAATAACCTCTCTTGGTATTGCAGACCCCTCAGTCCTCTAATAACCTGTCTTGGTATTGTAGACTCCTCAATTTTCTAATAACCTGTCTTGGTATTGTAGACCCCTCAGTCCTCTAATAACCTGTCTTGGTATTGTAGACCCCTCAGTCCTCTAATAACCTGTCTTGGTATTGCAGACCCCCAGTCCTCTAATAACCTGTCTTGGTATTGTAGACCCCCCAGTCCTCTAATAACCTGTCTTGGTATTGCAGACCCCTCAGTCCTCTAATAACCTGTCTTGGTATTGTAGACCCCTCAGTCCTCTAATAACCTGTCTTGGTATTGCAGACCCCTCAGTCCTCTAATAACCTGTCTTGGTATTGTAGATCCCCCAGTCCTCTAATAACCTGTCTTGGTATTGTAGACCCCTCAGTCCTCTAATAACCTGTCTTGGTATTGTAGACCCCTCAGTCCTCTAATAACCTGTCTTGGTATTGCAGACCCCTCAGTCCTCTAATAACCTGTCTTGGTATTGCAGACCCCTCAGTCCTCTAATAACCTGTCTTGGTATTGTAGACCCCTCAATTTTCTAATAACCTGTCTTGGTATTGTAGACCCCTCAGTCCTCTAATAACCTGTCTTGGTATTGTAGACCCCCCAGTCCTCTAATAACCTGTCTTGGTATTGTAGACCCCTCAGTCCTCTAATAACCTGTCTTGGTATTGCAGACCCCTCAGTCCTCTAATAACCTGTCTTGGTATTGCAGACCCCTCAGTCCTCTAATAACCTGTCTTGGTATTGTAGACCCCTCAGTCCTCTAATAACCTGTCTTGGTATTGCAGACCCCTCAGTCCTCTAATAACCTGTCTTGGTATTGCAGACCCCTCAGTCCTCTAATAACCTGTCTTGGTATTGCAGACCCCTCAGTCCTCTAATAACCTGTCTTGGTATTGCAGACCCCTCAGTCCTCTAATAACCTGTCTTGGTATTGTAGACCCCCTAGTCCTCTAATAACCTGTCTTGGTATTGCAGACCCCTTAGTCCTCTAATGACTTTTGTCGCTCTTCTCTGGACCCGCTCTAGTTCTGCTATGTCTTTCTTATACACCGGAGACCAGAATTGTACACAGGATTCTAAGTGTGGTCGCACTAGTGACTTGTATAGAGGTAAAATTATGTTCTCCTCATGAGCATCTATGCCTCTTTTAATGCATCCCATTATTTTATTTGCCTTTGCAGCAGCTGCCTGACACTGGCCACTAAATGTGAGTTTGTCATCTACCCATACACCCAGGTCTTTTTCAGTGACAGTTTTGCCCAGTGTTTTACAATTAAGCACATAATTATACCTTTTGTTTCCTCTGCCCAAGTGCATGACTTTACATTTATCCCCATTAAAGCTCATTTGCCATTTATCAGCCCAAGCTTCTAGTTTACATAAATCCTCCTGTAATATAAAATTGTCCTCCTCTGTATTGATTACCCTGCAGAGTTTAGTGTCATCTGCAAATATTGAGATTCTACTCTGTATGCCCCCTACAAGGTCATTAATAAATATATTAAATAGAAGCGGGCCCAACACTGACCCCTGTGATACCCCACTGTTAACTGTGACCCATTCTGAGTGTGTTCCATTAATAACCACCCTTTGTTTCCTATCACTAAGCCAGTTCTTAACCCACTTACACATATTTTCCCCTATCCCCATTGCCCTCATTTTATGTATCAACCTTTTGTCTGGCACCGTATCAAAAGCTTTTGAAAAGTCCATATACACCACATCCACTGCATTTCCTTGGTCCAGTCCAGAACTTACTTCTTCATAGAAGTTTATCAGATTAGTTTGACAGGAACGGTCCCTCGTAAAACCATGTTGATATTGGGTCATGAGGTTATTTTTCTTCAGATACTCCAGTATAGCATCTCTTAGAAAACCCTCCAGGATTTTACCCACAGTAGAGGTTAAGCTTACTGGCCTATAATTTCCAAGTTCAGTTTTTGTTCCCTTTTTGAATATTGGCACCACATTTGCCATACGCCAGTCCTGTGGTACAGACCCTGTCATTATGGAATCTTTAAAGATTAAAAATAAGGTCTATCTATGACAGTACTTAATTCCTGCAGCACTCTGGGGTGTATTCCATCCGGGCCCGGGGATTGTCAATTTAGTGATTTTTAGACGATGCCGTACTTCCTCTTGGGTTAAGCAGGTGACATTTAATTGAGACTTTTTGTTATCACTGATCATATTGTCTGTCATGGGATTTTCTTGTGTAAATACTGTTGAAAAAAAGTCATTTAGCATATTGGCTTTTTCCTCATCCTCATCCACCATTTCACCCAGACTATTTTTAAAGGGGCCAACACCATCATTTTTTAGTTTCTTACTATTTATGTTGTTAAAAAATATTTTGGGATTCTTTTTACTTTCTCTGGCAATGTGTCTCTCTGTCTCAATCTTTGCTGCCTTGATTTGCTTTTTACAAATGTTATTTAATTTTCTGTATTTATTTAATGCCTCATCACTACCCACTTGCTTTAATTCCCTAAATGCTTTCTTTTTGTCATTTATTGTGCCCCTTACAGCCTTATTTAGCCATAGTGGTTTCCTCCTATTTCTAGCATGCTTATTCCCATAGGGTATATATTGTGCACAGGTCCTATTCAGGATGCTAATAAACGTCTCCCATTTGTGTTGTGTACTTTTTATGTCTCAGGACATTGTCCCAGTTTATTGCACTAAGATCATCTCTCAACCGTTGGAAATTTGCCTTCCTGAAGTTTAGTGTCCTTGTAGCCCCTCTACTACACGTCTTAGTAAAGGATACTTGAAAACTTATTATTTTATGATCACTATTACCCAAGTGATCTCCAACCCGTATATTTGATATGTGGTCCGGCCTGTTGGTTAATATCAGGTCCAGCAGTGCCCCCTTCTTGTTGGGTCCTGAACCAGTTGTGAAAGGTAATTGTCTCTCATAGTTGTCAAAAACTTATTACCTTTGCTGGAACTGCAGGTTTCTGATCCCCAATGTATTTCAGGGTAGTTGAAGTCCCCCATAATAATGACTTCTCCCTGAGTCGCTACTTCATCTATTTGCTTTATGATTAGATCAGATCATGAAATATGGATGCACCCACTATCATGGTTTCATATTTTATGATTTGAGGAAGACTCCTCCCATGTTCTCTTCTTGTATGAAGGGGAGCGTCTGATAGCTGCCCTCCGATCCTGCACCTGACCAGATGTCTCCGCACTACTGGATGAATGGTGCCCCATGGGGCCCAGCTGCACCCCGAAAATGATGAAAAGTGCAAAAATGTTTTTTATGATAAACAAAAAACCTTTTATATGGGGATTGGTTCATGTATTGGCCAGGTCACCTCCCACCTGTATTGTAGGTAGAGGTGATTTATCAGCCTGCACCTGGGCTGCTCCACATGATGGGGTCTGACTGCAGCCTGTAAGTGCACATGTGTATCAGTGTGAATGGCGTCCTGTAAGTGCACCATATGTATCAGTGTGAATGGGTCCTGCAAGTGCACCATATGTATCAGTGTGAATGGCGTCCTGCAAGTGCACCATATGTATCAGTGTGAGGCGTCCTGCAAGTGCACCATATGTATCAGTGTGAATGGCGTCCTGTGCAGCCCTATATGTGCAGGCAGTCACCTCACAGTCATGGCCAAAGGTTTTGTGAATGACACCACAATGCTATGTTCCCATGATCTGCTCCCTTGGTTTTTCTTTGTGTTTGTCTGATGTTTCTATCACATAAAGAAATATAATTACAATCATATTATGACACCAGAAGGTTCTATTGACAGTTAGAATGAGTTACTGCAGCAAGTGAATATGTGCAGTGTTGCCCCTTCTTCTTCAGGACTCTGCAATTCTCCTGGCTGCTGTCATCATCTTCTGGAGCAAATCCTGACTGATCGCCGTCCATTCCTCCATTCTTCCATTTTCCATTCTTCCATTCTCCATTCCTCATTCTCCATTCTTCCATCTTTCATTCTTGCATAATCAATGCTGCATTTGGCAGAATTTGTTGGTTTTCGTTTGTCACCCGTCTCTTGATGATTGACCACAAGTTCTCAATGGATTAAGATCTGGGGAGTTTCCAGGCATGGACCCAAAATCTCTATGTTTTGTTCCCTGAGCCATTTAGTGATGCCTTTGCTTTATGCAAGGTGCTCCATCATGCTGGAAAAGCATTGTTGGGCGCCAAACTGCTCTTGGCCGGTTGGGAGAAGTTGCTCTTGGAGACATTCTGGTACCATTCTTTATTCATGGCAAGACTGTGAGTGATCCGATTCCCTTGGCTGAGAAGCAACCCACACATGAATGGTCTCAGGATGCTTTACAGTTGGCCTGAGACAAGACTGGTGGTAGCGCTCACCTCTTCTTCTCCCAATAAGCTGTTTTCACCATGTCCCAAACAATCGAAAGGGATTCATCAGAGAAAATGACTTTACCCAGTCTTCAGCAGTCCACTCCCTGTACCTTTCCCCCAGTCCTCAGCAGTCCACTCCCTGTACCTTTCCCCCAGTCTTCAGCAGTCCACTCCCTGTACCTTTCCCCCAGTCCTCAGCAGTCCACTCCCTGTACCTTTCCCCCAGTCCTCAGCAGTCCACTCCCTGTACCTTTCCCCCAGTCCTCAGCAGTCACTCCCTGTACCTTCCCCCAGTCCTCAGCAGTCCACTCCCTGTACCTTTCCCCCAGTCCTCAGCAGTCCACTCCCTGTACCTTCCCCAGTCCTCAGCAGTCCACTCCCTGTACCTTTCCCCGGTCCTCAGCAGTCCACTCCCTGTACCTTTCCCCAGTCCTCAGCAGTCCACTCCCTGTACCTTTCCCCAGTCCTCAGCAGTCCACTCCCTGTACCTTTCCCCAGTCCTCAGCAGTCCACTCCCTGTACCATTCCCCCAGTCCTCAGCAGTCCACTCCCTGTACCATTCCCCCAGTCCTCAGCAGTCCACTCCCTGTACCTTTCCCCCCGTCCTCAGCAGTCCACTCCCTGTACCTTTCCCTCAGTCCTCAGCAGTCCACTCCCTGTACCTTTCCCCCAGTCCTCAGCAGTCCACTCCCTGTACCTTTCCCCCAGTCCTCAGCAGTCCACTCCCTGTACCTTTCCCCCAGTCCTCAGCCGTCCACTCCCTGTACCTTTCCCCCAGTCCTCAGCAGTCCACTCCCTGCACCTTTCCCCAGTCCTCAGCAGTCCACTCCTTGTACCTTTCCCCCAGTCCTCAGCAGTCCACTCCCTGGACCTTTTGCAGAATATCAGTCGGTCCCTGATGTTTTTTCTGGAGAGAAGTGGCTTCTTTGCTGCCCTCCTTGAAACCAGGCCTTGCTCAAAGAGTCTCCGGTGCCTCACAGTGCGTGCAGACGCACTCACACCAGCCTGCGGCCATTCCTGAGCAAGCTCGGCACTGCTGGTAGTCCCATCCCGCAGCTGAAACAGTTTTAAGATACGGTCCTGGCGCTTGCTGGTCTTTCTTGGGTGCCCTGGAGCCTTTTTGACAACAATGGAAGCTCTCTCCTTGAAGTTATTGATGATGCGATAGATTGGTGACTGAGGTGCAATCTTTCTAGCTGCGATACTCTTCCCTGTTAGGCCATTTTTGTGCAGTGCAATGATGGTTGCACGTGTTTCTTTAGAGATAACCATGGTTAACTGAAGAGAAACAATGATACCAAGCACCAGCCTCCTTTTAAAGTGTCCAGTGGTGTCATTCTTACTTAATCATGACTGATTGATCGCCAGCCCTGTCCTCATCAACACCCACACCTGTGTTAATGGAACAATCACTAAAACGATGTTAGCTGCTCCTTTTAAGGCAGGACTGCAATGATGTTGAAATGTGTTTTGGGGGTTAAAGTTCATTTTCTAGGCAAATATTGACTTAGCAAGTAATTGCTGTTAAGCTGATCACTCTTTATGACATTCTGGAGTATATGCAAATTGCCATTAGAAAAACTGAAGCAGTAGACTTTGTAAAAATACCATGGAAAAGACCATGTTATAAAGTCTGTCCGTGTCCTGTCCGATTTGTTTCTTGCACTCATTCACTTGCATTGGTGACTCTCTGGTGAGGTGCGCAGTCATGGGCTGCACATGGGTATTGTTCTATAGTTTAACATTGTTAATAGCGCAACCCGATTTTTTTATTGGATTGCAATCACAGAGTTCATGCGCTAATGTGAGCGAACCCCAATACTGGGTGAGCGAACCCCAATACTGTATAGTCAAGTCTTACACAGGCGCGAGACTCTTCTTGTAGGCGGGTACAGGTCACTCCGGCATCATGGAGTCAAGCACAGACACGTACAGAACTATAGAAAAGTTTATTTGTGTTTGCAGGCAGCTGGAGGCAGATCTCTGTTACTATCAATCATGTAGAAAGGTTGCATCAATAAAAAAATACACAAAACATTACAAACAGCCCTTATTTTAGGAAAAAAAAAGTTCTCTACCCCCTCAGCTCCACCAGCCATGAGAAGGTGAGGGAGAAGTCACATCCTCCAGCCATGCTCATTACCACACGCAGCATGCCACCAGTCAACATGCAACATATCCTCCGACCTTCCAGAATGAGCCTCTGCGGGGGACCAAGCCGACGGCACTGCAACACCGGAGCAAGCACTGTGAGCCTCTGCGGAGGACCAAGCCAACGGCACTGCAACACCGGAGCAAGCACTGTGAGCCTCTGCGGGAGACCAAGCCAACGGCACTGCAACACCGGAGCAAGCACTGTGAGCCTCTGCGGGGGACCAAGCCAATGGCACGGCAACACCGGAGCAAGCACTGTGAGCCTCTGCGGGGGACAAGCCAACGGCACTGCAACACCGGAGCAAGCACTGTGAGCTTCTGCGGAGGACCAAGCCAACGGCACTGCAACACCGGAGCACGCACTGTGAGCCTCTGCGGGGGACCAAGCCAATGACAACGCAACTGTGGAGCAAGCACTGTGAGCCTCTGGGGGGACCAAGCCTACAACACCGCAACACCGGAGCAAGCACTGTGAGCCTCTGCGGGGGACAAGCCAACGGCACTGCAACACCGGAGCACGCACTGTGAGCCTCTGCGGGGGACCAAGCCAACGGCACCGCAACTATGGAGCAAGCACTGTGAGCCTCTGCGGGGGACCAAGCCAACGGCACTGCAACACCGGAGCAAGCACTGTGAGCCTCTGCGGGGGACCAAGCCAATGACACCGCAACTATGGAGCTAGCACTGTGAGCCTCTGCGGGGGACCAAGCCAACGGCACCGCAACTATGGAGCAAGCACTGTGAGCCTCTGCGGGGGACCAAGCCAACGGCACCGCAACTATGGAGCAAGCACTGTGAGCCTCTGCAGGGGACCAAGCTAACAACACTGCAACTATGGAGCAAGCACTGTGAGCCTCTGCGGGGGACCAAGCCAACGGCACTGCAACACCGGAGCAAGCACTGTGAGCCTCTGCGGGGGACCAAGCCAATGACACCGCAACTATGCAGCAAGCACTGTGAACCTCTGCGGGGGACCAAGCCAACGACACCGCAACTATGGAGCACGCACTGTGAGCCTCTGCGGGGGACCAAGCCAACGGCACTGCAACACCGGAGCAAGCACTGTGAGCCTCTGCGGAGGACCAAGCCAACAGCACTGCAACACCGGAGCAAGTACTGGGAGCCTCTGCGGGGGACCAAGCCAACTGCACTGCAACACCTGAGCAAGCACTGTTGGCCTCTGCGGGGGACCAAGCCAACTGCACTACAACACCGAAGCAAGCACTGTGGGCCTCTGCGGGGGACCAAGATAACTGCACTGCAACACCGGAGCAAGCACTGTGACCCTCTGCATGGGACCAGGCCAACAGCACTGCAACTACGGAGCAAGCACTGTGAGCCTCTGCGTGGGACCAAACCAACGACACCGCAACTATGGAGCAAGCACTGTGAGCCTCTGCGGGGGACCAAGCCAACGACACCGCAACTATGGAGCAAGCACTGTGAGCCTCTGCGGGGGACCAAGCCAACGACACCGCAACTATGGAGCAAGCACTGTGAGCCTCTGCGGGGGACCAAGCCAACAACTGCGTGGGACCAAACCAACAGTACTGTAACACCACAGCAAGCACTGTGAGCCTCTGCGGGGGACCAAGCCAACGACACCGCAACTATGGAGCAAGCACTGTGAGCCTCTGCCGGGGACCAAGCCAACGACACCGCAATTATGGAGCAAGCACTGTGAGCCTCTGCGGGGGACCAAGCCAACGACACCGCAATTATGGAGCAAGCACTGTGAGCCTCTGCGGGGGACCAAGCCAACGGCACTGCAACACCACAGCAAGCACTGTGAGCCTCTGCGGGGGACCAAGCAAACAGTACTGCAACACCAGAGCAAGAGCAAGCACTGTGACCCTCTGCATGGGACCAGGCCAACGGCACTGAAACTACTACGGAGCAAGCACTTTGAGCCACTGCAGGGGACCAAGCCAATGTCACCGCAACTAAGGAGCAAGCACTGTGAGCTTCTGCGGGCAACCAAGCCAACGGCACTGCAACATCGGAGCAAGCACTGTGAGCCTCTGCAGGGGACCAAGCTAACAGTACTGCAACACCGGAGCAAGCACTGTGACTCTCTGCATGGGACCAGGCCAATGGAACCGCAACTAAGGAGCAAGTACTGTGAGCCTCTGCGGGGGACCAAGCCAATGGCACTGCAACACCGGAGCAACCACTGTGAGCCTCTGCATGGCGCCAGGCCAATGGCACCGCAACTATGGAGCAAGAACTGTGAGCCTCTGCGGGGGACAAGCCAACAGCAGGGCAATACCGGAGCAAGCACTGTGACCCTCTGCAGGAGACCAAGCCAACAGCAGGGCAATACCGGAGCAAGCACTGCGACCCTCTGCAGGGAACCAAGCCAACAGCAGGGCAATACCGGAGCAAGCACTGTGAGCCTCTGCGGGGGACCAAGCCAACAGCAGGGCAATACAGGAGCAAGCACTGTGAGCCTCTGCGGGGAACCAGGCCAATGGCACTGCAACACAGGAGCAAGCGCTGCACACACAATGGACATCTCTATCCGATGTGGGAGCATAGGATGGCACAAACACATCCAGTCTTATGGGAGAACGCCTCGTAGACCGTACTCTAGTCCAGCCAGATAGGAGGCACAGAGCAGTGTGACAAGAGGCATCATCTTATGCCAAGATCTCTCCGGGGAAATAATGGATACGTGCACAGTCATCATTCCAAGCAACAATTTCATTGTATGCCATTTCCTGAAAACATGGGTCACAACACACACTCCAAGGCACAGCAAGCACCACTAAACATCACAGTCAAAGGCACAGAGCCCATCCCATCCAGAGGCACAGAAAACACCAAGAACAGAAGAGCAATAAGGCTGTCCTGTCACTTAAGACTGAGAAATTAAAGCGGAAATCAGAGCTAACACAGTCCATACATCTCTCTGGGCACAGACTGGGCAGTCTGATGGGGCACATACAACCGCCACTGACACAGACAAAAGAGGAGGCAACCATTACAATCAGCCTGACAAGGGGAACAGGAGACCAATCCCATCACGACACTCAGCCCAACAAGAGGAACACGAGAGACCAATCCCATTAGGACACTCAGCCCAACAAGAGGAACACGAGAGACCAATCCCATTAGGACACTCAGCCTGACAGGAGACCAATCCCATCATGGTATTCAGCCCGACGTGAGGAACAGAAGACCAATCCCATTACAACCTTCAGCCTGACGAGAGGAACAGAAGACCAATCCTATCACAACACTCAGCCCGACAGGAGACCAATCCTATCACAACACTCAGCCCGACAGGAGACCAATCCTATCACAACACTCAGCCCGACAGGAGACCAATCCTATCACAACACTCAGCCCGACAGGAGACCAATCCTATCACAACACTCAGCCCGACAGGAGACCAATCCTATCACAACACTCAGCCCGACAGGAGACCAATCCTATCACAACACTCAGCCCGACAGGAGACCAATCCTATCACAACACTCAGCCCGACAGGAGACCAATCCTATCACAACACTCAGCCCGACAGGAGACCAATCCTATCACAACACTCAGCCCGACAGGAGACCAATCCTATCACAACACTCAGCCCGACAGGAGACCAATCCTATCACAACACTCAGCCCGACAGGAGACCAATCCTATCACAACACTCAGCCCGACAGGAGACCAATCCTATCACAACACTCAGCCCGACAGGAGACCAATCCTATCACAACACTCAGCCCGACAGGAGACCAATCCTATCACAACACTCAGCCCGACAGGAGACCAATCCTATCACAACACTCAGCCCGGCAGGAGACACATCCCATCACAACACTCAGCCCGTCGAGAGGAACAAGAGACCAATCCCATCACAACACTCAGCCCAACGAGAGGAACAAGAGACCAATCCCTTTAAGACACTCAGCCTGACAGGAGGAACATGAGACCAATCCCATCACAACACTCAGCCTGATGAGCGGAACAGGAGACCAATCCCATCATGACACTCAGCCTGATGAGCGGAACAGGAGACCAATCCCATCATGACACTGAGCCTGACGAGAGGAACAGGAGACCAATCACATCACGACACTGAGCCTGATGAAATGGATCATCTAGGAGCACCTTCGTCCAGTACCAAGGCACTTTCATAAATGGTTTCAGGTGGATCATACATCCCACACCATGTGATTGTAGGTAGCATGGAGGTGCTGGGGGTCAGCAGCATGCAATCAGGATCGACTAGTCCAGCAGAATTAGCAGAATTAGCAGGATTGATGGGCAATACCATTCAAACACTCAGCAGGGGGGGGTGAGATTGGTGGAGTCGAGGGGTTTCATCCTAGTCAGGATACAACAGTGACCGGATACTATTTGTCCAGTTCCCATTGGGTCGGTAAAGGCACAAAGGTTGTGAAGCAGGTTAGTTAGTTTTTTTGCAGGACAGGTTTTGTGCTGTAAACATGTGAGATTAGTTGTGACGAGGAGCCTCCCTACATGGCTCCCGGCACCACGGAGAGGAACGTGGCTGCTGTTTTGGCATCTTGGGTGAAGGATTGAGGCAATTATCATACAAAAGTCCAAACAACAGTAATAGAAAAAAGTGTCTCAATTCCCTTGTGTGCTGGGAAGTCAGGCTTCTGGTGAGAGCGGTAGCACTGAGATCAATGTCTCCAACGTGTGAAGGATCGAGGTCACAAGAGCGAGAGGAAAGGTTGAGGCAACGTCTGAAAAACGTCCCACCCAGCAAAGATAGTAAAAAAGAAAAAACAACTTCACCAAAACGTCTCCATCTGACGTTCACCGCATGCTACAAAGACAACCGGGGTCCGGCCGCCATCGCTGGAGGCCACGGTTGTTCGGTCGCCCATCGTCCTTGGACTGTCTCATGCTTCAAGACTTCACCATCCAGAAAACACATGCGAAGAGCAGGCTGGACATCACAGAGAGCGTTCACTGGGTGAAGGTCAATCTGGTTCACGTAGACCAGCAGATAAAAGGTCGAGGAGTCCAGGAAATCACAAACTTGTACATTAGAGTCAATAGTGCATCACGTAACTGTTGTGGATGTAAGGCTGCACCGGGAAGATGTAAACTTTGTGTCGCCCGCTCCTCCACATCCCAAGGAGAAGACAAGACCCCCCAATACTGAATACGAGAGCTACCACCTTTTATAATCACCCCACACTGTGTGTGGCATTACGAGAATTGTGGTACAGGAGTGTGGCGTCATGACAAGGGGTGGTACAGAGTGTGGCGTCATGACGAGGGGTGGTACAGAGTGCGTCATGACAAGGGCGGTCAGAGTGTGCGTCATGACGAGGGGTGGTACAGAGTTCGGCGTCGTGACTAGGGGTGGTACAGAGTGTGGCGTCGTGACGAGGGGTGGTACAGAGTGGGCGTCGTGACGAGGGGTGGTACAGAGTGTGGCGTCGTGACGAGGGGTGGTACAGAGTGCGGCGCCATGACGAGGGGTGGTACAGAGTGCGGCGTCGTGACGAGGGGCGGTACAGAGTGCGGCGTCATGCGAGGGGTGTACAGAGTGCGGCGTCATGACGAGGGTGGTACAGAGTGCGGCGTCATGAAGGTGTGGTACAGAGTGCGGCGCCGTGCAGGGGTGTACAGAGTTCGGCGCGTGACGATGGGGTGGTACAGGAGTGTGGGTCGTACGAGGGCTAAAGTGCGGCGTCATGACGAGGGGTGGTACAGAGTGCGGGCATGACGAGGTGTACGAGTGCGGCGCCATGACGAGGGGTGGTACAGAGTGCGGCGCCATGACGAGGGGTGGTACAGAGTGCGGCGCCATGACGAGGGGTGGTACAGAGTGCGGCGTCATGGTGAGGGGTGGTACAGAGTTTGGCGTCATGGTGAGGGGTGGTAGAGTGCGGCGTCATGATGAGGGGTGGTACAGCGTGTGGCGTCATGATGAGGGGTGGTACAGAGATGGGCGTCAAGACAAGGAATGGTATGGTGTGAAAGGTCATGGGAAGGGTGGTACGGATGTGGCATCATGATTCGGGGTGGCATGGCATAATGAGGGGTCGTATGGCGTTTGACACCACAATGAGGGTTAATATGGAGTGTGGCGTCACAATGCGGAATGGTATGGCTTGTGGCATCATGAGGAGGGGTGGTACATTTAATTCTATGATGATGGGTTTCAGTGCTTGTCTCAGATTTGGGGTTTCGTCATTTCATCTTCTCCCTATTGCCCGGTTATATCATGTATTAATGATACCACACACCATACAAACCCCCTGGCATGATCGCCATCTACCCTCAGTGATAGCACTCATAACCCTCAGTTACGCACATCATATAACCCCTCAGTGTGATACCGCAATCATACCCAGTGATACCGCATCATTAACCCTCAGTGGATACGCTCATATAACCCCGTGTGATACCGCATCAAACCCCTCATGTGATACACACCTAATACCCTCAGTGTGATACGCACACATATAACCTCAGTGTGATACCACATCATATAACCCCTCAGTGTGATACGACTTATAACCCAGTTGTACCCACACATTAACCTCAGTGTGATACACATATATAACCCCTTGGTGTGATGAGACACACTATAGCACCTCTCAGCTGAAACCATTGACCCTATAACCCCCGATGTAAAGGCGAGTAGCGTACCACCCCTCGTTGTGATACCAGTATTTCCTGTACCATCATGGCGCCACGTGTCCCTGGCATCACGGTCACAGTGGCCAATAGACACATCCAGTAACATTGACGCGACGATCCCCCTCTACAGCCTCGGATACTGTTGGGGCGTATCATGTCCTCGTGGGGTCGGTGCTTGAAATGTAAGACCAGGCTACAATAATTAATACTGAAATCTCACCACAGACGGACAATTATACCGTGAAGCCGATCGAGCGCCATCCACATCATAGCAGAACCTCCTGTAATGCCACGAGTCGCCGCCATGAGGTGAACACGTAATACATAAAGAATGAAATGGAGCAAAACCCTAAAGTGCATGCACATGCGTGTAACACTGCCACATACATGCAGGTGTGCATGTAATGGGGGAAATGTTCTGACCGTGCCAAAGGCGTAATCCACGAAAGCCCCCTGAAGTAACCGGCCGTGTGTGACATGTAACTGCATCGTCTACCCCGGTCACAGCCTCAATCACAGCTAATACTGACTAACAGTAACAAATGGCATCATCCAGGCCCCACAATCCCGAGGGTGGAGGTAACAGCACACAGCCATGTCTACCCTGTGGTCACAGCCCCTAATACTGTCTAACAGTAACACGTGGCATTATCCAGACCCCACAATCCCCGAGGGTGCAGGTAATGGCCATGTCTACCCCGTGGTCACAGCCTCAATCACAGCCCCTAATACTGTCTAACAGTAACACGTGGCATTATCCAGACCCCACAATCCCCGAGGGTGGAGGTAACGGCAAACGGCCATGTGTACCCTGTGGTCACAGCCCCTAATACTGTCTAACAGTAACATATGGCATCCCTCCAGGCCCCGCAATCCACCACGGTGCAGGTGACACCACCAGAAGACGATCTCCAATCCTGGCCAGGAGCTCAGTGGTAACATTTTGATTGTGGTGTCTCCCGGTCTGGAAATTTCCGAGTGGTTAATATCATCATGGTCTGGTCTGGTTCATGTAGTGCAACAGCAATGCAGAGTAATAACCGAGCCTCAGACTGACAGGACCACACTCATCTTCTCCACCATGGAAGGCACAGGAGCCGCCGGCCTCAGGACACAGACGAGGAGGACGAGGGCCGCCAGAAGCACCACTTACTCTTGCTGTGCTGCTTACGGATCATCTCCTCTTCACGCTCGCGCTCCTTCTTGCAGCGCAGGTAGCGGTCTTCTTCCTTTAGGTACCAGACCGGTGGCCAACGACAGCGCTCAAAGTGGCTCTTGTTATCTGGGGGGAGAACACAGAAAACCTTACCATAGAGTACCAGAGCCTGCGCTGGCATCTCCGGTGCCGCAGGTCAACAATCACCTGGTGACATGTACTTCATGTCCCGCGGGAACTTCCGGCACACGGCATTGTAGTTGGTGCAGATGTAGTGAAGGCACCAGTCCGACAGCTGCTTAGCGTTGTGGAACTAGCGAGTAAAAGGGACATGGAAACTGAGTCAACCTAGGAAGGAATCCGTCCAAACCAGCTGTATATCTAACATCAGCATCCATAGATGGCCCACCAAAGACAAGACACAGAGAAAGAAGAGACCCACCAAAGAAGATGGCCCATCAGACAAAGACGGCCCACCAAACTAGATGGCCCACCATAGAAGACAGCTCACCGAGAAATGAGGCCCATCAAACAAGACAACCTACCGAGAGAAAAGGCCCAACAGAGATGATCCACCAGAAAAAGGAGGTTTACCGAACAAGACGGCCCACCAAACACTGAGAAAGGAGGGTCACCAAACAAGATGGCCCCCAAGCAGGCCCAACAGAAAAAGGACGCCCACCAAACAAGACGACCCACCAAGAGAAGACGGCCCACTGAGAAAGGAGGGTCACCAAACAAAACGGCCCACCAAGAGAAGACCCATTGAGAAAGGAGGCTTACTGAACAAGATTGCCCTTCAAGAGAGATGACCCATCAGAATAAAGAGCCCACTAAACAAGATGGCCCACCAGAGAAAGGAGGTTCATTCGCGAAAGAAAGGAGGCTTACCAAAGAAGATGGCCTATGGAGTAGGACGGCTCACCTGTGCATTGTCCAGGTACAGGAGGACTTGCCCATCGATGTCGGCTCCCTGAACGTAGGACGCCAGGAGCTTGTCCACAGCGTGTTGCTCTAGAATAAGACATGTCACATGTAAGAGGACGAGACCTCCACCCGGAGGAGAGGTCAGGAATCAGAGTGTGTATGTGTTATATACATTGCATGTGACAGTGATACAGAGCTTGTACTCTGGGAGGGAGCTGGTGGACGGGCAGCGGTGATGACTGAGCACCCAGCTGGCCATTACTTGTCCTCGGGGCTGTGGGGACGTTTGCATTGATCCTAATGTCACCAGCTGGAGGTCACATTGATAATCTATAGAGGACGGTGCCGCGCTTCTCTCACACGTCACCCAATGTGCAGAGCAAGGACACGGCATCCACAGGACATTGCTGCAGATGGGGGTGGGGAGCTGTAGGACTCCATGATGAGTAAATGTGGCTCACCACAGGAGGAAGGGCTAGGGGGTCACATGCGGGAAGGAGCTGGAGGTGTCACACAGAGGATGGAGTCTGGGGGGGGGGGGGTCACACACGAGAACGGAGTCTGGGGGGGTAATGTGGGTGGGGGGGGTCGACACATGAGAACGGAGTCTGGGGGGGGGTCACACAAGAGGACGGAGTCTGGGAGGGGGGGGTCACACATGAGAACGGAGTGGGGGGGGTACACACATGAGGACTGGAGTCTGGGGGGGGTCACACATGAGGAAAGGAGTCTGGGGGAGGGGGGGGGGGTCACACGAGGACGAAGTCTGAGGGTGTCATACGTGATGGAGGGCGGGATGGGGGGGGGCACATGTGAGGGGTGGTGTAGCTGTATGTGGACCCCCTTTGTTACCGTTATGGATGGTCGGGGGGCTGCTCACCGGTCAGGGCCTGCAGGTGCGGAAGACACAGCCGGTTGCTCAGGATGAGGAGGTCGATACAGTCCAGCTCCGGTTTTGGTGAGAAGTGACCCAGATACAAATACTCCAGGACGGCCCGCAGGCAGGAGGAGGTCGTGTCCGGCAGAGACACCTGCAAGAGACGGATGGAGACCTCCACATTATGTCACAGTGGATCCCCGAGAAATGTCCTAGTGTCCCCGATCACCAGACACTGAAGACCAAGGCCCCGACTCATCAACCGGAGAGGTCAGAAGTGTGCACTAAAAACATGTGAAAAGCAGCAAAATTGTCCCAATGCAGGAAGAAGAAGGAAGAAGAGAAGAGAAGAGAAGAGAAGAAAGGAAAAGAAGAAGAAGAGAAGAGAAGAAAGAAGAAGAGGAAGAAGAGAAGGAAGAAGAGAGAAGAAGAAGAAGAAGAAGAAGAAGAAGAAGAAGAGAAGAAGAAGAAGAAGAAGAGAAGAAGAAGAAGAAGAAGAGAAGAAGAAGAAGAAGAAGAGAGAAGAAGAAGAAAAGAAGAAGAAGAGAAGAAGAAGGAAAGAAGAAAGAAGAAAGAAGAAGAAGAAAGAAGAAGAGAAGGAAAGAAGAAGAAGAAGAAGAGAAGAAGAAGAGAAGAAGAAGAAGAAGAAGAAGAAGAAGAGAAGAAGAAGAAGAAGAAGAAGAAGAAGAAGAAGAAGAAGAAGAAGAAGAAGAAGAAGAAGAAGAAGAAGAAGAAGAAGAAAGAAGAGAAGAAGAAGAAGAAGAAGAGAAGAAGAAGAAAGAAGAAGAAGAAGAAGAAGAAGAAGAAAGAAGAAGAAGAAGAAGAAGAAGAAGAAGAAGAAGAAGAAGAAAGAAGAAGAAGAAGAAGAAGAAGAAGAAGAAGAAGAGAAGAAGAAGAAGAAAGAAGAAGAAGAAAAGAAGAAGGAAGAAGAAGAAGAAGAAGAGAAGAAGAAGAAGAAGGAAGAAGAAGAAGAAGAAGAAGAGAGAAGAGAAGAAGAAGAAGAAGAAGAAGAAGGGAAGAAGAAGGAAGAAGAAGAAGAAGAAGGAAGAAGAAGGAGAAGAGGAAAAAGGGAAGAAGAAGAAGAAGAAGAAGAAGAAGAAGAAGAAGAAGAGAGAAGAAGGAAGAAGAAAGAAGAAGGAAGAAGAAGGAAGAAGAAGAAGAAGAAGAAGAAGAAGAAGAAGGAAGAAGAAGAAGAGAAGAGGAGAGAAGAAGAAGAGAGGAAGAAGAGGAAGAAGAAGAGGAAGAGAGGAGAGAAGAAGAAGAAGAAGAAGAGAGGAAGGAAGAAGGAAGAAGAAGAAGAAAGAAGGAAGAAGAAGGAAGAAGAAAGGAAGAAGAGGAAGGAAGAAGAAGGAAGAAGAAGGAAGAAGAAGGAAGAAGAAGGAAGAAGAAGAAGAAAGAAGAAGAAGAAGAAGAAGAAGGAGAGGAAGAAGAAGGAAGAAGAAGAAAGAAGGAAGAAGAAGAAGAAGAAGAAGAAGAAAGAGGAAGAAGAAGGAAGAAGAAGAGGAGAGAAGGAAGAAGAAGAGAGAGGAGGAAGAAGAAGAGGAGAAGGAAGAAGAGGAGAGAAGGAAGAAGAAGAGAGAGAGGAAGGGGAAGAAGAAGGAGGAGGAGGGAAGAAGAAGAGGAGGAGGAGGAAGAAGAAGGAGGAGGAGGAGGGAAGAAGAGGAGGAGGAGGAGGGAAGAAGAAGAAGAGGAGGGAAGAAGAAGAGGAGGAGGAGGGAAGAAGAAGGAGGAGGAAGAGGAGAAGAAGAGGAGGAGAGGGAAGAAGAGGAGGAGGAGGGGGAAGAAGAGAGAGAGGAGGGAAGAAGAAGAGGAGGAGGAGGGAAGAAGAAGGAAGAGGAGAGAAGGAGAAGAGGAAGAGAGGAGGAGAGAGAAGAAGAAGAGGAGGAGGAAGAAAGAAGAGAGGAGGAGGAGGAGAGAAGGAGAGGAGGAAGAAGAGAGGAGGAAGAAGAAGAAGAGAGGAGGAGGAGGGAAGAAGAAGAAGAGGAGGAGGAGGAGGGAAAGAAGGAAGAAGAGGAGGAGGAGGAGGGAAGAAGAAGAGGAGGAGGAGGAGGGAAGAAGAAGAGGAGGAGGAGGGAAGAAGAAGAGGAGGAGGAGGAGGAAGAAGAAGAGGAGGAGGAGGGAAGAAGAAGAGGAGGAGGAGGGAAGAAGAAGAGGAGGAGGAGGGAAGAAGAAGGGAGGAGGAGGGAAGAAGAAGAGGAGGAGGAGGGAAGAAGAAGGGAGGAGAGGGAAGAAGAAGAGGAGGAGGAGGAGAAGAAGAGAGGAGGAGGGAAGAAGAAGAGGAGGAGGAGGGAAGAAGAAGAGGAGGAGGAGGGAAGAAGAAGAAGAAGAGGAGGAGGAGGGAAGAAGAAGAGGAGGAGGAGGGAAGAAGAAGAGGAGGAGGAGGGAAGAAGAAGAGGAGGAGGAGGGAAGAAGAAGAGGAGGAGGAGGGAGAAGAAGAGGAGGAGGAGGGAAGAAGAAGAGGAGGAGGAGGGAAGAAGAGAGGAGAGGAGGAAGAAGAAGGAGAGGAGGAGGGAAGAAGAAGGAGAGGAGGAGGGAAGAAAAAGAGGAGAGGAAGAAGAAGAGAGGAAAGGAAGAAGGAGGAAGAAGGAGAGAAAAGGAGGAAGAAGAGGAAGAAGGAAGAAAAGGAGTTAGAAGAGGAAGAGGGAAGAAGGAGGGAGGAGAAGCACCACTACACCGAAGCACCCTCACTGTGTGTAATGTCTCTATATAATATATATGCTTCACTTTATGTATTGAATCACTGATATAAAGGCACTTTTTGATGATCTTGTAATTGATTGGGCACAGTATGAAGCTCAGTTATGTGTAGCTTTCCTCCCTGTATGAGGTCTCCTGCCGGTTGGAGCAGTATTTCCCCTCCCTCGTGGTAATAATATTAGACGTTACCCTCGGGTGCAGCTCTCCCGGAATGAGCCCCGGAACATGGCCACCATCCAGTCACAGTTTGCAATCAGAAGCGGCTTGTGAGCCGGCACACGGCCGTCATCCACCGTGAACACCACATCTGACGGGAGGACAGAGTCACATTCAGTGAAGCTTATAAACCATCCTAGGACGCCACGAAACCCAGCGAGGGGCAGCCGTCTGTGTCCCCCTATATGTCTATGTAAGGGAATCTGATCACCACCTAACACCTGTTCAGTCCTCTGCACCACTCATCAGCAGAGGCAGATGTCACCTCCAGACCATGGGAACGTCCTAACTGAAGGGGTGGGCCAGGAACAGAAAGACAACGGCCCCAAACTGATGTGACCCAGGGGCATCATAGATTCCTTATTCACCCCGATCCATCCATTCCCCTTCCTTCAGGAATCAGGAATCCAATTTTCCCCCCCAGACTCAAGCCCTCCGATCCACCCTGCCCCGGGAAGACAAGCCTCGCGTCAGCCCGCCCGGGAAGACAAGCCTCGCGTCAGCCCGCCCGGGAAGACAAGCCTCGCGTCAGCCCGCCCGGGAAGACAAGCCTCGCGTCAGCCCGCCCGGGAAGACAAGCCTCGCGTCAGCCCGCCCGGGAAGACAAGCCTCGCGTCAGCCCGCCCGGGAAGACAAGCCTCGCGTCAGCCCGCCCGGGAAGACAAGCCTCGCGTCAGCCCGCCCGGGAAGACAAGCCTCGCGTCAGCCCGCCCGGGAAGACAAGCCTCGCGTCAGCCCGCCCGGGAAGACAAGCCTCGCGTCAGCCCGCCCGGGAAGACAAGCCTCGCGTCAGCCCGCCCGGGAAGACAAGCCTCGCGTCAGCCCGCCCGGGAAGACAAGCCTCGCGTCAGCCCGCCCGGGAAGACAAGCCTCGCGTCAGCCCGCCCGGGAAGACAAGCCTCGCGTGCCCGGGAGACAAGCCTCGCGTCAGCCCGCCGGGAAGACAAGCCTCTTTACCCTCACAATACAGGATGGCACCGGACAATAGGTCAGGCTGGTGTATCAATGCCCCGCTGTGCGCCTCAATACCAGACACCTACTGACAATGGATGTGGTCCATACCAGAGAACAGGCCTCGGCTCAGACACTCTCGGATCCGGTTAGCTCTCCGGACATGAAAGGCTTTAGTGATCTCCTGATTCATGAAGCCTTCTTTGTTCAGCAGGTTGGAGACCATCATACGAAGGTCAAAGACCTCTAAGGCCTCGGCAATGGTGGCGATCTGCATGAGCTCCGCCCGACTCTGGTTGAGGTGTCCGGTATACAAGTACTCCAGCACGGCCTGCAGTGGCTGCTCCTGGATCAGCGCATCCATCTGGACGACCATCATCGGCCTTCTGCGATGTGTTAGCGGATCGTTTACAATATCTATCTGGACACTGAGGAAGCCTCTGCCCCAATTGGTTAACTTCCTACCCACCCAAGAGGAGTCTTCCCCCACTGTCCACATCAATACCACCGTCCTCTTCCTCGTCACCCGGAATCCTACGAGTCTGCAGATGTCCACATAAGGCCTCATGATTCTCATCCATAAGGTTCCTGGTCCATAAAGGTTCGGTCACCCCCGAATGTCCACGAGTCGTCGTCTCATCAATCGTCTCCGCAGGAAACAATTCCAGAGTGAAGAGGTCATAGAATTTGGAGCAGGCGGTGGCCAGATAAACCTTATGGGCAAAGATCTTCTGCCCACTCTGCAGCAGGAACACCACGTCGGCACATAGCGGGGTGCAGAACAGGCCGGCAGGGCCCTGGCCGTTACACTGAGGGGGGTCCGGGAGGTGAATGATGGGGGGTGGCGGCTTCGGAGGTAGGAACGGGGCTTGGAGCAATGGACGCTGAACTTTCTTCAGGTGAGACTTCCAAAACTGCAGGTGTCTTCTAGAAATGAGGGCAGCTCTGATGGCATTGTCGAAGACGTCCTTCACCCCAAACTGCGCCACCACGCTGGTCTCATAGTAAGGGATGCCCAGCTCCTTGGCCACCTCATGACCCTTCTCTGGAGACAAGATGTCTGTCGGCTTTATAGGTCTGAGACAAAAGACACAAACATCAAAGTATTAGATCTCGGGCAGAAAGGAATGGCGGCAGGTGGCGTCCAAATCAGGGGCAGACCGACTGCCCGTTCATTGAACGGGGGCCCTGAGGGGGAGGGGGCCCTCCAGGCTCCAGCACCGCATGGCTAATTTAACTATGCAAATTAGCCATGTGGAGCGGAGCCAAGGCGGAAGGAAGGAAGGACGGACGGAAGGACGGACGGACGGAAGGAGCACTCACTATGTGCAGTGATTCACTGCAATGTCCACGGTGGCAGGACCTTTGGTGACATCACAGTCATGTGACTCACTGAAGGTCCTCCACTGCATTGTGGAAGTCAGAGGTCTGCATATTGTGCGGTGGCAGGACCTGGAGACTCCGCCTCTTGTATATTCACATATATAGGCGCCAGGAGTGCTCTGGGCCTCAGTCCTCACTCGCTCCTGCACTGGGGCCGCTGACAGGGACAGGTAAGCGCTCCTAGGAGCCGAAGAGGAGATGGAGAAGGATTTTAGATGAGGGGACGGTTCAGGAGACATAATGGTGCAATGGGGAACTTTATGGGGCAAAGAGTGGCATTATAAGGCAATGAAGGATCTTATGGGGTAGTATGGGATATTACGGGCAATCAAAGACGTTGAGAGGTAATGGGGGACATTATGGGACATTGAAAGTTAATGAGGAACATTATGGGGCAATGAGGGACATTGTGGCGTGTTTGGGGACAATTATGGGGCAATGAGGGACATTGTGGCGTGTTTGTGGACATTATGGGGCAATGAGGGACATTGTGGCGTGTTTGTGGACATTATGGGGCAATGAGAACATTAAGGGGAAAATTGGGACATTGTGGATATGATGGGGCAGCGATTGTGAAGGGGGCATCGTATAATGAGGTGGGGGGACTTGATGCAGAGATGTAGAATGGGGGAGATATTACAGACAGGGGAGGTTCTGGGAGACAGTATGAAAGGGTCAGTTTGAGGGGCTTAGTTTAGAGAAGAGCAGTGTATGGGGGGATATTCTGTACAGGGAATTATTTATTCAGGGGTGCAGCCTGTGATAGATTTACATTCCTGGGGGAGTGTAATACTTTATATTTTTAAGGGCGCTCTGTCGGGAAACGCTGAAGATGAGAAGAGAGAAATCTCATCATGGCGTCTGTGCTACATGGAGACAAAAGGGACGGCAACAACTTCAGTTCGAGAAGACGTCGTCTATAAGGTTCCTGGATGTAAATATTTGTAATACTGACTAGTTCTCATCAGTCTGAGGTTCCTGTGTGATCCGCTGTCTAATAATGACTTATAACAACAACTCCCAGCATCTCCCTACCATTAGTAAGAATGTACTGGGATTTGTAGCTTCAATTAACAACCTCTTCTGATTCCACTTGTTTCCCTACTTAAAATATTACCTGGAGGCTGTGCTGGGCTGTATATATTACCTGGAAGCTATGCTGGACTGTATATATTACCTGGAGGCTGTGGTGGGCTGTGTATGTTACCTGGAGGCTGTGGTGGACTGTATATATTACCTGGTGGCTGTGGTGGACTGTATATATTACCTGGTGGCTGTGTGGGCTGTGTACATTACCTGAAGGCTGTCCTGGGCTGTATATATTACCTGGAGGCTTGTGCTGTATATATTACCTTGAAGCTATGCTGGGCTGTATATATTACCTGGAGGCTGTGCTGGACTGTATATATTACCT
The DNA here is from genome assembly GCA_033576535.1 of Allobates femoralis. Classification (NCBI taxonomy): domain Eukaryota; kingdom Metazoa; phylum Chordata; class Amphibia; order Anura; family Aromobatidae; genus Allobates; species Allobates femoralis. The sequence continues at coordinate 2,234,474 of JARQOC010000003.1, read as the reverse complement.
GAAGGCTGTGCTGGACTGTATATATTACCTGAAGGCTGTGCTGGACTGTATATATTACCTGAAGGCTGTGCTGGACTGTATATATTACCTGAAGGCTGTGCTGGACTGTATATATTACCTGAAGGCTGTGCTGGACTGTATATATTACCTGGAAGCTATGCTGGACTGTATATATTACCTGGAAGCTATGCTGGCTGTATATATTACCTGAAGGCTGTGCTGGACTGTATATATTACCTGGAAGCTATGCTGGGCTGTATATATTACCTGAAGGCTGTGCTGGACTGTATTACCTGGAGGCTGTGCTGGGCTGTATATATTACCTGGAGGCTATGCTGGGCTGTATATATTACCTAGAGGCTGTGCTGGTCTGTATATATTACCTGGAGGCTATGCTGGGCTGTATATATTACCTAGAGGCTGTGCTGGTCTGTATATATTACCTGGAGGCTATGCTGGGCTGTATATATTACCTAGAGACTGTGCTGGGCTATATATGTCATTTTAATGCTGTACTGGGCCGTATGTGTTATAAGGAGGCTTTGCTGGACTATATGTGTTATTTGGAGGCTGTGCTGGGCTGTATATAATATTTGGATGCTGCAACTGGCCAAATATATACAGCCCAGCAGTAGACTCCAGATAATAAATACAGCCCTGCATAGCCTCAATATTATATATACAACCAATTTAGTGTGGGAAAACCCAAAGCAAGAATTGATATGTGCAGATTTTCTCGCACTAAAATACGCAGATTATAATATTTATAAATCTATATTAATATTTATTTATTTATATAGCGCCGTAATATTCCATGGCGCTTTACATGTTAAGAGGGCAGACTAGGACAAGTAACATAGTAACAATAAATGTGGACAATTCTAATGTACAGATACAATAGGGGAGAAATCCTGTCCGCCAGGGGTCACAGTATATATTTACATAACCTTGTTGCACTATGAAGGGGGGCCCAAAAACATTTCTTGCACAGGGGCCCACTACACTTACTTGGCCAAAGGGCGGCGGGCGCGGTTCACAGCATCTAGATCAGCATATCTCAGATCCAGCTGACACCCCACAAGCACCACGGGGGTCCGGGGGCAAAAGTGCTTGATTTCCGGCAGCCACATGCTCTGGACGTGACGCAGAGAATGAGGGTTAGCCAACGAGAAGCAAAGCACCACCACGTCTGACCTGCGAGGAGAAGACAACGTCAGGGCAAGAGACCGCCCTTCCACGAGCGTCGGGGCAAGAGACCACCCCCCAAATCACAGGGCAGGGCTCACCCCTGAGTATCACCGGGCAGGGTGTCATCCTCCACACATCGCACCCGACAGGTTCAACCCCAACACACCACAAGCCCAAAACAGCTCCTCACCTCCCATAGGCAAAGCGTCTGTCCTTGTGGTGGTCTCCAAAGGTGTCCCACAGGCGCAGGGAGACGCTGACCTCATCCACCACATCACGGGAACGCTCCAGAACCTGCAAAGAACATGACCATGTGACCACCCCATCATTAACCCCTCCCACAGGGTATGCAGCCCCTCCCCACAGGGTATGAAGCCCCCTCCCCCATGATTAACCCCTCCCACAGGGTACACAGCCCCCTCCCCCATCATTAACCCCTCCCACAGGGTATGCAGCCCCCTCCTCCATTATTAACCCCTCCCACAGGGTACACAGCCCCCTCCACCATCATTAACCCCTCCCACAGTGTTCCGCTTCCGTCCACGTATGAGGCTGTGGATTTCCGCTTACAGCTAACCCTCCTCCACTTCGCAGTAAACAGACTGAAGAGGTTCTGTAGTCTGAATTTATTGTGATGAAGTGAACTTGATTGGTAAAAAACTATAATACAAGGTACAGAATAAACAAAGTCAGTATTAGGTGCATTAAAGAAACTGATACTGACATAACACAGGCTACAGTCAACATGAATAACTGGGGTAAAGGTCACTGCAGCAGTATCTGTTCTAATACAGAGTGGATCTATCTGCAATACAGTGCAAAAGGCATTAACTGAGTGGTGTATCTCAGCACAATACACTTCACTTTAAAGTATTCTATACAGAAATACCTTTATCTAGGTACAATGCAAACAAGCCAACATGGAGAATTACAGGTAAAGCATTTCTCCTATCTCACAGCTCTTTCTGTAACAGTGGCTGGATCATAACTTGCTTACACAGATTCTATACAAAACATGTATTAGAATTTTCTCTTACCAAGATCATCTCACGACAGGTGAAGAGATTTGTACACAGAAGGGAAGGAGCTAAAGATTCATGTCTCCTCAGGATGCCTGGAGCTCAGGAAAATGGCTGCTGTCTCCTTCATAACAGAGGAGTAGGGGCGTTCCCTTCTATATGACTCATTTTGTTAAAGGAGACATCCTTCTTAAGTAAGGGAAACATAATACATAGGTATCTAGTGACCTCTATGGGTCGTAACAGGTATAACACAATTAATACCATTAGCTGCACTAAATGGCAGAACACTCCCGCTTGGCATCAACAGATGCAATTATTTGACTCTTTTGGGGAAAACAACAACACAAGGTCGGTTACGGGCCTGAGGAACAGCTTGATCCCCCAAGCTTGCACATTCTGACCTCCACTTTACGCACTCTCCCATCCTTGTTGGGAAAGGTTTGGTGACTAAGCCAAGTGGCCACTTGTTTCGATGTGCTTGACTCTCTTTCAGGAGTACCAGATCGCCAGATTCGATGTTTGGGTGGTGTTCTGCCACTTTGTCCTGGTTTGTAGAGTAGAGAGATACTGCCTTTTCCATCTGTCCCAAAAGACATTGGCCACCCTTTGTACTTGCCTACATTGTCGTCTGTAGAGGAATTTGTCATTGAATTTTCCGGGTGGGGCACTTGGAAAACAGATTTTCTGCGTGAGTAACATCGCAGGAGTAAGGACTGTTGGGTCTCCAGAATCACTGGAAAGTGTTGTCAGCGCCCTGGCATTCATGATAGCTGAGACCTCGGCCAAGAACGTAGTCAAACTCTCATGTGTGAGTCTGGTGTTTGCTTGCAAGAAGATAGAGTCTAGTATTTTGCGTGCTATCCCTATCATTCTTTCCCAGACACCTCCCATGTGCAAGAATGTGGTGGATTGAAAGTCCAGGTGCCTTCCTGCTCACCAAGGTACCTTTCCACACTAGTGACATCTACATTGGAAGGGATTTGAAGTTCTCTTGCCGCTCCAACAAAATTCGTACCTCGATCAGACTGAATATGCTTCACAGGGCCTCTGATTGCGATAAAGCGCTGAAGTGCATTTATGAAGCTTGACGTGTCCATAGATTCGATCACTTCAAGATGAACAGCTCTAATGGACAGACAGGTGAATAGAACTGCCCAACACTTTGCTTCAGCATGGACTTTCCTCATGCGTCGTGTAGTCACAGACCAAGGGCCGAACACGTCTAGTCCGACATTGGTGAAGGGAGGGTCAGTACTAAGTCTGTCGAGTAGAAGATTGGCCATCTTAGGATTCTGAAACCTGCCACGGAGTTTGCGACACGTAACACAGTTGAAGATGAGTTTGCTCACGCTTCTCTTTGCTCCAATTATCCACAGTCCAGCTGTCCGTAGATTCCCTTCAGTAAACCAACGGCCTTGGTGTCTCACTAAGCTATGATGATGCTGAATGAGCAGGGTTGTGACGTGATGAAGTCCAGGAATTATTACTGGGTGCATCTCTGAATCTCCCACCTCAGCTTCTTGAAGACGGCCACCAATTCTCAGCAGCCCATCTTGGTCGACAACCGGGTCGAGCTTCCTCATCACACTGTCTCTAGGAATCGGTTGTCCCTTGTTGAGGTTGTCCATTTCTCTGCTGAAGGTTTCTCTTTGGACAACACAAAGTATTGTAACCTTGACTCTTTCTGCTTGCAGAGATGCCAACCTTTACAAGGTCTCTGACTTGCGGGTAGTGCAGACTTTAGACAGTCGTCTACGTAGAAATCTTTTTCTATGAAGAATTTGACATCTGACCCGTACTCTTCTTCGCCCTCTTTGGTGGAATTTCGGAGACTGTAGATAGCGACTGCCGGGGAAGGGCTGTTCCCGAAGATGTGCACCCTCATCCGGTACTCTGTGATGTCTTTAGCAGGATTGTTGCCGCGGTACCAGAAGAACCTCAAGTAGTTTCTGTGTTCCTCTTTGACGAGAAAACAGTGGAACATCTGTCGGATGTCGGCCATAAACACCGCCGTATCTCTGCGGAAACGAAGTAGTACTTCTAAAAGTCTGTTATTGAGACCTGGGCCCGACAGACCTCATTCAACGAGACGCCTTCGCATTTGGCGCTTGAGTCGAATACCACTCTTATCTGACCTGGCTTCTTAGGATGGTACACTCCGAAGATGGGTAAGTACCAACACTCCTCTGAGTGTCGAGGTGCAGGTGCAATCTCTGTGTGGTTGTTCTGGAATATCTTCGCCATGAAGGTAAAGAAATGTTCCTTCGTCTCAGGTGACTTCTGGAGCTTGTGTCTGAGGAGATGAATAGATTGTAGACCAGTTCCCTGTTGGGTAGGCGTCTTCTCTGCGGTCAGAATGATAGAGGTGTGACCCAACTATTCGACTTGTCTTTGGCTATTTCTCTATCCATAATGTCCAAGAACATCTTGTCTTCTATGGACATAGCTGCCTTGTTGTCTTCCTTTGTCCTGTGGAAGACCGTACATCCTATGTGGTCTTGTTCACCTACACAGGTGTGGTCTTCGTTGGAAGGAACTGAGAAAGGGCAAGTCAGGAGAGTGCTGTCCGGTAACTCCTTTACCAGCAGACTATTCTGACATGGTTGGAAGAGAGATGGATGTCAATTTTCTAGTGTGCTTGTGAGCATACTGTTGACTGAGGCCGGCTTGTGTGTTCCGCCTAGACAGACTTCTCCTACTATGACCCATCCAAGGTCTAGTCTCTGTTCAAACGGAGCATTCTGGAAGCCATTGATATATACTTCGAGCCCACAAGACTAGGGAGTATCTCTTCCCAGTAGTAAAGCTATTGGAGCTTTTGGGTCCAATTCAGGTATCAGATGAGCTATACGCTTCAAGTGGGGGTGATGTGTTGCTACTTCCGTGAAGGTATCTCAGACCTGTTGTCGGGAATCTGGTTGCACTCCAGGATGGTCGGTAGCGATAGGCAGGTCTGGCCATCTATGGACTCCACTTTGTACCCGGTTGCCTTTCTCCCCGCCGGCTCAACGGTACCTGAACACGTCCTCAAGGAGTAGGGAGAACGGGAGCCTCCGATGCTGAAGTTGTCAAAGAAGATGGACTTCGCTAGAGACCTGTTGCTCCGGTCATCCAGGATTGCATATATCTTCATTGCTTTGTCTCTGCGGCCTGCTGGATAGACTTGGAGAAGGCAGATTTTTGAACAAGACCTTCCTCCTATGAGTCCTTTATGGCACCTTTACACGCCGCCACAGAGGGCAGCAACAGGCAGGCACTGCACGTTTTCAACAGTTGCTAACGGTGCCTGATGCCGCATTTACACGCCGCCACAAGGTACTCCACAGAAGGTATTTTCGTTCCCTGGAAGTGCCGACGGGGGCAGCGGGTTACCTTCTGTGGAGCACCTTCCCTGATTTACGCGCCACTACCAGAAGGGAATATGGGTGGACCTGGGGCAGCAGGGACAACACATAGGCGTGCCAGAGTTGTGGATTACGCGGCGCTCGTACGGTGATTGGACAATGCAATAGCATCATGATTGGCCAGCCAGCGCAGGAAGGCTGGCTAATACATGACGCGAAAGCAAATGTGTATTGTGACTGGTCAGCTCGTTAAATATGCTGCCCTGTGCAGGGACAGCCAATGGGTACACAGTAGTCCCCACCAATGATCGCTGATGGGGCGTGGTATACATGACGCTGTAGCACGCCCCAGGGAACTCAAATACCGTGCCTGTGCCCCGATTACACGCCGCCACCATAGGGATTATACCTGCTTGTTTTTGAGCACGGCTGAAAGACAGGTATCCAAAGAGACCGGAAGGAACAACCTGAATTACACGCCGCCACTTCGAGTCTTTTGAAGGCAAAAGGCACAATTGTGTCCGATGCCTGGCGGTTTCTACCTTTCGGTGGCAGCGTGTAAAGGTGCCATTAGAGATCTCCGTACACTGAGAGGTGACCACTGGGGTGTCTTCAATAGTGTTTTCCTGCTTCCCATCGTGCTCCTCTGGCTGTGACAACACTTGAGGGGGTGGTCCAGGGTGCAAGGCTGTATTGTGACCCGTGCTGCATTCTGCACATTTCACGCTAGCTTCACAGTTCCTGGCGCGGTGAGAGGTTGTGGCACAGCATTTGAAGCAGATGCTGTTTTCCTTGAGGAAACCTTTGTGATCCTCTAAAGACTTCTCCCTGAAGGCTCTGCATTTAAGTAGAGGATGTGGTTTCCTGTGTAGAGGACACTGCTTGCTGACATCCTGAGGTTTGGTCTCTCTTGCAGGAGGCTTACTCGTATTGTGAGGAGGACCTGTAGAAACAATATTAGTTTTGTGGACTACCACGGGTGTCTTACCAGGCTTGACACCGGAGGCAGTGGAACATGACAGAGTGAAATCGAACTAGGGTCATTTCTGATTTTAGCTTGTTGGGTTACGAAATCTACAAATACAGTGAAAGGGGGAAAGGCACATTATGAATTTGCTTGTACCGTGAACCTGTAAGGAAGTTTTTGCACCCCTGGCAGTGTCCAAGAATGCCAATCCGGGCAAATCTTCTTCCTCTTGCGCAACCTGTAACTCTATTAACAAGTCACTCAACTCCCTGAGCTTTTGATAACCTTTAGTCTTAGGGAAATCATCAATTCTTTTATATAAAGCATCTCTAAGACTTCAATGGAACCATATAATTCATCGTCTTTTCCACACTTCGTGAAGACCTGTGTGTGGATGCTTTATATTAATGTGTCTAAGTCTTTTGGCATGTTCCACTGACTCGCTCCCAAGCCACTTTACTAGGAGGTCTAACTCCTCATTACAGGATAGGTCCACACCCTGAATGGCGTTCTGGAACGAGGCTCGCCATGACCTATAGTTCTCGGCTTTATCAGTGAACTTTATGAGTCCTTGTGTAACCAGTTCTCGGTGAGCAAAGAACTTTGCAAAGTCTATGGTGGCTTGATCAGTGCTAGTACGAGCCGGTGTGTTATAGTCACGTCTAGTGTGTGGTGCATCACCATACCTGTTGGATGTTTCTGGCTTCGGAGAGTCTGTATAGTACCTCCCTGGAGAAGGTGTCTCTTTAAGGCAGGACGGAAGCTGTATCTTTTGCTCTGTGGGGCTGTAGCTGTGGCCGACATCTCCGTGCAGGAGATGCTCCGTGCTTTGTATTGTTGGCAATCGGCATGGGCTGGTCAATGTGGCGCATCACGGCTGTCCTCTATTTTGGAATGCAGATGGACGTACTCTGCGACGCGCTGTGCTGGATCCTGTTGGTCTACGTCTGATCCAAGAACTTTGCTGCGTCTCTCATTACCGGGATTCTCCACAGCGTCGAGGTACTCTGCTTTAGCTGTTGCAGCTGCTGTCTCTTTGTCTGTAGCAAGTTTTTCTAGAGACGCCCGCAGACGCGCACTCTCTGCCTCTTGGTCTGCTTGTCTCAGCTGTAGTCGCATCTCTTGTGCAGCGAAGGAGGACCTCGCTTTGGCCGCCTCAGCTTCAGCACGAGCAACAGCAGCGAGCTCTGCTATTGATGACTTGCTAGAGCCTGCTCGTGACCTTGTTTTGAGTGAGGATGTGTTGCTTCGAGACATTGTGTTTAGCTGAACTGCTGAGTACTTGGCGGGAAACTGAGTCTATGTGCAGATGGGCTTCAGCGTGGCGGGAATGGTGCTGCGCTTTCTGGCGGACTGCGCTTCTTGTACAGACCCGAGTCTTTGGATAAGTGGGTTTTGTGTGGCAGGAACTGTGCTGTACTTGCTGGAAGGTTGCTGTAATACCCGTGTGCGGTGCAGCGTGGGCATTAGCAGTCCCGTACCACCAACTCCTGCAGCCAGAATCCGTTTTTACTGGATTGGCTGGTCGGTACCCCCTTGGTCAGCAACTCGTTTTTACTGAGCGCGGCTCCTGTTACTTTATGTTTGCTGCGATACTCGTGTGCAGTGCAGCGTGTTAGCGGTCCCGTACAATCACCTCCTGTGGCAAGAGCTCATTTTTACTGGGCGGCGCTCCTGAGTACAACCACCTCCTGTGGCGAGAGCTCGTTTTTACTGGGCGGCGCTCCTGAGTACAACCACCTCCTGTGGCGAGAGCTCGTTTTTACTGGGCGTCGCTCCTGCGTACAACCACCTCCTGTGGCAAGAGCTCGTTTTTACTGGGCGGCGCTCCTGTGTACAACCACCTCCTGTGGCGAGAGCTCGTTTTTACTGGGCGTCGCTCCTGCGTGCAACCACCTCCTGTGGCAAGAGCTCGTTTTTACTGGGCGGCGCTCCTGCGTACAACCACCTCCTGTGTCTGTGGCGCGAAGTGAGAGCTCGTTTTTACTGGGCGTCGCTCCTGCGTACAACCACCTCCTGTGGCGAGAGCTCGTTTTTACTGGGCGGCGCTCCTGCGTACAGCCACCTCCTGTGGCAAGAGCTCGTTTTTACTGGGCGGCGCTCCTGCGTACAGACCACCTCCTTTGGCGAGAGCTCGTTTTTACTGGGGCGCTCCTGCGTACAACCACCTCCTGTGGCGAGAGCTCGTTTTTACTGGGCGTCGCTCCTGCGTACAACCACCTCCTGTGGCGAGAGCTCGTTTTTACTGGGCGGCGCTCCTGAGTACAACCACCTCCTGTGGCGAGAGCTCGTTTTTACTGGGCGCGCTCCTGAGTACAACCACCTCCTGTGGCGAGAGCTCGTTTTTACTGTTCCGCTTCCGTCTATGTATGAGGCTGTGGATTTCCGCTTACAGCTAACCCTCCTCCACTTCGCAGTAAACAGACTGTAGAGGTTCTGTAGTCTGAATTTATTGTGATGAAGTGAACTTGATTGGTAAAAACTATAATACAAGGTACAGAATAATCAGTCAGTACTGGGTGCATTAAAGAAACCAGCACTGACATAGTTATAACACAGGTTACAGTCAACATGAATAACTGGGGTAAAGGTCACTGCAGCAGGATCTGTTCTAATACAGAGTGCATGTATCTGCATACAGTGCAAAACGCATTAACTGAGTGGTGTATCTCAGCACAATACACTTTGCTTTAAAGTATTCTGTACAGAAATACCTTTATCTAGATACAATGCAAACAAGCTAACATGGAGAATTACAGGTAAAGCATTTCTCCTATCTCACAGCTCTTTCTGTAACAGTGGCTGGATCATAACTTGCTTACACAGATTCTATACAAAACATGTATTGGAATTTTCTCTTACCGAGATTATCTCACGACAGGTGAAGAGATTTGTACATAGAAGGGAAGGAGCTAAAGATTCATGTCTCCTCAGGATGCCTGGAGCTCAGGAAAATGGCTGCCGTCTCCTTCATAACAGAGGAGTAGGGGCGTTCCCTTCTATATGACCCATTTTGTTAAAGGAGACATCCTTCTTAAGTATGGGGAAACATAATACATAGGTATCTAGTGACCTCTATGGGTCGTAACAGGTATAACACAATTAATACCATTAGCTGAACTAAATGGCAGAACACACAGGGTATGCAGCCCCCTCCCCGTCATTAACCCCTCCCCACAGGGTAAGCAGCCCCCCCCACAAGGTATGAAGTCCCCCTCCCCATCATTAACCCCTCCCTACAGGGTATGCAGCCCCTCCCCCATCATTAACCCCCCCCCACAGGGTAAGCAGCCCCCTCCCACAGGTTATGAAGCCCCCTTTAGATCATTAACCCCTCCCTACAGGGTATGAAGCCCCTCCCTACAGGGTATGAAGCCCCTCCCCACATCATTAACCCTCCCACAGGGTATGTAGCACCTCCCCCAGACACTCACTTCCTGGCACACTCTGTACTGGTCGATGGCCCACACGGTGGGCACGTGGGTGGCCAGGAGCTGGTACTGGGTGAGTGTGGCATTGCAGGCGCGGGCACAGATCAGGCGGGTCTTACCCACGGCGTTGTCTCCCACTACCACACATTTAATGGTTTCCACATTAGGTCGCTCATAATCCAGGTCGGTATCCATTAAGATGAGTCTGTGGAGAGAGGAGGAGTCACACATGCCCAGGAAACGGAGGACGCCGGGAGGACCCCTGAGGACAAGACGACGGGACGCCCCGGCAGGGGGAGACGACGACAGAACGCCCCGGCAGGTGGAGAAGACGACGGGACGCCCCGGCAGGGGGAGACGACGGCTGGATGTCCCCGGCAGGGGGAGACGACGGCTGGACGCCACGGCAGGGGGAGAAGACGACGGGACGCCCCGGCAGGGGGAGACGACGGCTGGATGTCCCCGGCAGGGGGAGACGACGGCTGGACGCCACGGCAGGTGGAGAAGACGACGGGACGCCCCGGCAGGGGGAGACGACGGCTGGATGTCCCCGGCAGGGGGAGACGACGGCTGGACGCCCCGGCAGGGGGAGAAGACGACGGGACGCCCCGGCAGGGGGAGACGACGGCTGGACGCCCCGGCAGGGGGAGAAGACGACGGGACGCCCCGGCAGGGGGAGACGACGACGGGACGCCCCGGCAGGGGGAGACGACGACGGGACGCCCCGGCAGGGGGAGACGACGACGGGACGCCCCGGCAGGGGGAGACGACGACGGGACGCCCCGGCAGGGGGAGACGACGACGGGACGCCCCGGCAGGGGGAGAAGGCGACGGGACGCCCCGGCAGGGGGAGAAGGCGACGGGACGCCCCGGCAGGGGGAGAAGGCGACGGGACGCCCCGGCAGGGGGAGAAGACGACGGGACGCCCCGGCAGGGGGAGAAGACGACGGGACGCCCCGGCAGGGGGAGAAGACGACGGGACGCCCCGGCCGGGGGAGAAGACGACGGGACGCCCCGGCCGGGGGGGGAAGACGATGGGACACTCCGGCAGGGGGAGAAGACGACGGGACGCCCCCCAGAAGAACGTGAGAACAATCCGCCATCTTGCAATACACAAACAGAAACTACCCTGACCTTCTGAGGCTCGTACCAGAGAGGGGACGCCCCATGTCCAGCTCCTTCCCCAGGGGCCCTATACTGGGGATATATACACAGGATGCACAAAGGTCCACCTCCCCCTCCCCCTTCCCCCGAGGCCCTATACTGGGGACATATATACAGGATGCACACAGGTCTGGCTCCTCCCCCCAGGGGCCCTATACTGGAGCCCTATATACAGGATGCACACACATCCAGCTCCTCTCCCCGGGGCCCTATATACAGATGCACACATGTCCAGCTCCTCCCCCGCGGGCCCTATACTGGGGACATATATACAGGATGCACAGAGGTCCGGCTCCTCCCCCCAGAGGCCCTATACTGGGGACATATATACAGGATGCACACAGGTCCGGCTCCTCCCCCCAGAGGCCCTATACTGGGGACATATATACAGGATGCACACAGGTCCGGCTTCTCTCTCCGGGGGCCCTATACTGGGGACATATATACAGGATGCACACAGGTCCGGCTCCTCTCTCCGGGGGCCCTATACTGGGGACATATATACAGATGCACACACGTACGGCTCCTCCCCCCGGGGGCCCTATACTGGGGACATATATACAGGATGCACACAGGACCGGCTCCTCCCCCCGGGGCCCTATACTGGGGACATATATACAGATGCACACACGTACGGCTCCTCCCCCCGGGGGCCCTATACTGGGGACATATATACAGGATGCACACAGGACCGGCTCCTCCCCCCCGGGGCCCTATACTGGGGACATATATACAGATGCACACACGTACGGCTCCTCCCCCCGCGGGCCCTATACTGGGGACATATATACAGGATGCACAGAGGTCCGGCTCCTCCCCCCAGAGGCCCTATACTGGGGACATATATACAGGATGCACACAGGTCCGGCTCCTCCCCCCAGAGGCCCTATACTGGGGACATATATACAGGATGCACACAGGTCCGGCTCCTCTCTCCGGGGGCCCTATACTGGGGACATATATACAGGATGCACACAGGTCCGGCTCCTCTCTCCGGGGGCCCTATACTGGGGACATATATACAGATGCACACACGTCCGGCTCCTCCCCCCGGGGGCCCTATACTGGGGACATATATACAGGATGCACACAGGACCGGCTCCTCCCCCCCGGGGCCCTATACTGGGGACATATATACAGATGCACACAGGTCCGGCTCCTCTCTCCGGGGGCCCTATACTGGGGACATATATACAGATGCACACACGTACGGCTCCTCCCCCCGCGGGCCCTATACTGGGGACATATATACAGGATGCACAGAGGTCCGGCTCCTCCCCCCAGAGGCCCTATACTGGGGACATATATACAGGATGCACACAGGTCCGGCTCCTCTCTCCGGGGGCCCTATACTGGGGACATATATACAGGATGCACACACGTCCGGCTCCTCCCCCCGGGGGCCCTATACTGGGGACATATATACAGGATGCACACAGGTCTGGCTCCTCCCCCCAGGGGCCCTATACTGGGGACATATATACAGGATGCACACACGTCCGGCTCCTCCCCCGGGGGCCCTATACTGGGGACATATATACAGGATGCACACAGGTCTGGCTCCTCCCCCAGGGGCCCTATACTGGGGACATATATACAGGATGCACACACGTCCGGCTCCTCCCCCCGGGGGCCCTATACTGGGGACATATATACAGGATGCACACAGGTCCGGCTCCTCTCTCCGGGGGCCCTATACTGGGGACATATATACAGATGCACACACGTACGGCTCCTCCCCCCGCGGCCCTATACTGGGGACATATATACAGGATGCACAGAGGTCCGGCTCCTCCCCCCAGAGGCCCTATACTGGGGACATATATACAGGATGCACACAGGTCCAGCTCCTCTCTCCGGGGGCCCTACACTGGGGACATATATACAGGATGCACACACGTCCGGCTCTCCCCCCGGGGGTCCTATACTGGGGACATATATACAGGATGCACACAGGTCTGGCTCCTCCCCCCAGGGGCCCTATACTGGGGACATATATACAGGATGCACACACGTCCGGCTCCTCCCCCCGGGGGCCCTATACTGGGGACATATATACAGGATGCACACACGTCCGGCTCCTCCCCACGGGGGCCCTATATACAGGATGCACACACGTCCGGCTCCTCCCCCCCGGGGCCCTATACTGGGGACATATATACAGGATGCACACACGTCCGGCTCCTCCCCCCGGGGGCCCTATATACAGGATGCACACACGTCCGGCTCCTCCCCCGGGGGCCCTATACTGGGGACATATATACAGGATGCACACACGTCCGGCTCCTCCCCCCGGGGGCCCTATATACAGGATGCACACACGTCCGGCTCCTCCCCCCGGGGGCCCTATATACAGGATGCACACACGTCCGGCTCCTCCCTCCGGGGGCCCTATGCTGGGGACATATATACAGGATGCACAGAGGTCCGGCTCCTCCCCCCAGAGGCCCTATACTGGGGACATATATACAGGATGCACACACGTCCGGCTCCTCCCCCCGGGGGCCCTATACTGGGGACATATATACAGGATGCACACACGTCCGGCTCCTCCCCCCGGGGGCCCTATATACAGGATGCACACACGTCCGGCTCCTCCCCCCGGGGGCCCTATATACAGGATGCACACACGTCCGGCTCCTCCCCCCGGGGGCCCTATATACAGGATGCACACACGTCCGGCTCCTCCCTCCGGGGGCCCTATGCTGGGGACATATATACAGGATGCACACACGTCCGGCTCCTCCTTGTATCTCGCCTGTGTCGGAGCGGCGTCCTCCCCCCGGCTCTCCCGCCGTCTTCCTGTGCGGCCTCTCGCTCTCATCGTCCCGGGCTCCGGGCTGTGTGTAGCATCCAGCAGCCGCAGCCCCGTTACCATCGGCAGCCAACCAATCACAGGGTTCCTTTCGCGCACGGCCCACCCTCAGCCAATCACAGAAAGACCAGATGACGAATGCCCCGCCTCACAACATGGACACGCCCCCAAATAAAGAGCTATGTTAATAGCTCCACCCACATCCTTACGGTGGCCAATCGTCTGATGGTCAGTGGTTGACAGGTCGCGGGAATTCTTTGATCCCGCCCCCTTCAGGAAATAGAAAAAGACTCCGTCGCTAAAGTAAAACCACGCCCACTCACGTGACAGCTCGTCTTAAAGGACCAGTACATTCGCCTACCACGTGTCAGGTTCTGCTGCAGAGATCAGAATGAGAGAAGCGGGAGACAAAGGGTTAAACGCTCCCTCTGCCTCGTTACCATAGTTACCACTTCATAGAAACACAACCAGAAACCAAAGTATGGAAGAGACAGAGTAAGCATGGAGGATACTGAGGACACGGGAAAGAGGACACCGCCACAGAGAAGACAGAGGAAGCATGGAGGGTACTGAGGACACGGGAAAGAGGACACCGCCACAGAGAAGACAGAGGAAGCATGGAGGGTACTGAGGACACGGGAAAGAGGACACCGCCACAGAGAAGACAGAGGAAGCATGGAGGATACTGAGGACACGGGAAAGAGGACACCGCCACAGCAAAGAGGACACCGCCACAGCAAAGAGGACACCGCCACCACAGAGAAGACAGAGGAAGCATGGAGGCTACTCAGGACACCGTCACAGACACGAGGACACCGTCACAGACACGAGGACACCGTCACAGACACGAGGACACCGCCACAGCAAAGAGGACACCGCCATAGACACGAGGACACAGACACGAGGACACCGCCACAGCAAAGAGGACACCGCCACAGACACGAGGACACCGCCACAGCAAAGAGGACACCGCCACAGCAAAGAGGACACCGCCACAGACACGAGGACACCGCCACAGCAAAGAGGACACCGCCACAGACACGAGGACACCGCCACAGCAAAGAGGACACCGCCACAGACACGAGGACACCGCCACAGCAAAGAGGACACCGCCACAGCAAAGAGGACACCGCCACCACAGAGAAGAGGACACCGCCACCACAGAGAAGAGGACACCGCCACCACAGAAAGAGGACACCGCCACCAAAAGAGGACACCGTCACCACAGAGAGAGGACACCCCACCACAGACACGAGGACACCGCCACCACAGAAGAGGACACCGCCACCACAGAGAAGAGGACACCGCCACCACAGAGAAGAGGACACCGCCACCACAGAGAAGAGGACACCGCACCACAGAGAAGAGGACACCGCCACCACAGAGAAAGAGGACACCGTCACCACAGACAAGAGAGGACACCGCCACCACAGAGGGACACCGCCACCACAAGAAGAGGACACGCCACCACAGAGAAGAGGACACCGCCACACAGAAAGAGGACACCGCCACCACAGAGAAGAGGACACCGTCACCACAGAGAAGAGGACACCGCCACCAAAGAGAGACACCGCACCACAGAGAAGAGGACACCGCCAACCACAAGAGAAGAGGACACCGCCACCACAGAAGAGGACACCGCCCACAGAGAAGAGGACACCGCCACCACAGAGAAGAGGACACCGCCACCACAGAGAAGAGGACACCGCCACCACAGAAAAGAGGACACCGCCACCACAGAAAGAGGACACGCACTACCACAGAAGAGGAAACACCGCCACCACAGACACGAGGACACCCCCGCCACCAAAGAGGACACCACCACCAAAAGAGACACCGCACCACAGACACGAGGACACCACCGCCACGAAAGAGGACACCGCCACCACAGAAGAGGACACCACCACAGAAAAGAGGACACCGCCACCACAGAAAAGAGGACACCGCCACCACAGAAGAGAGGACACCCCACACAGACACGACCACCACTGCCACCAAAGAAGACACCGCCACCACAGAAAGAGGACACTGCCACCACAGAAGAGGACACCGCCACCACAGACACGAGGACACCACCCGCCACAAGAGGATACCGCCGCCAAGAAGAGGACACCGCCGCCAAAGAAGAGGACACCGCCACCACAGAAAAGAGGACACCGCCACCACAGAAAAGAGGACACCGCCACCACAGAAGAGGACACCGCCACCACAAGACTGAGGACACCACCCGCCACCAAAGAGGACACCGCCACCAAAGAGGACACCGCCACCACAGAAGAGGACACCGCCACAGAAGAGGACACCGCCACCACAGACAAGGACACCACCCGCCACCAAAGAGGACGCCGCCACCACAGAAGAGGACACCGCCACCACAGAAAGAGGACACCGCCACCACAGAAAAGAGGACACCGCCACCACAGAAGAGGACACCGCCACCACAGAAAAGACACTGCCACCACAGAAAGAGGACACCACACCACAGAAGAGGACACCACCACCACAGAAGAGGACACCACCACCACAGAAGAGGACACCACCACCACAGAAAGAGGACACCGCCACCACAGAAGAGGACACCGCCACCACAGAAAGAGGACACCGTCACAGAAAAGAGGACACTGCCACAGCACAGAGGACACCGCCACAGCACAGAGGACACCGTCACCACAGAAGAGGACACCGCCCGCCACAGAGAAAAACGAGGACACCGCCACCACAGAAAGAGGACACCGCCACCACAGAAGAGGACACCGCCACCACAGGAAGAGACACCGCCACCACAGAAAGAGGACACCGCCATCACAGAAGAGGCACCGCCACCACAGAAGAGGACACCGCCACCACAGGAAAGAGGACACCGCCACCACAGAAGAGGACACCGCCACCACAGAAAGAGGACACCGTCACAGAAAAGAGGACACCGCCACAGCACAGAGGACACCGCCACAGCACAGAGGACACCGCACCACAGAAGAGGACACCGCCCGCCACAGAGAAAAAACGAGGACACCGCCACCACAGAAAAGAAGGACACCGCCACCACAGAAGAGGACACCGCCACCACAGGATAGAGAACACCGCCACCACAGGAAAGAGGACACCGCCATCACAGAAGAGACACCGCCACCACAGAAGAGGACACCGCCACCACAGAAGAGGACACCGCCACCACAGAAGAGGACACCGCCACCACAGAAAAAAGGACACCGCCACCACAGAAAAGAGGACACCGCCACCACAGAAGAGGACACCGCCACCACAGAAAAAGACACACTGCCACCACAGGAAAGAGGACACCACCGCCACAGAAGAGGACACCGCCACCACAGAAAGAGGACACCGCCACCACAGAAGAGGACACCGCCACACAAAGAGGACACCGCCACCAGCAAAGAGGACACCGCCACCACAGACAAAGAGGACACCGCGCCACCACAGAAAGAGGACACCGCCACCACAGAAGAAACGAGGACACCGCCACCACAGACACGAGGACACCGCCACCACAGACACGAGGACACCGCCACCACAGAGAGAACGAGGACACCACACCACGCCACAGGCCACAGCAAAAGAGGACACCGCCACAGCAGAAGAGGACACCGGCACCCCACAGAAGAGGACACCGCCACCAAAAGGACACGCCAAAGAGAGGACACCCGCCACCACAAGAGGACACACGAGGACACCGCCCCACAGAAGAGGACACCGCCACGCACAGGCCAAAGAGGAAAGAGGACCACCGCCACAGCAAAGAGGACACCGCCACACAGAAAGAGGACACTGCCACCACAGCAAAGAGGACACCGCCACCAGCAGAAGAGGACACCGCCACAGAAAAGAGGACACCGCCACCACAGACAGAGGACACGCCACCACAGAACGAGGAACACCGCCACCACAGAGAGCACAAGAGGACACCGCCACACAGAAAGAGGACACGCCACCCAGAAAGAGGACACCGCCACCACAGAAAAGAGGACACCGCCACCACAGACACGAGGACACCGCCACCACAGAGATAAACGAGGACACTGCCCTCCACAGAAAAAAGGACACCACCACAGACACGAGGACACAGCCCACCACAGAGAGAAACGAGGACACTGCCCGCAACAGACATGACACCACCACAGAGAGAAATGAGGACACCGCCACCACAGACACGAGGACACCATCCACCACAGAGAGAAACGAGGACACTGCCCACAACAGACAGGAGGACACCACCACCACAGAGAGAAATGAGGACACCGCCACCACAGACACAAGGACACCGCCACCACAGACACAAGGGCACCCCCACCACAGAGAGAAACAAGGACACTGCCTGCAACAGACACGAGGACACCGCCACCACAGACACGAGGACACCGCCCGCCACAGAGAGAAACAAGGACACTGCCCACAACAGACACGAGGACACCGCCACTACAGACACGAGGACACCACCCACCACAGAGAGAAATGAGGACACCGCCACCACATCAGGGGAAATTACGTCACCGACCGCCTCAACATCAAGAGAAACGACGTCACCACCCACTGCAACACTGAGAGAAACAACGTCACGTCCCACCGCAACACTGAGGAACTATGTCACCGCCTACTCCAAAATCATGAGAAACTACATCAGCACCCACCACCACATCAGGGGAAACTACGTCACCGATCACCTCAACACCAAGAGAATCAACGTCACGTCCCACCGCAACATTGAGAGAAACTATGTCACCGCCTTTTCCAATACCACAAGAAACTACGTCAGTGCTTGCCACCACATCAGGGGAAACTCTGTCACCGCCTGCTCCAACACCAAGAGAAACGATGTCACCGCCTGCTCCAACACCATGAGAAACTACATCAGCACCCACCACTACATCAGGGGAAATTACATCACCGACCGCCTCAACACCAAGAGAAACGACGTCACCACTCACTGCAACACCGAGAGAAACAACACCACTGCTGTAGCAACATGACGAGAATGTCACGCTTGGACACAGGGAATATCCGACTACCGTGCGTGACAGTAGCACACAGACCAACGATGTCCGGCACACTACACAGAACAACAACAGACAGGGAGACCCCAGAGGGATAAATGCAGCGCAGGGCCCTGCTCATAGGGAATGGGGAGAGGTGACCTCCTGCACTCACCTTGGCTGGGCCCTGACCTCCCTACCATCACTACACAAGTTCTTTCAACTCGTCACTGAGCAGGGTACCTAGGCCGTTGCTGGCCCTGATGTTAGCCTTCAATAGGGAATGGCCGGCGGGAGCACTAGTTCCAACCACTGAAATAAAGAAGACAAGAGAGAAGGGGAAGAAAGACAAGGAACAAAAGACAACTTCACGCCTGCTGCCACTTTTCCAGACAGCAGACGACTTAGCAGCAGAAGGTTCTCCAGAAAGCTTCCTTCACCTCTGGAAGCTTTGGCCAGAATGAGTTCAATCACCAGCAGAGCATGCTAAGACCATGGGATATATAAAGGGGAAGGAGTAATCACAGGATGGCCACACCTGGACAAGAACTAGCTAACTTGCTGACAGCAGAGACTGACATTAACTCCTCAACTACTAAAGGAAAAAAGCATGTTTAATATGAAATCTCTCTATAGACATGAGACAGAGGTCCAAAACCAGTCAAAAGTCTCCCAGGTACGAGAGACCATCGTGACAGAGAAACATGGAGAGATACAACACTGGGAGAAAGGACGTTACTGCCCGCTGCGAGAAGAGACATCACCACTCGCCGCAGCACTGGGAAAAATGATATCACCACCTACCGCAAGGCTCGCAACATTCACATTATCACCCTCCATGAGAAGAGACATCACTGCCTACCCCAACGCGAGAAAAATGACCTAACCGCATGTTGTGAATAGAGACGATACCGCCCATCGCAATGCCCGAAGAAACAACATCACTGCCTGCCGCGAGGAGAGATGTCACTGCCCGCCGCAACACCAGGAGACATGATTTCACTGCCCGCCGCAACACCAGGAGACATGATATCACTGCCCGCCACAACACCAGGAGACATGATTTCACTGCCCGCCGCAATACCAGGAGACATGATTTCACTGCCCGCCACAACACCAGGAGACATGATTTCACTGCCCGCCACAACACCAGGAGACATGATTTCACTGCCCGCCGCAACACCAGGAGACATGATTTCACTACCCGCCACAACACCAGGAGACATGATTTCACTACCCGCCACAACACCAGGAGACATGATGTCACTGCCCGCCACAACACCAGGAGACATGATTTCACTACCCGCCGCAACACCAGGAGACATGATTTCACTGCCCGCCGCAACACCAGGAGACATGATTTCACTGCCCGCCACAACACCAGGAGACATGATTTCACTGCCCGCCACAACACCAGGAGACATGATGTCACTGCCCGCCACAACACCAGGAGACATGATTTCACTGCCCGCCACAACACCAGGAGACATGATTTCACTGCCCGCCACAACACCAGGAGACATGATGTCACTGCCCGCCACAACACCAGGAGACATGATTTCACTGCCCGCCGCAACACCTGGAGACATGATTTCACTGCCCGCCACAACACCAGGAGACATGATTTCACTGCCCGCCGCAACACCAGGAGACATGATGTCACTGCCCGCCACAACACCAGGAGACATGATGTCACTGCCCGCCGCAACACCAGGAGACATGATCTCACTGCCCGCCGCAACACCAGGAGACATGATCTCACTGCCCGCCACAACACCAGGAGACATGATCTCACTGCCCGCCGCAACACCAGGAGACATGATTTCACTGCCCGCCGCAACACCAGGAGACATGATTTCACTGCCCGCCACAACACCAGAAGACATGATTTCACTGCCCGCCACAACACCAGGAGACATGATTTCACTGCCCGCCGCAACACCAGGAGACATGATTTCACTGCCCGCCGCAACACCAGGAGACATGATTTCACTGCCCGCCACAACACCAGGAGACATGATTTCACTGCCCGCCGCAACACCAGGAGACATGATTTCACTGCCCGCCACAACACCAGGAGACATGATTTCACTGCCCGCCACAACACCAGGAGACATGATTTCACTGCCCACCACAACACCAGGAGACATGATTTCACTGCCCCCACAACACCAGGAGACATGATTTCACTGCCCCCGCAACACCAGGAGACATGATTTCACTGCCCGCCACAACACCAGGAGACATGATTTCACTGCCCGCCACAACACCAAGAGACATGATTTCACTGCCCGCCGCAACACCAGGAGACATGATTTCACTGCCCGCCACAACACCAGGAGACATGATCTCACTGCCCGCCACAACACCAGGAGACATGATTTCACTGCCCGCCGCAACACCAGGAGACATGATTTCATTGCCCGCCGCAACACTAGGAGACATGATCTCACTGCCCGTCGCAACACCAGGAGACATGATTTCACTGCCCGCCGCAACACCAGGAGACATGATTTCACTGCCCGCCACAACACCAGGAGACATGATCTCACTGCCCCCCGCAACACCAGGAGACATGATCTCACTGCCCCCCGCAACACCAGGAGACATGATCTCACTGCCCCCCGCAACACCAGGAGACATGATTTCCCTGCCCGCCACAACACCAGGAGACATGATTTCACTGCCCGCCACAACACCAGGAGACATGATGTCACTGCCCGCCGCAACACCAGGAGACATGATATCACTGCCCGCCACAACACCAGGAGACATGATCTCACTGCCCGCCGCAACACCAGGAGACATGATTTCACTGCCCGCCGCAACACCAGGAGACATGATTTCACTGCCGGCCGCAACACCAGGAGACATGATTTCACTGCCCACCACAACACCAGGAGACATGATCTCACTGCCCGCCACAACACCAGGAAACATGATTTCACTGCCCGCCACAACACCAGGAGACATGATTTCCCTGCCCGCCACAACACCAGGAGACATGATTTCACTGCCCGCCGCAACAGCAGGAGACATGATGTCACTGCCCGCCACAACACTAGGAGACATGATTTCACTGCCCGCCGCAACACTAGGAGACATGATTTCACTGCCCGCCGCAACACCAGGAGACATGATTTCACTGCCCGCCGCAACACCAGGAGACATGATTTCACTGCCCGCCACAACACCAGGAGACATGATATCACTGCCCGCCACAACACCAGGAGACATGATCTCACTGCCCGCCGCAACACCAGGAGACATGATTTCACTGCCCGCCGCAACACCAGGAGACATGATTTCACTGCCCGCCACAACACCAGGAGACATGATTTCACTGCCCGCCACAACACCAGGAGACATGATTTCACTGCCCGCCGCAACACCAGGAGACATGATTTCACTGCCCGCCGCAACACCAGGAGACATGATTTCACTGCCCGCCACAACACCAGGAGACATGATTTCACTGCCCGCCGCAACACCAGGAGACATGATTTCACTGCCCGCCACAACACCAGGAGACATGATTTCACTGCCCGCCACAACACCAGGAGACATGATTTCACTGCCCGCCACAACACCAGGAGACATGATTTCACTGCCCCCCCGCAACACCAGGAGACATGATTTCACTGCCCGCCACAACACCAGGAGACATGATTTCACTGCCCGCCACAACACCAAGAGACATGATTTCACTGCCCGCCGCAACACCAGGAGACATGATTTCACTGCCCGCCACAACACCAGGAGACATGATCTCACTGCCCGCCACAACACCAGGAGACATGATTTCACTGCCCGCCGCAACACCAGGAGACATGATTGCACTGCCCGCCGCAACACTAGGAGACATGATCTCACTGCCCGTCGCAACACCAGGAGACATGATTTCACTGCCCGCCGCAAAACCAGGAGACATGATTTCACTGCCCCCGCAACACCAGGAGACATGATCTCACTGCCCCCGCAACACCAGGAGACATGATTTCCCTGCCCGCCACAACACCAGGAGACATGATTTCACTGCCCCCCGCAACACCAGGAGACATGATTTCACTGCCCCCCGCAACACCAGGAGACATGATCTCACTGCCCCCCGCAACACCAGGAGACATGATTTCCCTGCCCGCCACAACACCAGGAGACATGATTTCACTGCCCGCCGCAACACCAGGAGACATGATCTCACTGCCCGCCGCAACACCAGGAGACATGATCTCACTGCCCGCCGCAACACCAGGAGACATGATTTCACTGCCCGCCACAACACCAGGAGAGATAATTTCACTGCCCACCGCAACACCAGGAGACATGATTTCACTGCCCGCCACAACACCAGGAGACATGATGTCACTGCCCGCCGCAACACCAGGAGACATGATGTCACTGCCCGCCGCAACACCAGGAGACATGATTTCACTGCCCGCCGCAACACCAGGAGACATGATGTCACTGCCCGCCGCAACACCAGGAGACATGATGTCACTGCCCGCCGCAACACCAGGAGACATGATTTCACTGCCCGCCGCAACACCAGGAGACATGATTTCACTGCCCGCCACAACACCAGGAGACATGATTTCACTGCCCGCCACAACATCAGGAGACATGATGTCACTGGGTACCTTTACACGCCGCTACGGCAGGATGGATGCATCCCGCTACTTAACGTGCACGAGCACGCTCAAACGGTTACAAACGCTAAACGCATCACCTTTACACGCCGCCATAAGGTGCGCTACGCTACGTGACATCTATAGCTAGATACATCGCCGGGTGTCTCAAGTAGCCATCTGTAGCTCATTTACACACCGCTATAACCAGCTACTATGGGCGTACCTGGTGCAGCAGGGACAGCACATAGGCGTGCCACAATTGTGGATTACGAGCCGTCCGTACGCTGATAGGACAAAGCAATAACATCCTGATTGGGCAGGCATCGCAGGAGGCTGATTAATACAGCACACTCGAGCAATTGTGTAGTGTGACTCGTCAGCTCCTTAAATATGCCTCCCTGTGCGGGGACAACCAATCGTCATGCAGCAGCTTCCACCAATGATCGCACATGGGGCGCGGTAACACGGAGCCTGGGTGACGCCTTAGCTACATTGCAGCTACATCGCAGGGTGTCCAGAGTTCCCTTCCGTAACGTCTTTACACGCCGATACAGCTCGCTACAATCGGCTTTGTAGCTCTCTGTTTTCGAGCAGAGCTAGGAAACAGATGTATCTGTTGCCGGCTGTATCGTCACGTCTTCAGACGCCGCTACGACGGGCTATATTGGCGCTACAAGCTACATTTGTAGCCTGTAGCGGGATGCATCCATCCTGCCGTAGCGGCGTGTAAAGGTACCCACTGCCCGCCGCAACACCAGGAGACATGATTTCACTGCCCGCCACAACACCAGGAGACATGATTTCACTGCCCGCCGCAACACCAGGAGACATGATATCACTGCCCGCCGCAACACCAGGAGACATGATGTCACTGCCCGCCACAACACCAGGAGACATGATTTCACTGCCCGCCACAACACCAGGAGACATGATTTCACTGCCCGCCACAACACCAGGAGACATGATCTCACTGCCCGCCGCAACACCAGGAGACATGATGTCACTGCCCGCCGCAACACCAGGAGACATGATTTCACTGCCCGCCACAACACCAGGAGACATGATTTCACTGCCCGCCACAACACCAGGAGACATGATTTCACTGCCCGCCGCAACACCAGGAGACATGATTTCACTGCCCGCCACAACACCAGGAGACATGATGTCACTGCCCGCCGCAACACCAGGAGACATGATTTCACTGCCCGCCACAACACCAGGAGACATGATCTCACTGCCCGCCACAACACCAGGAGACATGATTTCACTGCCCACCGCAACACCAGGAGACATGTTTTCACTGCCCGCCGCAACACCAGGAGACATGATTTCACTGCCCGCCACAACACCAGGAGACATGATTTCACTGCCCGCCGCAACACCAGGAGACATGATTTCACTGCCCGCCACAACACCAGGAGACATGATGTCACTGCCCGCCGCAACACCAGGAGACATGATTTCACTGCCCGCCACAACACCAGGAGACATGATGTCACTGCCCGCCACAACACCAGGAGACATGTTTTCACTGCCCCCCGCAACACCAGGAGACATGATTTCACTGCCCGCCGCAACACCAGGAGACATGATTTCACTGCCCGCCACAACACCAGGAGACATGATTTCACTGCCCGCCGCAACACCAGGAGACATGATCTCACTGCCCGCCGCAACACCAGGAGACATGATTTCACTGCCCGCCCCAACACCAGGAGACATGATGTCACTGCCCTCCGCAACACCAGGAGACATGATTTCAGTGCCCGCCACAACACCAGGAGACATGATGTCACTGCCCGCCGCAACACCAGGAGACATGATTTCACTGCCCGCCACAACACCAGGAGACATGATTTCACTGCCCTCCGCAACACCAGGAGACATGTTTTCACTGCCCGCCGCAACACCAGGAGACATGATTTCACTGCCCGCCACAACACCAGGAGACATGTTTTCACTGCCCGCCGCAACACCAGGAGACATGATTTCACTGCCCGCCACAACACCAGGAGACATGTTTTCACTGCCCGCCACAACACCAGGAGACATGTTTTCACTGCCCGCCGCAACACCAGGAGACATGATTTCACTGCCCGCCACAACACCAGGAGACATGTTTTCACTGCCCGCCGCAACACCAGGAGACATGATTTCACTGCCCGCCGCAATACCAGGAGACATGATTTCACTGCCCGCCGCAACACCAGGAGACATGATTTCACTGCCCGCCGCAACACCAGGAGACATGATTTCACTGCCCGCCGCAACACCAGGAGACATGATTTCACTGCCCGCCACAACACCAGGAGACATGATTTCACTGCCCGCCGCAACACCAGGAGACATGATTTCACTGCCGCCAGCAACACCAGGAGACATGATTTCACTGCCCGGCACCAACACCAGGAGACATAAATTGTAGCATGGGCACCCCACAACACCAGGTGATATCACGGACACCGTGGAGATGGTGTCACTGCGCTGCACACTGGAGCATGTTATTGCCCGCTACAACACCAGGAGAATGATCACGGCCCCCTGAGATGGAGATCAATCACACATCAGGTGGAGCATGCGATAGAGGTTAGGAGCTGTCACATTGGAATGATGGACTGTAAATGGGGCAGTCACCTCAGTGGATGATGGTCTGTAGATGGGGCAGTCACCTCAGGTGATGATGGACTGTAGATGGGGCAGTCACCTCAGTAGATGATGGATTGTAGATGGGGCAGTCACCTCAGGTGATGATGGACTGTAGATGGGGCAGTCACCTCAGGTGGATGATGGACTGTAGATGGGGCAGTCACCTCAGGTGGATGATGGACTGTAGATGGGGCAGTCACCTCAGGTGGATGATGGACTGTAATGGGGCAGTCACCTCAGGTGGATGATGGACTGTAGATGGGGCAGTCACCTCAGGTGGATGATGGACTGTAGATGGGGCAGTCACCTCAGTAGATGATGGATTGTAGATGGGGCAGTCACCTCAGGTGATGATGGACTGTAGATGGGGCAGTCACCTCAGGTGGATGATGGACTGTAGATGGGCAGTCACCTCAGGTAGATGATGGTCTGTAGATGGGGCAGTCACCTCAGGTAGATGATGGACTGTAGATGGGCAGTCACCTCAGGTGGATGATGGACTGTAGATGGGGTCAGTCACCTCAGGTGGATGATGGTCTGTAGATGGGGCCGTCACCTCAGGTGGATGATGACTGTAGATGGGGCAGTCACCTCAGGTGGATGATGACTGTAGATGGGGCAGTCACCTCAGGTAGATGATGGACTGTAGATGGGGCAGTCACCTCAGGTGATGATGGACTGTAGATGGGGCAGTCACCTCAGGTAGATGATGGACTGTAGATGGGCAGTCACCTCAGGTAGATGATGGACTGTAGATGGGGCAGTCACCTCAGGTGGATGATGGACTGTAATGGGGCAGTCACCTCAGGTGGATGATGGTCTGTAGATGGGGCAGTCACCTCAGGTGGATGATGGACTGTAGATGGGGCAGTCACCTCAGGTGGATGATGGACTGTAGATGGGGCAGTCACCTCAGGTAGATGATGGTTGTAGATGGGCAGTCACCTCAGGTGATGATGGATTGTAGATGGGCAGTCACCTCAGGTAGATGATGGCTGTAGATGGGGCAGTCACCTCAGGTGGATGATGGACTGTAGATGGGGCAGTCACCTCAGGTAGATGATGGTCTATAGATGGGGTCAGTCACCTCAGGTGATGATGGACTGTAGATGGGGCAGTCACCTCAGGTGATGATGGTCTGTAGATGGGGCAGTCACCTCAGGTGATGATGGACTTAGATGGGGCAGTCACCTCAGGTAGATGATGGTCTGTAGATGGGGCAGTCACCTCAGGTGGATGATGGACTCTAGATGGGGCAGTCACCTCAGGTAGATGATGGACTGTAGATGGGCAGTCACCTCAGGTGATGATGGACTGTAGATGGGGCAGTCACCTCAGGTAGATGATGGATTGTAGATGGGGCAGTCACCTCAGGTGGATGATGGTCTGTAGATGGGGCAGTCACCTCAGGTGGATGATGGTCTGTAGATGGGGCAGTCACCTCAGTGGATGATGGTCTGTAGATGGGGCAGTCACCTCAGGTGGATGATGGACTGTAGATGGGGCATCACCTCAGGTGGATGATGGTCTGTAGATGGGGTAGTCACCTCAGGTGATGATGGTCTGTAGATGGGGCAGTCACCTCAGGTGGATGATGGACTGTAGATGGGGCAGTCACCTCAGGTGATGATGGTCTGTAGATGGGGCAGTCACCTCAGGTGGATGATGGACTCTAGATGGGGCAGTCACCTCAGGTAGATGATGGTCTGTAGATGGGCAGTCACCTCAGGTGGATGATGGACTGTAGATGGGGCAGTCACCTCTTGGTGGATGATGGACTGTAGATGGGGCAGTCACCTCAGGTGGATGATGGACTGTAGATGGGGCAGTCACCTCTTGGTGGATGATGGATTGTAGATGGGGCAGTCACCTCGGGTGTGATGATGGACTGTAGATGGGGCAGTCACCTCAGGTAGATGATGGACTGTAGATGGGGCAGTCACCTCAGGTGGATGATGGACTGTAGATGGGGCAGTCACCTCTTGGTGATGATGGACTGTAGATGGGGCAGTCACCTCAGGTGAAGACTGTAGATGGGGCGTCACCTTTGGAGTTGATGGACTAGATGAGGCAGTCACCTCAGGTAGATGATGGACTGTAGATGGGGCAGTCACCTCTTGGTGGATGATGGACTGTAGATGGGCAGTCACCTCTGGTGGATGATGGACTGTAGATGGGGCAGTCACCTCATGGTGGATGATGGACTGTAGATGGGGCAGTCACCTCAGGTGGATGATGGACTGTAGATGGGGCAGTCACCTCAGGTGGATGATGGACTGTAGATGGGGCAGTCACCTCAGGATGGATGATGGACTGTAGATGGGGCAGTCACCTCAGGTAGATGATGGACTGTAGATGAGGCCGTCACCTGTTGGGGATGATGGACTGTCGATGGGGCAGTCACTTCTGGTGGATGATGGACTGTAGATGAGGTAGTCACCTCAGGTGGAGGATGGACTGTAGATGGGGCAGTGTTGTCTGAGTCACTCCTGGCAGACGAGGCCTGGGTTTAGGATCTCTGTCCTGCGTCTCACCCTCATTTATAGCGGTCGGCTGATAGTGAGAGCACGTCGTGTGATTCTCTGTCCCAGGTCCAGAATTTAATCCACATACACAAGGGAAGCGTGCATTCAGCATATCCCAGAGGTCACGAGCAAGTGCAAGAAAATACACGTATAGACTATAGAGGACACACAGCGAGCTCTACAGCTCTGCTACATCAGCAGCTCCCATTATATACCAGCGCTACACATTCATTATATTAACCCCTTCTAAACCAGACTCTAAGGATTGACTGAATATTGTGCAATCTGAAGGGATAAAAATGTATCGGATGTGGATATAGAAAGAGACCGGATATTTGGGCATTATAATGTAGGATATCTAATGAGTAGTGATGAGTGAGCAGTAAAATGCTCGAGTGCTTGATGTTCAGGTCGAGCATATCGAGATGCTCAGATGCTCGACCCGAGCACCGAGCCCAATGTTATCCTATGGGTAGTTGCAATGGGGAATGTCACGGGTTACTTGCCCAAGCCCGTGGTCCTGGTGGTCGCTGAAAAATAGTAAAAGGGGGAAAAATAAAATAAAATAAAGTCTCGTGACACCACTTACAGTACTCGGTAATGATACCGGCGACTGCTTTCAGACCTTAGGGTATGGTGATGCTGCAGCCAGATGATAATGCTCCCCGTAGGTGGAGCAGGGTCCCCAGGAAAGTGATGTAGAATAGGGATTTTGCACAGGGAGTGGCTATGCAGTTTGGGTGCTGACACAGTCTATGTGTTGGCAGGATCAGGGGCCGTAAGAACTGACACTCACTCACTGGAAGTTGTTTCCGTACCTTTTACTGATGTTGGCAAGGTAACGTCCAGGGTACAGTGCAGGTGGTCGGGAGGCACTTCGGATCTCCACACTCAGTGAGCTGTGAGGCCTCCTTGTCCTAGAGTGTTTGTTTAAGTCCTGGCCTGACCTCCCCTGTGTCTCTCACATGTATAGAAGGCGGTGAGAACCTTCTGTTGGGTGCCGCTATCTCTCCTGCGGTTCCTGGCTCTTGTGATTGCTGTGCTACAAGTGTCCCAGAAGACTGAAGTCTCCTTGGTTGACCGGTGTTTTCTGCTGGGCTAACTGGACCCTTGCAGACTCAGACTCCGGTGTCCAGGTGGCTTTCTGGGGTGAGCCGTATGGCTCCTCTGCCCCCACTCTGTTCCTCGCCTTGCCTCCGACCCTTACTCTTGTACCCTTCACAGGCTAGGCTTCCCTCTGGTATGGGCCTAGCGTGGCTCCGATCACCAGGTGTCTTCCTCAGTATTGCTCCGTACTGAACTGCCTAACTCCTCCCCTGGGCCTGAATTTATAGGGGACCTTTGCCTGAAGGGTCAAGCAGAGCTCCCCCTTCAGGTCTGGGGTGGAAGGTGTTGCATGTGTAGGGTACCTGATGTGGAAATCCCTCTGTGCACCAGGTGGTCCTGTGGCAACTTCCCGTAGGGGTGCCACATTCCCCCTAGTTAAATTCAGTACTCCTGGACTAAGAAACTATTTTCAAAACATTATAACATTAACAATAATGGGTATTATGAACAGAGTCTCAAAATTCAAAAATACAAAAACCAAGAAAACGGTGAAAAGCGGGTAAAGGTGCAGTCCATATGGCGCTAGTCCATCTGCCGCAGGCTGTTAAAGAAGTTTTTGCCACTACCAGTCCTGTGGCTATGGCCCATATTTAAGTAAAGTTTAAGTCTCTGTTGCAATAAATTATTGAACCACATATATACACATTTACATTTAACTATGGTTCCCTCTGAGCATCAGCTAGATATGGCTTTCACTTCCCACCCCAGGAACTTTCTTTTCCTAACTTAATGTTCATGGGGTTAGTCCAGTTCCTCCGCCCTTCTGTACACGACTATTTACTGTCTATTTACATGGAAGTACTCTTATATACATTTTACTCTCTGTACCTGAGTGGTGTCTGCCCAAGGTTACTAAGAGTTGATTTGCGTAGTACTGGCATATGTACAGGCTGTGCACTAGTGTCTACTGCTCGTGTTGTGCATGCACTTGTGGCGCCCCTGTGTCCAGGAGGCCACAAAGGGAACTGCAGCCAGGCAGGTAGGACGACAGTTGCACAACAACACCCTCACAGCCCACACAACCCACGTGCAGTAGATGGCAGCATCCAGCCCTGAGATTGGTGACTCTAGGCAAGCGAGGGTTGGTGATTTAGAGGAGTGGGTTGGGTACACACGTAGTCAGGTGACTTGACAGTAGAAATAGTGATGGGGAGGAGGAAGGAGTTCAGTATTCCACAGTGAGCCGACCAGAAAAGACCAGGAGTAGGCCCAGGGTGCTGAGCAGCAAAGTCAGAGACCAGAAGCTGAGGAACACAGCACAGGCCGAGCAAGCCGAGTGAAGCTGAGCAGGAAGAAAGGCTCACACGTCCTGTGAGTGTAAGGTGTAGGAGCGCAGAATATGTACCGAGCCAGGGTGAGCCGGAGGAGAGAGAAAGCACGTCTGAAGCCGATACCACCAGGAGTGTGAGGAGAGAGAGGACGGTGATACCCGGGCTCTAGACTTACAGCTGAAGCGGCCGACTGCAGACGGAGTAGCCCTCCTATGATACTGAAAGACCAGAGGGAGAGAGCCTAGTAGAGCCTCACATCTTGAGGACTGCTGGAGGCTGGGCTGAGTAGAGTGTCGGCTCTAGAGGGGACCGTAGTTTTACCCGGCATTCCCAGACACCGACGGGGGACCACAGCTCCACGTTAGGGTCCCTACCCCAAAGGACAGGCAGCTCAGTGACAACCAGGAGGACCCACAGGGGCCCGAGTCACCGCCATACTGTCCGGAGACACCAACCAAGTGTACACAGAATGTTAAGAGCCCGGAAAGGAGACAGAGACAGTGTGAGGGGTCACAGAGAGAGAGACCTGGCTGCAGAGAGTAAAGGGAACCCGGAGGGGAGAGTGTGCCCGTGTACTGAACTGTAACTGACTTGTAAACTGTACCGAAGAGCTTTAAGAGTAAACACGGAGAACCCTGAATCTGCTTCCCTTGTGTCTCTGCGTGAATGCTATTCCCTCATACAGGATTACAACGACCCTGCAACTGCAGAGCAACAGCCTGTCAGCTCCAGCACCGAGGGAGGATTTCTGCAGCATCTGGCTAGTAAGTGAATTGCACCAAGCCTGCCCCCTACACCATAGACTTTAACCCTTACTGCCCCGGGGAACACAGTTCTACCCACTGGAACTATCCCATCTAAGCTGCTATTCCATCATCCCCGGAGGTTCTGCAGCAGCGGCGGCCCCCATCACTGGCCGCACATAGTGGGTGGCGTCACGACTGACAATCCCCTGTAAATATTCCCCTTTTATTGTCGAGCCAGGGACACGGTCCAGACCAGGACCACCAGTGACATCCCCAGTAGCAGACCGGTCTGGTACCGAGTATCCCCATGCCAGTGGGCCCGACACACTCTCTACTAGTCTGCGTGTAGACCTGCGTAACACTGGTATGCCTGAGCATCTTCTTGGTCTTACTACAGGACTGGCAGGTACACCGATTGAAGGATCCTCTGGTTCTGCTACAACGGGTGGTCCTTCTTGCACTTGAACACTGATAGGTTCTTCCAGTCTTTCTGGTTCTTCCACTGGTTGCAGAAAGGCAGGGTCGGACTGGCCTACCAGGAGATCGGGAATTCCCCCAGTGGGCCCCAGGTCCCCATGGCTCCACCCCTTTCACCCCGCCACCTTGTGCGGTTCCCGGGTCAACCTCCCGGAGCTACCGCTAATCCAGTACAGTACAGCAGGGAGCGACCTTCCACTGTACCACTGTCTCCTATGCGCACGGCAGCACACAGCACAGGGGCACTGTGGGCGCATGCGCAGGAGGTTGGAGTCTTGGGGCGATGATGTAATTGCTCCAGGACTTGGCTTCCTGTGCACGTCTGCAGCTGTGATTCCCCAGCACTGGACACTGTAGGATCAATGGTGAGGTAAGTATAGGTTTTTTTTTTAACTGCATCAGTATCGGATGAGACCAAATAAGGGGAGATCCAAGATGGCCGCCAGCTAGGAGGGGTGCACTTCAGGGAGCTCCACGTTGCCCCACAGAATCCGTGACATCCAGCCCCAAGGGAACCAAGCAGCAGCCCGAACCGGGCTTGGTAGCGTCCTCCTGACACCGAGGAACACAGGTGACCCGTTTTGCAGAGCCCTGGACCCTGGAGGAGCCCCTTTGGAGAGATTTGTCTGGCCCCCCCCCCGCTACACGTGGGACTGAATTAAGCGCTGATGTCTAGAGGCTGCCGGGCCCCCTAGTAACGTGCCTGTGTGCCTTGAGGCTCTGATGCCGGCCCGGAGGGAGAGAGAGGAGTGGTGGCAGCAGAGCTACAGCAGAGGAGAGACAGGCGGTCGGGTGAGTGCAGAGCTCCCCCGCCGGCCGCCATTATCAGGAGGCCCGCACTCCCTGGAGGCTCCGTGCTCCCCGGTGCCCACCTGCATATTGGCCGCCAGGCGCACACACTCGTCAGCGGCTTGAAACTGCCGGAGGTGAGAGGAGAGGAGGAGGAACGTGCGCCCTGAGCAGAGGCACAGTTGTAACAGTCCCCACCGGCAGAACTGAGGCGGAGGGAGGGCAAGACAGTACTAGGGAGTGTTGCCAGGGGGGCTGAAAAGAACTGTGCGTAATTGTGGGAAGCTCTCAGAAAAACAAACAGCTCTACCCCATAGGAGCACCTTGCAGTGGTGCCTGAGGAGAGACCCTGTAAAAACAGTCCCTCGCAGGGTCTGGCAGCCCCCAGGGACCAAGGGCCCACACACAGCTTATAAAAGATTATTGCACCAGGGCCACTTCTCAAGCAGCCCAGACCTCAGGTGCACAGGTTCCTAGTCCTACATCTGACAACAGCACCATCTCCTGCACCAAAGTGGAATTGCACTGTGTACCCTTATTCCTAGCCTGGCTAAAACTATAACGCCTCCTTTGGACCCCAAGTCACCCTCTCTATATATATAGGGAGCAAGCCATCAGACTCACCCGATTTTCTCTCTTACGGACATATTTTACCTAACCTACCACAGTGCCCCCCCCCCCGACATGTGAACAACTTAGCAGCACGGGGGAGGTTAGAGAGGCCCGGGACACATGACATATCCTCCAGACCTAAACAAAATGGTTAAATCTACCAATCTAAGATGCCAGCAAAATCAGTAGGTAACACCACCCAAGCAGACCTGGATAATCAGGAGGCCACACCACCCAAGCAGACCTGGATAATCAGGAGGCCACACCACCCAAGCAGACCTGGATAATCAGGAGGCCACACCACCCAAGCAGACCTGGATAATCAGGAGGCCACACCACCCAAGCAGACCTGGATAATCAGGAGGCCACACCACCCAAGCAGACCTGAATAATCAGGAGGTAACACCACCCAAGCAGACCTGGATAATCAGGAGGCCACACCACCCAAGCAGACCTGGATAATCAGGAGGCCACACCACCCAAGCAGACCTGGATAATCAGGAGGCCACACCACCCAAGCAGACCTGGATAATCAGGAGGCCACACCACCCAAGCAGACCTGGATAATCAGGAGGCCACACCACCCAAGCAGACCTGGATAATCAGGAGGCCACACCACCCAAGCAGACCTGGATAATCAGGAGGCCACACCACCCAAGCAGACCTGGATAATCAGGAGGCCACACCACCCAAGCAGACCTGGATAATCAGGAGGCCACACCACCCAAGCAGACCTGGATAATCAGGAGGCCACACCACCCAAGCAGACCTGGATAATCAGGAGGCCACACCACCCAAGCAGACCTGGATAATCAGGAGGCCACACCACCCAAGCAGACCTGGATAATCAGTGAGGTACACACCACCCAAGCAGACCTGGATAATCAGGAGGCCACACCACCCAAGCAGACCTGGATAATCAGGAGGCCACACCACCCAAGCAGACCTGGATAATCAGGGGTCACACCACCCAAGCAGACCTGGATAATCAGGAGGCCACACCACCCAAGCAGACCTGGATAATCAGGAGGCCACACCACCCAAGCAGACCTGGATAATCAGTAGGTACACCACCCAAGCAGACCTGGATAATCAGGGGGTCACACCACCCAAGCAGACCTGGATAATCAGGAGGCCACACCACCCAAGCAGACCTGGATAATCAGGAGGCCACACCACCCAAGCAGACCTGGATAATCAGGGGGTCACACCACCCAAGCAGACCTGGATAATCAGGAGGCCACACCACCCAAGCAGACCTGGATAATCAGGAGGCCACACCACCCAAGCAGACCTGGATAATCAGGAGGCCACACCACCCAAGCAGACCTGGATAATCAGTAGGTAACACCACCCAAGCAGACCTGGATAATCAGGAGGCCACACCACCCAAGCAGACCTGGATAATCAGGAGGTCAACACCACCCAAGCAGACCTGGATAATCAGAGGCAACACCACCCAAGCAGACTGGATAATCAGGAGGCCACACCACCCAAGCAGACCTGGATAATCAGTAGGTAACACCACCCAAGCAGACCTGGATAATCAGGAGGCCACACCACCCAAGCAGACCTGGATAATCAGGAGGCCACACCACCCAAGCAGACCTGGATAATCAGGAGGCCACACCACCCAAGCAGACCTGGATAATCAGAGGCCACACCACCCAAGCAGACCTGATATCGGGAGGCCACACCACCCAAGCAGACCTGGATAATCAGGAGGCCACACCACCCAAGCAGACCTGGGTAATCAGGAGGCCACACCACCCAAGCAGACCTGGGTAATCAGGAGGCCACACCACCCAAGCAGACCTGGATAATCAGGAGGCCACACCACCCAAGCAGAACTGGATAATCAGGAGGCCACACCACCCAAGCAGACCTGGATAATCAGGAGGCCACACCACCCAAGCAGACCTGGATAATCAGTAGGTAACACCACCCAAGCAGACCTGGATAATCAGTAGGCCACACCACCCAAGCAGACCTGGATAATCAGGAGGCCACACAACCCAAGCAGACCTGGATAATCAGTAGGTAACACCACCCAAGCAGACCTGGATAATCAGGAGGCCACACCACCCAAGCAGACCTGGATAATCAGGAGGCCACACCACCCAAGCAGACCTGGATAATCAGGAGGTAACACCACCCAAGCAGACCTGGATAATCAGGGGGTCACACCACCCAAGCAGACCTGGATAATCAGTAGGTAGCACCACCCAAGCAGACCTGGATAATCAGGAGGTAACACCACCCAAGCAGGCCTGGATAATCAGTAGGTAACACCACCCAAGCAGACCTGGATAATCAGTAGGCCACACCACCCAAGCAGACCTGGATAATCAGGAGGCCACACCACCCAAGCAGACCTGGATAATCAGTAGGTAACACCACCCAAGCAGACCTGGATAATCAGTAGGTAGCACCACCCAAGCAGACCTGGATAATCAGGAGGTAACACCACCCAAGCAGGCCTGGATAATCAGTAGGTAACACCACCCAAGCAGACCTGGATAATCAGGAGGCCACACCACCCAAGCAGACCTGGATAATCAGGAGGCCACACCACCCAAGCAGACCTGGATAATCAGGAGGCCACACCACCCAAGCAGACCTGGATAATCAGGAGGTCACACCACCCAAGCAGACCTGGATAATCAGGAGGCCACACCACCCAAGCAGACCTGGATAATCAGTAGGTAACACCACCCAAGCAGACCTGGATAAATATATCCGTAAACAATCAGCCATGATGGCATCATCCAAATCCGCACGTCAAAAGCTTAACAACGACCAATCCGACTCAGAGCCAGACAGTGTGGAGAGCGACGAAGAGTCACAAGATCCTTCATTACACAGATTATTAATGAAGCGTTAGAGCCCATCAGCAGAGATATCGCGGACATTAAACTGGACCTCTCACAGATGGGTCACAGGGTGGAGACACTGGAGACATCCCACACTTAATGGGTCCGGCTCTCTAACACCGCACTACATCGTCTCCAACAACACGAGGAACATCTTAACCACATTTTCGTGACGTTGGAAGACCACGAGAATAGAGAAAGGAGGAACAACTTACGGCTGAAGGGGATCCCGGAGCCGGTGGGACAGGACGCCCTTGTTCCCACTGTCACAGATCTATTCAGATCTATTCTAACCACAGAAGACCCAACAGGTATGGAGCTGGTGAGAGTCCACAGAGCCAGAACCACCCAGAGACGTGACCTGCAGATTCCTGGACTACAGAACCAAAGACCTCATACTCCTCAGGGCCAGAGAAACATCAGACTTATCCTGCAATGGTTCAACAGTGCAGATCTATCAAGATTTGTCAGCAATAAGGTTGTACCGTCACATGTGAGATCTCCCGGGCGATTCCACAGGTGACGCTGAGGCGTGACCTGTCGCCGGCGACATCGCCAATGCGTCGCCTAATGTAAATGGGCCACGGCGACACATCAGAGCTGTGAAATCGGGCGAACATTCTGGGGCGATGTGTGCTGATCGCCCTGTGTAACATCTCATGAGCGATGTGAAAGGCGACAGCACACATTGCCTATACCATTCTGGTAGGCGTTTCAGGGCGTATTTAGTAGCTCTGGCGGTCTGCATGGATTGGTGCCAGCTCGAGCGTTACAATTGGTTGTCTTGTTCCTCGGCGCCATATTTGATGATGTGTGCGTCCTGTATTACCCAGGAGCGGACATACTGTACAGTAGCGCATTGATGTCGCCTCTGTGTGCGGCTGTGTTCAAAAGTGCAGAGACGTGCCACAGATGTGTCCTTTACCAGAAACACAATGTCTTAAGTCTGCATGAGCGCTGTAGTGGCCGCCTTCCTGTAATACAAAGCATACAGTGAACACTCGTCTCTGGGCCCCCGTCAACATGTGAGTTATCTCCTGTGCGTTCATTCGCCTGAGCGTTGTCAATTTTTTGGCGCCGCCATATTCTGCACACCCATGGAGAAGGAAATGATAGGTGTCTATACATCCCATAACGGCAAACACACAAATATCTGTGCACACACAGACTTTCAAGGCTGCAATATTATCCAGACCAAGAACGCAAGAGTGATTTTATTAGACAACGCAGTAGCACAACACACTTCACATAAAATTGCTGTACATACTGACTGTACAATAAAACGTCACGCGAGCGTCGTACCATGCCTTCTTGGCAACGCCAATGCGTATAGCAATAATCCGCGACACATCACACGAGAGTTGTCTATAAAGCACCAAGCCATTTACATGTAACGACACATTAAAATAATGACCAATCACACGTCCTCAAGGCATCACACAACATTATGTTAACGCCTATCTCCGAGATGCAGCTCAAATTTACGCCCACATCACTAGTATGGTGGCTCTGTGTGACGCGGAACTTGATCGCCCCTGGGTCTTGGGCGACGCTCAGGCAATTTCCGGTCGGGTTGTCGCCTAAGTGGTTGCCCCGTGTAAATGAGCGACGGCAACCTTAGGCGACACGCAAATACGTGCGCGCGCTCGTGCATCGCCTATGGAATCGCCCGGGAGATCTTCACGTGTGATGGTACCCTAAGACTTAGGAAAAGAAGGCTCCTGAAGCCCTTCACCACCATTCTTCACCAGAGACACTTCCCTACCGCTGGTTGTTCCCCTTTGGAATTTCTATTTCTGCTAAAGACAAGAAATTCCAGGCGAGCACATCGGCGGATATAAAGAAGGTCTGCTCTCACCTGGACATTGTACTTGACCAATACCCTGATCTGGAAGCGGTCACGTCGGCGGATATAAAGAAGGTCTGCTCCGACCTGGACATTGTACTTGACCAATACCCTGATCTGGAAGCGGTCACGTCGGCTGATATAAAGAAGGTCTGCTCTGACCTGGACATTGTACTTGACCAATACCCTGATCTGGAAGCGGTCACGTCGGCTGATATAAAGAAGGTCTGCTCTGACCTGGACATTGTACTTGACCAATACCCTGATCTGGAAGCGGTCACGTCAGCTGATATAAAGAAGGTCTGCTCTCACCTGGACATTGTACTCGACCAATACCCTGATCTGGAAGCGGTCACGTCGGCGAGTCTACTGGCACCTATCCCTCATCCACCTCAATAGCAAACAGTCCTAACACCCAGATCACAAAGGAACAAGAGGAAGACAACAAGCAAGTGATGCCTCCGGACGACGACACCCTGCCCGGATGATTGGGCGAGGAGGTCTATCAAGTAACATACAACCTGCTCGTGACCATTCATAAAGGAGAAGAGAGACTCACTTGAATCAATCCGTTTTTCTCTCTTTCTCCGCTCTGTTTAGAATGATCGTGTTTTAGATATAAGTGACACCTTACAGCTTGCTTCAGCTAGGCTATATGGAGAGGTATGCACCTTCATACCACTTAAAGTACATAGCTTTGACCTCAGGAACCTCTTGAAGTTATATGTAGTTTTATATAGAAAGTTTCGGAGTTTATATATTAAACGGTTATTTTACTGCCCGGGTCCTTGACCCTCCCATCGATATCTCGGTTGACTTCCATATACCCGAGGATCGTTGACCTCATCTACAATGCAATGAAGGTTGCTAAAATGGACTGTTATTTACATGTATGTCATGTTTACCCACTCTGTATTCCTTTTCCATCCCACCTCTCAGACCCCCCTTCACTGTTACCCCTACTACCTGACTCCAGCCTCGCTCCGATCCAATGCAACGGGGATGATCCACAGCCGAAAGAGTTACCCGATTACCAGACACCATGACACCAAACCGCAAGTCGTCCCGCATTGTCTCCAATAATGTCCACGGCTTCAACTCACCCGTACCTCGCTCACAGACACTGCAACACCTTACAAGGTCTAAATATGAAATCTTATTCTTGCAAGAAACACATTTTCGGAAAGAGAAATCACCCTCCTTTGAGATATGCTTCTATGACAAGTGGTATCATGCCTATACCCCCATAAAGGAGCCAGAGGGGTTGCGATCGCCCTGGCCAAAGATATCCTCTAACCCTAAGATAACCCTAACCCTAACCCTAACCCCACAAGACCTACCACAGACTGGACTACATACCACAGACTGGACTACATACCACAGACTGGACTACATATTGATATCACGATACATATGACTAAAGACGTCAAATGTAGATATTATCCCAGCACTTTACTCAGATCACGCTATAATAACTCAAAGGGTACCTTTACACGCCGCTACTGGCGGGTGGATACAACCAGCTACTTCAAGTGCACGAGCACGCACAAACGGTTACAAACGGTAAACGCACCACCTTTACACGCCGCCACAAGGTGCGCTACGCTACGTGACATCTATCCCCGGATACACCGCCGGGTGCCAAAAGTAGCCACCTGTAGCTTAGCGTACCATCTTTACACGCCGCCACCACAGGGTAATCTGGGCGGAACAAAGGCAGCAGGTAAAACATATAGGCGTGCCACAATTGTGGAGTACGAGACGTCCGTACGCTGATAGGACAAAGCATGGAACCC
This sequence comes from Allobates femoralis, assembly GCA_033576535.1. Lineage (NCBI taxonomy): Eukaryota > Metazoa > Chordata > Amphibia > Anura > Aromobatidae > Allobates > Allobates femoralis. The sequence continues at coordinate 2,194,239 of JARQOC010000003.1, read as the reverse complement.
ATGATTGGCCAGGCATCGCAGGAGGCTGTTTAATACATGACGCTCGAGCAATTGTGTAGTGTGACTGGTCAGCTCCTTAAATATGCAGCGACTACCAATCGCAACGCAGGAGCTTCCTCCAATGATCGCTGAAGGGGCGCGGTATCCCGCAGGCTGTGTCACGCCCCAGCTACATACCAGGTACATAGCCTGGTGTCGACACATCCCTTCTGTTGCTTCTTTACACGCCGATACAGCTCGCTACAATCGGCTGGGTAACCACTTGTTTCAGGGCAGTGCTCGGAAACAGATGCATCTACTGCCGGGTGTCTCCTACCGTCTTTACACGCTGCTACTACGGGGTATTTTGACGCTACAAGCTACTTTTGTAGCGTGTAGCTGGTTGTATCCATCCTCCAGTAGCGGCGTGTAAAGGTACCCTTAAGGGCCCCTTTACACACGTCTACATTTGTAGCTTGTCACCAGGTAACTTACTGGTTGCAGTGAAATACATGGATACATGATTCCATTTGTACACAGCAACAAGATAGAACCATGTATCCATGATTTCACTGCAACCAGTAAGTTACCTGGTGACAAGCTACAAATGTAGCCGTGTGTAAAGGGGCCCTAAGGGTACCTTTACATGCGGCTACATTTCTAGGGTGGCTACAGGTAACTTACTGACTGCAGTGAAATCATGGAGACAAGGTTCTATCTTGTTACTGTACAAATGGAATAATCTCTCCATGATTTCACTGCAACCAGTAAGTTACCTGTAGCCACCCTAGAAATGTAGCCGTGTGTAAAGGTACCCTTAGGGTACTGACACACCTGGAGATATCGCCGGCGATTCCACAGGCGACGCACGTGCGCGTGCACGTATTTGCGTGTCGCCTAAGGTCGCCGATGACCATTTACACGGGGCGACCACTTAGGCGACGCTCGGGCGACGACCCGACCGGAAATTGCCTGAGCATCGCCCAAGGCCCAGGGGCGATCAAGTCGCTGGTCGCCGCTTTCGCGTCACACAGAGCTATCACATTAGCGATGTGGGCGTAATTTTGAGACGCATCTCGGAGATAGGCGTTAACATCATGTGTTGTGACACCTTGAAGACGTGTGATTGGTTCCAACCAAACACCAAGCATTACTTAATGTGTTCTTGTTCGCCGCTCCACATCGTTACATGTAAGCACGCATGTGCGTATTGGCTCGGTGCTTTATAGACAACTCTCGTGTGATGTGTCGCGGATTATTGCTAGCTGCATTGGCGTGGCCAACACGGCAAAACACGGCGCTCGCGTGACAAATATGTCCAGTAAATTTGTACAGCGATTTTATGTGAAGTGTGTTGTGCTACTGCGTTGTCTAATAAAATCACTCTTGCGTTCTTGATCTGGATAATATTGGAGCTTTGAAAGTCTGTGTGTGGACAGATATTTGTGTGTTTGCAGTTATGTGGCTCATATGTATTGTTCACCTAAACATTCTCTTCTCCGTGTGTGTGCAGAATATGTGCAATGCAATACATGTATAAGTGGGATAACACACACAGGCACCATACAGTGTCACCACAAAGGCCTGTCCCTGGGTGCCGTACATATGTCTCCAATGCTTATGTCACCATACCTTTGTGGTACACTATACTGGGACAGGCTTCTCTTTCCTGGGACCAATAATCACATTTGAGGACATAATAGATGTACTTGTGGTATTGTGTCAACCTTTTGTACATAATAATGGTATGGGGTCAAACCCCTTTACAGGGGTAAAAAATATTGAACATATACATTCATTCACAAAAACACGTACAACAGTACATGGTATCCAAAAAAAATGCTAAAACACAGGAGCAACATGGTCCATAGAGTTAAAATAACAAAACCCATAAACGTGGGGATTACTACGATGGGCATCTTGAGGGGCAGAGGGGCCTCAATGAGGCGGTGTAATAGGTCCAGTTTTCCCGCCGCTTCCTCATGGGCCGCCTCCAGGTCCTGCAGGGGTGGGCCACCTACAGAGGGTACAGAACATCAACATCAGTAACATGTTTAGGACACATATCAGGTGTGTTTGATTACAAGTGTTTGCACTTATCGGGGGGGCTGTGGATCCACCATTTGGGGGGGGTGGGGATGGTGAGGGGCTTATTGCCCAATCCACCGCCTGGCCGGGGTTATCTGTAATAAGATCAGCATATGTGTTTTTGTGAGCCCATAACAAAGGTCCAGACATACAAATTAAGGGGGAAAAAACAAGAACAACAGATCTAGTGCACAGTATATATGAGTAATAATGACATTACACACCTTCTTGTCCGTTTGCGGGGTCCTGAGGGGACCACTGAGGTGAATTGTCCCCACTAGACAGCTCTCCTTCAGCGGGTGTGGTGGAATCAGCACGTGGGGTCCCCAGGCCAGATGGTGTTGGCAAGTGGGGTGATGTGGGCCCTTCTTCTTGTGGCGGGGTTCCAGCCGGCGGTTGGCCTGGTGACCCGGGTTGGCTCGCTGGTGCTGGTGGTGGTGGTCCTCCCGCAGGGGATGTTCCGGGCTTCTGTCCCTACCTGTTGAGGCAACAACATACATTGTCACAAGAACAACATGGCCAGATATGTGGGGACTTATTACACAGCGCTGTTTGTAGTTCATTAGGTCAGGATGAGATTGAATGAATGACAGAATACGCCATTATGGCATATGTGGGTAGGGTACACATATGTCATATGTGGATATGTAAAGTAGACATATAGGTTACAGGGGACTATAGGGTGTATGTGGATGTGGCAGGTAGATGATCCTGCAGCTGCAGAGTGATGATGACGCTCTCACATACATTGCCCCTATATATGTTGGGGTGTACTGTGGCATGTGGTGGCCTGCATAGGTCTTTCTTTACACAGAAGGGGATGTGTATGTTGTCAGGCTACTCACCCCTCATCCGGGCAATCCTGGCACGCAGTCTGGGGAGGCGTCCGGGAGTTTTGAACTTCATATCTGCTTGGTGGAACGCAGAATCCCCAACCTCCTCTCCAGACGCCTCTGCACCCTCCGCAGGACATTCTGCTTGTGGAGGCGTGGATGGATGTGGTGCTGGTGACACCAGTAATCCTTCTGGTCACAAGTGGCGATCAGTAGAAGGAGCTCAGGCTCCCCCCACACTGCAGCTCGCCTGGGTGCCGCCATTTTACTATTCTGCAGGGGAAGGGAAAGCAGCAGGAAGGCGGCACCAAAAGATTGACAACGTAATGGCGAATGAACGCACAGGAGAGAGGTCACATGTTGACGGGGGCCCAGAGGCGCCGCAAAAGCCACAGGATACACTGTATGCTTGTGCGTCATGTAATACAGGACGGCCGCCACTACAGCGCTCCTGCAGACATTAGTTGGGATGTAATGACAATTGCGTTCTGTTAACACACATTTGTCGCACAACTCTCTGCACTTTTGCACACAGAGGCCACATCAATGTACAGTATGGACGCTCCTGGGTAAGACAGCTTTGGACATCACCAAATATGGCGCCGAGGAACAGGACAACCAATCGTAACGCTCGAGCTGCCACCAACCACGCAGACCGCCAGAGCTAGTACATACACCCTGAAACGCCTACCGGTGTAACAGGCCAGATTAACCCCCCGACCAGAATATACCCCGGGGTATAAACAGGCCTAGGCCAGATTATACCCCTCCGTGTACCACAGCAGCTGTAGATCAGGGGCCCAAGCCGTGCACAGGGCCCCAAGCAATGCATGGGGGCCCGAGGCTGCACAAAGTGGCCCCAGGCAGCAGAAAGTGGCCCCAGGCAGTGCAAGGGCCCCAGGCAGTACTAGGGGCCCCAGGCTACACACAGGATCCCAGGCTACACACAGGGGCCCCATGCAGCATACAAGGGCCTCAGGCAGTACAAAGGGGCCCCAGGCAACATACAGGGGCCCCAGACAGTACTAAGGGCCCCAGGCTACACACAGGATCCTAGGCTACACACAGGGGCCACATGCAGCATACAGGGGCCCCAGGCAGCACAACGTGGCCCCAGGCAGTACTAGGGGCCCCAGGCTACACACAGGATCCCAGACTACACACAGGGGCCCCAGCCAGCATACAAGGGCCCCAGGCAGCACAAAGGGGCCCCAGGCAACATACAGGGACCCCAGGCAGTACTAGGGGCCCCAGGCTACACACAAGATCCCAGGCTACACACAGGGGCCACATGCAGCATACAGGGGCCCCAGGCAGCACAAAGGGGCCCCAGGCAACATACAGGGACCCCAGGCAGTACTAGGGGCCCCACGCTACACACAGGATCCCAGGCAACACACAGGGGCCCCAGGCAGCACAAAGGGGCCCCAGGCAACATACAGGGACCCCAGGCAGTACTAGGGGCCCCACGCTACACACAGGATCCCAGGCAACACACAGGGGCCCCAGGCAGCATACAAGAGCCCCAGGCAGAACAAAGGGGCCCCAGGCAGCATAATGTGGCCCCAGGCAACATACAGGGGCCCCAGGCAGTACTAGGGGCCCCAGGCTACACACAGGATCCCAGGCTACACACAGGGGCCCCAGCCAGCATACAAGGGCCCCAGGCAGCACAAAGGGGCCCCAGGCAACATACAGGGGCCCCAGGCAGTACTAGGGGCCCCAGGCTACACACAGGATCCCAGGCTACACACAGGGGCCCCAGCCAGCATACAAGGGCCCCAGGCAGCACAAAGGGGCCCCAGGCAACATACAGGGGCCCCAGGAAGTACTAGGGGCCCCAGGCTACACACAAGATCCCAGGCTACACACAGGGGCCACATGCAACATACAGGGGCCCCAAGCAGCACAAAGTGGCCCCAGGCAGCACAATGTGGCCCCAGGCAACATACAGGGGCCCCAGGTAGTGCTAGGGGCCCCACGCTACACACAGGATCCCAGGCTACACACAGGGGACCCATGCAGCATACAAGAGCCCCAGGCAGTACAAAGGGGCCCCAGGCAACATACAGGGGCCCCAGACACTACTAGGGGCCCCAGGCTACACACAAGATCCCAGGCTACACACAGGGGCCACATGCAGCATACAGGGGCCCCAAGCAGCACAAAGTGGCCCCAGGCAGCACAATGTGGCCCCAGGCAACATACAGGGGCCCCAGGCAGTGCTAGGGGCCCCAGGCTACACACAGGATCCCAGGCTACACACAGGGGCCCCATGCAGCATACAAGGGCCCCAGGCAACACAAAGGAGCCCCAGGCAGCACAATGTGGCCCCAGGCAACATACAGGGGCCCCAGGCAGTACTAGGTGCCCCAGGCTACACACAGGATCCCAGGCTACACACAGGGGCCCCAGCCAGCATACAAGGGCCCCAGGCAGCACAAAGGGGCCCCAGGCAGCACAAAGTGGCCCCAGGCAATATACAGGGGCCCCAGGTAGTGCTGGGGGCCCCACGCTACACACAGGATCCCAGGCTACACACAGGGGCCCCATGCAGCATACAAGGGCCCCAGGCAGCACAAAGGGGCCCCAGGCAACATACAGGGGACCCAGGCAGTACTAGGGGCCCTAGGCTACACACAGGATCCCAGGCTACACACAGGGGTCCCATGCAGCATACAAGAGCCCCAGGCAGTACAAAGGGGCCCCAGGCAACATACAGGGGCCCCAGACACGACTAGGGGCCCCAGGCTACACACAGGATCCCAGGCTACACACAGGGGCCACATGCAGCATACAGGGGCCCCAGGCAGCACAAAGTGGCCCCATGCAGTGCAATGTGGCCCCAGGCAGTACTATGGGCCCCAGGCTACACACAGGATCCCAGGCTACACACAGGGGCCCCAGCCAGCGTACAAGGGCCCCAGGCTGCACAAAGGGGCCCCAGGCAGCACAAAGTGGCCCCAGGCAACATACAGGGGCCCCAGGCAGTGGTAGGGGCCCCACGCTAGACACAGGATCTCAGGCTACACACAGGGGCCCCATGCAGCATACAAGGGCCCCAGGCAGCACAAAGGGGCCCCAGGCAACATACAGGGGCCCCAGGAATACTAAGGGCCCCACGCTACACACAGGATCCCAGGCTACACACAGGGGCCCCATGCTGCATACAAGGGCCCCAGGCAGCGCAATGTGGCCCCAGGCAACATACAGGGGCCCCAAGCAGTACTAGGGGCCCCAGGCAGCACAAAGGTGCCCCAGGCAGCACACAGGGGCCCCAAGCTACACACAGGATCACAGGCAGCACAAAGGGGCCTTTAACGCTGTCTCTTGCCCCCTTGCGCGCTGTCTCCCCCCCATTCTTGTGCTGTCTCCGACCCCGTGTGCTTCCTGGGGCCCCTGTGTGCTGTCTGGGGCCCCTGTATGTTGCCTGGGGACACTTTGTACTGCCTAGGGCCCCATGCACTGCCTGGGCCCCTTGTATGCTGCCTGGGGCCCCTGTGTGTAGCCTGTGATCCTGTGTGTAGCCTGGGATCCTGTGTGTAGCCTGGGATCCAGTGTGTAGCCTGGGGCCCCTGTGTGCTGCCTGGGGCCCCTGTGTGCTGCCTGGGGCCCTTGTATGCTGCATGGGGCCCCTGTGTGTAGCCTGGAATCCTGTGTGTAACATGGGGCCCCTAGCACTGCCTGGAGCCCCTGTATGTTGCCTGGGGCCCCTGTGTGTTACCTGGGATCCTGTGTGTAGCCTGGGATCCTGTGTGTAGCCTGGGGCCCCTGTGTGCTTCCTGGGGCCCCCATGCACTGCCTGGGGCCCCTTTGCACTGCCTGGGGCCCCTGTATGTTGCCTGGGGCCACTGTGTGCTGCCTGGGGCCACTTTGTGCTGCTTGGGGCCCTTGTATGCAGCATGGGGCCCCTGTGTGTAGCCTGGGATCCTGTGTGTATCGTGGGGTCCCTACCACTGCCTGGGGCCCCTGTGTGTAGCCTGGGATCCTGTGTGCAGCCTGAGGCCCCTAGTACTGCCTGGGGCCCCTGTATGTTGCCTGGGGCCACATTGTGCTGCCTGGGGCCCCTTTGTTCTGCCTGGGGCTCTTGTATGCTGCCTGGGGCCCCTGTGTGTTGCCTGGGATCCTGTGTGTAGCGTGGGGCCCCTAGTACTGCCTGGGGTCCCTGTATGTTGCCTGGGGCCCCTGTGTGTAGCCTGTGATCCTGTGTGTAGCCTGGGATCCTGTGTGTAGCCTGGGATCCTGTGTGTAGCCTGGGGCCCCTGTGTGCTGTCTGGGGCCCCTGTGTGTAGCCTGGGATCCAGTGTGTAGCCTGGGGCCCCTGTGTGCTGCCTGGGGCCCCTGTGTGCTGCCTGGGGCCCTTGTATGCTGCATGGGGCCCCTGTGTGTAGCCTGGAATCCTGTGTGTAACATGGGGCCCCTAGCACTGCCTGGAGCCCCTGTATGTTGCCTGGGGCCCCTGTGTGTTACCTGGGATCCTGTGTGTAGCCTGGGATCCTGTGTGTAGCCTGGGGCCCCTGTGTGCTTCCTGGGGCCCCCATGCACTGCCTGGGGCCCCTTTGCACTGCCTGGGGCCCCTGTATGTTGCCTGGGGCCACTGTGTGCTGCCTGGGGCCACTTTGTGCTGCTTGGGGCCCTTGTATGCAGCATGGGGCCCCTGTGTGTAGCCTGGGATCCTGTGTGTATCGTGGGGTCCCTACCACTGCCTGGGGCCCCTGTGTGTAGCCTGGGATCCTGTGTGCAGCCTGAGGCCCCTAGTACTGCCTGGGGCCCCTGTATGTTGCCTGGGGCCACATTGTGCTGCCTGGGGCCCCTTTGTTCTGCCTGGGGCTCTTGTATGCTGCCTGGGGCCCCTGTGTGTTGCCTGGGATCCTGTGTGTAGCGTGGGGCCCCTAGTACTGCCTGGGGTCCCTGTATGTTGCCTGGGGCCCCTGTGTGTAGCCTGTGATCCTGTGTGTAGCCTGGGATCCTGTGTGTAGCCTGGGATCCTGTGTGTAGCCTGGGGCCCCTGTGTGCTGTCTGGGGCCCCTGTGTGTAGCCTGGGATCCTGTGTGTAGCCTGGGATCCAGTGTGTAGCCTGGGGCCCCTGTGTGCTGCCTGGGGCCCCTGTGTGCTGCCTGGGGCCCTTGTATGCTGCATGGGGCCCCTGTGTGTAGCCTGGAATCCTGTGTGTAACATGGGGCGCCTAGCACTGCCTGGAGCCCCTGTATGTTGCCTGCTGCCACTGTATGCTGCCTGGGGCCACTTTGTGCTGCCTGGGGCCCTTGTATGCTGCATGGGGCCCCTGTGTGTAGCCTGGGATCCGGTGTGTAGCATGGGGCCCCTAGCACTGCTTGGGGCCCCTGTATGTTGCCTGGGGCCACTTTGTGCTGCCTGGGGCCCTTGTATGCAGCATGGGGCCCCTGTGTGTAGCCTGGGATCCTGTGCGTAGCGTGGGGCCCCTAGCACTGCCTGGGGCCCCTGTATGTTGCCTGGGGCCCCTGTGTGTTACCTGGGATCCTGTGTGTAGCCTGGGATCCTGTGTGTAGCCTGGGGCCCCTGTGTGCTTCCTGGGGCCCCCATGCACTGCCTGGGGCCCCTTTGCACTGCCTGGGGCCCCTGTATGTTGCCTGGGGCCACTGTGTGCTGCCTGGGGCCACTTTGTGCTGCTTGGGGCCCTTGTATGCAGCATGGGTCCCCTGTGTGTAGCCTGGGATCCTGTGTGTATCGTGGGGTCCCTACCACTGCCTGGGGCCCCTGTGTGTAGCCTGGGATCCTGTGTGCAGCCTGAGGCCCCTAGTACTGCCTGGGGCCCCTGTATGTTGCCTGGGGCCACATTGTGCTGCCTGGGGCCCCTTTGTTCTGCCTGGGGCCCCTGTGTGTAGCCTGGGATCCTGTGTGTAGCCTCGGGCCCCTAGTACTGCCTGGGGCCCCTGTATGTTGCCTGGGGCCCCTTTGTGCTACCTGGGGCCCTTGTATGCTGCATGGGGCCCCTGTGTGTAGCCTGGGATCCTGTGTGTTGCCTGGGGCCCCTAGTACTGCCTGGGGCCCCTGTATGTTGCTTGGGGCCACTTTGTGCTGCCTGGGGCCTTGTGCACCGCCTTGGTCCCCGTGCACTGCCTGGGGCCCTTGTTTGCTGGCTGGGGCCCCTGTGTGTAGCCTAGGATCCTGTGTGTAGCCTGGGGCCCCTGTGTGCTGCCTTGGGCCCCCATGCGCTGCCTGGGGCCCTAGCACTGCCTTGGGCCCCTGTATGTTGCGTAGGGCCACTTTCTGCTGTCTGGGGCCACTTTGTGCAGCCTCGGGCCCCCATGCGTTGCTTGGGGCCCTGTGCACGGCTTGGGCCCCTGATCTACAGCTGCTGTGGTATACAGAGGGGTATAATCTGGCCTAGGCCTGTTTATACCCCGGGGTATATTCTGGTCGGGGGGTTAATCTGGCCTGTTACACCGGAATGGTATAGGCGGTGTGTGCTGTCGCCTTTGACATCGCTCATGAGATGTTACACAGGGCGATCAGCACACATCGCCCAAGAATGGTCGCCTGGTTTCACAGCTCAGACGTGTCGCCGTCGCCCATTTACATTAGGCGACGCATTGGCGATATTGCCGGTGACAGGCCACACCTCAGCGTCGCCTGTGGAATCGCCGGCGATATCTCCAGGTATGACGGTACCCTAAAGGTGCTGTCACACAGCACGATCTGGCCAGCGATGTCGGAAGTGATGTGCAGGTGCACGCTCGCTTCCGACATCGCTGGCCAGCTGTCACACGGCACGACGTTGCCGGTGACTCGGCGGCGATGTGGGCGGAGCCGTCGCTCGCTGGGCTGGGCTCAGCCCAGCGAGCGATGGCTCAGGAACGCTGCGATATAGGCTGGATCGCGCCGCCAACAGTGTCAGACGGCGCGATCCAGCCTAATCGCTGGTCGCAGGTTGACAGATTTATGAACATGTTCATAAACCTGTCAACCTGCGACCAGCGATAATTTGCAGTTGCGTCGCGCTGTCACATAGCGCGACGCACTTTCAATATCGCCCGCAACATCGCTGTTACGTCACTTTTCGGCGATGTCACGGGCGAAATCGCCTGGTGTGACAGTACCTTAACTCTAGAGCTACAGAAACCTCTCTCCACCTTTAGAACTTGGAGATTGAATGAAACTTTATTACATTCAACTGAAACTAAAGCTAAAATCCAGACAGATATCTGACTACTTTTCCTTTACTGCTACACCTGAAACAGACCCGACGACGGTCTGGGAGGCGCATAAAGCTACAATACGCGGCCAATTCATCTCAATTGGTACCTTTACACGCCGCCACAACAGGATGGATACAACCCGCTACAGGCTACAAATGTAGCTTGTCGCGCCAATATCGCCCGTAGTAGCGGCGTGTGAAGACGGGACGACACAGCCGGCTACAGATACCTCTGTATCCGTGCACTGCCCATAAACAGATGGCTACATCGCCGATTGTAGCGAGCTGTATCGGCGTGTAAAGACGTTACGGAAGGGAACTCTGGACACCCGGCGATGTAGCTGCAATGTAGCTAAGGCGTGACCCTGGCTCCGTGTTACCACGCCCCATCTGCGATCATTGGAGGAAGCTCCTGCATGACGATTGGTAGTCGCTGCCTAGGGAGGCATATTTCAGGAGCTGACGAGTCACACTACACAATCGCTCGAGCGTGCTGTATTACTCAGCCTCCTGCGATGCCTGGCCAATCAGGATGTTATTGCTTTGTCCTATCAGCGTACGGACGGCTCGTACTCTCAATTGTGGCACGCCTATGTGCTGTCCCTGCTGCACCAGGTCCGCCCATAGTAGCTGGTTATAGCGGTGTGTAATTGAGCTACAGATGGCTACTTGCGACACCCGGCGATGTAGCTAGCTGTAGATGTAGCGTGGCGTAGCGCACCTTGTGGCGGCGTGTAAAGAGGGTGTGGTTCCCGTTGGTAACCGTTCGGCTGTGCTCGTGCACGTGAAGTTGCCGTTGGTATCCATCCTGTTGTGGCGGCGTGTAAAGGTACCAAATAGCTTCTCACCTCAACAAAAAGAGACGAAATGACCTAGAGACGATTTACAAAGGTATCGCCACATTAGAACTCGAACACCAGCGGACACATTCACCCGACAAACTCATCCAACTAACCAACCTTACACTGCAGCTCAAAGATATATTAAATAGACAAGCTGCCAGATATTACTCCAACTGGAGAAATCACCTGATGGTTCATGGAGATAAAGCCTCTAAATTAATGATGTCGCTGATCAAAAAACGCCAGACACGTACATTCACCCATAAGATTAAGTTGAAAGACGGTCAATTGACGCAAAACTTTGCCTTGATAACCACAACCTTCTCATCATTCTATAAGGGATTACACCAATTGGATCTTCACGAGCCGGAAGCGAAAAAAATTCAGAGATCAACAGGAATTGACTCTTTCCTCATCTCCTTGTCCCTATCACAACTAAACGAAGCCCAACCAACCCAACTAACTAAGCCATTCAATCTGTCTGAGGTCCAGTCCATCCTGTCGAGAAGCCCCAGTGGTAAATCACCCGGACCAGACGGTTTTACCTCAACTTACTATAAAACCTTTATGCAGAGTTTGGGCCCACATCTACTCAACATGTGCAATGCGGTGCTCTCTGGCAGCTCCCTGCTCCCTCAGTCCCTAGAGGCCAGGGGCGGAACTACACTGGTGCAGCTGGTGCAGCTGCACCAGGGCCCCGACCGGCTGGGGGCCCCTTCAAGCCTGGAGGGGGGCCCCCAGCCGACCCCCGCAAGCCGCCGCCAGAGGAGAGGAGGGTCAGGCAAGGGAAGCAAAGAGCTTCCTGCTTCCCCTGCCTGATCCCGCCCCTCCTCCCCTCTGCTCCTCCGGCTCCTAGAACACTTCCGCGCGGCTCCCAGGTAGGAGAGCATCGCGCCTGCGGCTCCCTGCGGCTCAGTGCGGCTCCCAGCGGCACCCTCCCCCCCCCTTTCCGGGCCGCGCCGACGGCCAGCGGAACCCCTCCCCCCCGGGCCGCGCCGACGGCCAGTAGCCCCGCCCCCCCCGGTCCTCTCCTGCACCAGGGCCCCCGGGGGTGACGGTCCGCCCCTGCTAGAGGCACACATCTCACTTATCCATAAGGAAGGCAAAGATCCAACACTCTGTGGAAGCTCCCGGCCCATCTCCCTACTGAACGTTAATTTAAAAATATATGCAAGCTTGTTAGCCAAGGGTTTAGCGGAGGTGATCCCTCATTTAGTTTCCCTGGAACAGACGGGCTTTGTGCGGGGGAGGAGGGGAAAGACAACGCCAGCAGGGTACTGCATCTACTGCAACACGCCAGAATAAACAAGGTCCCACTGGTCCTAATAAAGCGTTCCACAGGGTGGACATACACTCGCTCCCTTTCATTTCCCCCCATGCTAATAGAGGCCATCTTTAAAATGTACCATCTACCTTCGGCATGACTGCGTATCAATAATTTGCTATCAGATCCCTTCCTGATACAACATGGCACGAGGCAGGGGTGTCCTCTGTCGCCGCTGCTTTTTGTGCTCACAATGGAACCGCTCTTACGCAGTATCCAGATGGAAGGAAGGTGACACAGGGGCTCCAACACAAGTCCGCGGCATCTGCTGACGACCTGTTAGTTGTCCTCTCTAATCCTGATAGGGGCGTCCCTGCTTTCCTACATATTCTGGAACGGTCTGGATATCTCTCCGGCTATAACATCAACCCGACTAAGTCTGAGGCCAAAATAGATCAATTTAGATCTGAGCCCCCGAAGTTTATCACTTACCTAAGACCTCCTGGACCTGAATGTATTGCCCCTGCTATCTAGAGCAGTAGCCGATGTGACAACTTGGCGGACACCCTATTTGTCTTGGTTGGGGAGGAAAAATGTATTGAAGAGTCTGATATTACCCAAATTTCTCCATATATTCCAAATGCTTCCGATTAGAATCCCGGTATGGAGACTTACTAAAATCCGCACCTTTTTTTTTAACTTTATTTGGAGCAATAAACGAGCGCGAATCAACACATCCACTTTATCCCTCCCAAGACAGAAGGGAGGTATGGGAGCCGCAGACATCTTTAAGTTCTATGAAGCCACCGTGCCCTCCAGAGTAGTGGACTGGATCAGAAACCCAACTAACAAGCTGTCACTATCTCAGCTCCCTTTGAGAACTTTGGCCCTACTTACCGGACTTGTAGACGGTCTTTACCCCACGAAATGAATGACACAAGCAGTCCTACACACATGGAAGTGTGAGTTTTGTCCGTTTTTTGCCTCTGATGTCTACCTCATTGAATATCGATCGTATACCCTTGTTTTTCGTGGTGCTGGTTGATTCCATACACGCCACCTATATACGACTGTAACTTTCTTTGTGCCATTTCTAATGGGAGATTTTGTATCTTATTTTTAATTTCACTAGCATTCCTTTTCCTGGCTGTATACTTGGTTCCATAGTTACCTGATGAGCAAATATGGACTAAATTATCTTCTTTGAGTCAATCTGTGTCATGGAAATTTCGGAAGTTACCACTAGGTGGCGATCATCAGCAGAAAATGAAATCATCTACCTTATACAATATATAATGTTATGTATGTGTCTGTAATGGATCGTAATGTTCTGCCTTATTTGTGTCCAATTCCAGGTCCTAGTATTGTGTCTCAGTAAATGGTAGTTATAAGCCCTACTTGAACTCTCTATCTGTGTTCTGTGAAGGCGCTTGTGGGTCTCCTGCCCATAACCAAGATGGTGCAGGCGTCCTCGGCGCATGCGCAGTGTGTTTGGACGTAACCGCGCAAGCGCGGGCACCGCTCCACGCACTTCGGTGGGTGACGTCACTGGAAGTACACCTCCCACCCCGGAGTGCGCAGAGAAGCGTGCCCTGCAGTGCGGGGACGCAATAACACGGCGCACATGGCACACTGATGGGTAGCAGGTGGTCACCAGGTATTTAGTCAGGTCCTCACTCTCTCCCCTCCACCCCCTGAAGAAGACTGGCTTGAAACACGTGTCGGGGTTAGCCCTAGAACACGTGTCATAACCCCACAGTAGTGGGTGAGTTGTGGGCTTGATATAGGCTAACAACTTGGGTTTATTATGACATTTATTTATACTTGTACTGTACCAGTTGTATGCAGGGGCGTAACTACAATAGGTGCAGGGGTTGCGATCGCACCCGGGCCCTGCAGCCTAGGGGGCCCCAGAAGTCCATTTGGGCCATAGAAAAAGACTAATACTATTAAAGATTTGCAATAATTGGGGGCCCCGTTGGAGCTTTCGCATCGGGGCCCCTGGGCCTGAAGTTACGCCACTGGTTGTATGCCTTGTGATACTCTGACTGCCTATAATTGCATCATGCTGTGGAGGTCTGTGACCGCTTCACCCTCTCTGTAACCCTCCTTGGTTTTATGTATTTCCCCAAGTATTTTTACTGATTCACTGATACTACAATAAATGTGTGCACTTGCAATTTGGTGGATCCTTGTTATTTTATACTGGGTTGTAGCTATTTAACTCAGTTCTCAGGCTGACTACACATGGAAAAAAGTCTGTAATAAAATGACTCCATCAATATCGCCTATTCTCATGGTGCAAGACATTATTGGATGTGTAACTCCCCCATCCAGGACACAGCGAAGCGACAGCATAGACTCTGGGACATTACCACCTCCACCAATAGACACATTATTCTTGGACGGAGCCTTGCTAACACCTGAAGGCGTCTAATGAACATCTCCATTATGTAGTATAATAGACTGACAATCTATCTCACCAAACACATGTGGACTGCGGACCTCTATAGATCCCTCACTTACTTTGAACAACGGTGTACACAAACCCAACCACCCACACGAACCCTATCTAAACTAGATCAGCTTCTGATACATGAAACTGCTGACATTAAGTGAGCCTATCTAGGCCTATGGGAAAAGATTTAGCAATCTCATTCACAGAGCCGCAGATCGCTCAGATCTATAAGAGATCACACGGCCCTTCACCATGTGTGAAGTTACAAGAAAACTCGCGTAAGGTGATCACTCGGTGGTATCGTACGCCACTCCAATTACACTCCTGGAATTCCTCGGTATCGGAGGCGTGCTGGAGATGCAACTCGGAAAAAGGGCACATATCTACACCTTTGGTGGAGCTGCCCCGTAATTCAAACATACTGGGGAATGGTATCGGGGTGATCTATGAGGTATTGGAGAGAGATGTAGATCTGTCACCACAAACGGTCCTACTAAATTTGTAACTGTGGCCAGGGGATTCCACCACTTCTACATTGGCCAGCAATATTCTGGCAGCCGCCAAGATTCTAGTACCGTTGTCAAGGTAGAAAATACGCTTTTCCACTGACTTATATTTTCTATATATACTTTTATATTATATATTTTTATTAATGCTCTAGGTGAGAAACAATAAGTTTTTCCCTTAATCTAGTATCCAATAGATATATCTGTCTGCTGAAAAGAAGATACTGTTGTGTTGAGATGGATGAGAACTGAGAAGATAAGCTGTCCTTGGACGCCTGTGTCATGGAGTATCAGGAGAAACCTGAGATGTCCTACATGCCAGGAGCCCAGAGATGGCACCGTGTCAAGAAGAAGGATGGACTCAGCAGAGAAGACAAAGGACTAATTATTACTAACAGAGATAGATGTATTATCCTAACCCCACCTAACCCTCATCTAATCCCACCTTGTCCTGGTTATTTCACGCCTAGTCCCTAGAGTATAAAATGTAGTGTACCCGGAAATAAAAGGCAGTTGCTGATGACCGTTGTTTGTACCTGCATAAGCACGGGCATGTTTAAGCTTGAACCAGATAACTTTGTCTGACTCAACTTATTTGGGTACCCCATGCCCTTAGTCTAATTTGGAGTGACTGGTGAAGGAGTGAATTGTCGCGACGCCCTGACACCGTTACACTGGAACGCCTCAATTATCCCTTCCAAGACCCAACTCTTACGAAAAATCCATCTGGTATACAGAACAGCTGAATTAGCGGCCCTTTCTTATGGATCGTTTCCTCTCTTTGAAAAGACGTGGACCTCCTGGTCATGGTACAGATCTTCCCCATCCTTTGCCAGAATGCTTCCTCTCTCCCAATGATAAATGAATACTTGCACTATAAATGTCATAAACGCCCGGCTTTGGATCCAATATCCCCTGAAACATTCTCTTACAATAGCACCTCGCTTGTCACGGAGTGCTGGAAGTCACTCAGATTCCCCCTCTTGTACCCCCTCCTTTAATCCCCCTTTGCCCCCTCTGTTCCCCCCTCTAGCTTTTCTCAATACAATATATCCTGATACAATACTTTTCAATCTGCACCAGGAAAACATCTAACTTTAATCAGAATTGATCTTGGAACTGCCGATCCAGACGTCCCAATTTCCACCCGCTCTATCTACACTTTCTGTACTTTGTATCATTTTTCTTATTATTACATACTTTTATATCTTACTATATGTAAATGTCACTTATTTGTATGGTAATATTTTTCTTTAAATAAAAAGAACATTAAAAGAAAGAGGGGGTACTCCGGAATGAGGCTGGCAGGAGACCAGGCTCCCCTAGAAGGAGCTTCCGGACCGGCGGTGCCACTGCTACGTGACCGGGACGTGTGGCTGCCTACTGCCCACTAACTATGGAACCCATGGACTGCGGGTTCACACGCCGGGTCTCTATGTATGCCAGCCCCGTGCTTACCGTAGATGCGGTGGTTCCCCCAATGGAACCACATCTGTGCCCGGTGCTCATTAATGGACACAGAGCAGAAGCTCTCTTGGACTCCAGCAGTTTGGTGACGCTGATTCATGCATCCTTAATCCCCAGGTTGCAACCCACTGGAGGACTGATCGGGGTCCGGTGTATATACGGGGACCTTCGCGAGTATCCGACCACAGAGGTAACTCTGTCCACTCCGTGTGGAGAGGTGGCCCATGTGGTCGGAGTGGTAAAGTCTCTATCCTACGGGACTGTGCTGGGTAGAGACTTAACATTGTTTTGGTCCTTTTGGGGGAGGAGGAGTACCCCTCCCCTGATACCAGGGAATCAGGGTGCTGAATCCGACGACCCTGAGACTGGGATACCTGCCGTAGGGGTCGCCAACATAGGGCTAGAGTGTCACCCCGATAGGTTCACCCTAGAGGTATTGGCAGGAGAGGTCGAGGAGACCCCACCGATTCCAGAGCTGGAAGTATCCCGGGGAGTGTTTGGGACAGCCCAGCTACAGGATCCCACACTGACCTGGGCCCAAGAAAGGGTAACAGAAGTAAACGGGGTAGCTCAGCAACCGGGGGCAGAGAATGTGTTTCCACGCATGGTGGTCAACCGGGAGTTACTCTATAGAGTGGACAAAATCCAGGATGAGGTCGTGGACCAACTGGTAGTACCGCAGACACACCGCCGGGCGGTCCTAGAGATGGCCCACTCCCACCTGCTAGGGGGCCACCTTGGGGCTAAAAAAATGCAAGAGCAAATCTTGCGGAGGTTCTTCTGGCCGGGCGTGTATGCGGATGTCCAGAGGTACTGTGACTCCTGTCCGGAATGTCAGCTGACCACACCCATTGCCACCTTCCGTAGTCAAGATGATACGGCCAGGGGCAGAAGGGGAACTTGGTCACCGGGTCTGCTGAATAGGGAGTCACGGATGAACGGGATCCCGGTGCCGTGCCCTGGTGATCAACTGGGGTAGATGTTGATGATGGGGAAAGGGGTTATTTACAAGGGATCGTGACGCCACCTGTAGTTTCTGGTAATTTGGTACCGGCGCTGCCAGCCAGCCGCTGAGGGGATGGTTGGGGCAGCAAAGTGTGGTACAGCTCCCCACAGGTGGAGCTTTACCTCAGGGCAGCAATGAAGGAAGATGGTGAGGGAGGGCAGTGATGAAGATGGTACTGCAGTTCTTACCCCTCTGTAGAGCTTCTGCTGATTCTGAGCTTTCCAGGCTGCGGCGGGAAGAATAACGGAAACCAGTTCAAGTTTAACTCCACTTTACTCGGTACCGGCTGATGGCATAAACAAGACACGGTACAGTTTGGTTTACAGGTTGGATGTTGCCAGCTCAGGGTCCCCCTTATGGAGTCTCTAGATGTCCTCTCTTAAATCATTCAGGGTCTAATCTGTTCTCTTCTGTCTTTTCCACCCTCACAGAGCTCTCCCGCCAGTCCTACGGTCTGTGTCTAGAAGACAAGGTCTGTGCTTTACCAGTCCGGACTGGCCCAAGGATTGAAGCCCCCGCCACCGGAATTCAGCCTATCCCTTTTAATGTCTTCTAGTGTCCTGAACCGGTTCTTAGTCCTGAGGGGAGAGGTATCTTGTGGCGCTGTCAGCAACCCGGTCTCTATGGGCCTGCAGCTCATCGGTTTTGCAGTCAGGGCTAAACTCCTGGCTGCCTTGTCTTTCCGTGTGGCCGGTGCTCCCTCAATGTGACCAGCCGGCTCCTACCAGTCCTGGCCCGTTGCCTTCTGTTCTGGGCCCCCACTTGAAGATGGGGCTCCCTCCTCTCAGCTGGGCTGTCAGGCCTGACCTTCCTGCCTGCCTTCCCAGCACCGTCTGAGGTAAACAAACTGTCTACTGTCACTTACTTCTGCATCAACCCCTAGGCTCCACCCCCTTTTGGGACCTACCAAAGTACTAGTCCCCCATATACTAGTGGTCTATTCCTAGGTGTGTGCACTTTCAGACTCCACAGGTTAAACCCTGAACTAGCAACTTACAAAGAATATTACATTTTATTGTCATTCTGTAATACCTCCCTGTGGGGTCCAGCCTCAGGGGCGCCACACATTGGTACCTCTACCGGTTATAGAGGAACCTTTTGAACGGATCTCAATGGATCTGGTGGGGCCTATAGTTAAGTCAGCACGGGGCCACCAATACGTACTCGTGGTCGTCGACTACGCCACCCGGTACCCGGAGGCGATTCCGTTACTCCACACCTTGGTGAAACTGATTGCTCGGGAGCTGTTTGCCGTGTTCTGTCACCTAGGACTACCTAAGGAGATCCTCACGGATCAGGGGACTCCTTTTATGTCCAAAGTGACCCAGGAACTATGTAAACTGCTCAACATAAAATAGCTGCGCACCTCGGTGTATCATCCGCAGACCGATGGGTTAGTCAAGCGGTTTAACAAAACCCTGAAGCCCATGCTCAAGAAGGTGGTAGCCAAGGATGGGAAGGTTTGGGACATGTTACTGCCATATTTAATGTTTGCCATCCGGGAGGTACCGCAGTCGTCTACGGGATTTTCTCCCTTTGAACTGTTGTACGGCCGGCATCCTAGAGGGCTGTTGGATGTCGCCAAAGAGACGTGAGAACAGGAACCCACTCCCTATAGGAGCGTGATCGACCACGTGGCGAAAATGCAGGACCGGATCACGGCGGTCCGGCCTATTGTGTAAGAGCACCTGATGGATGCCCAAGGAGCTCAAAGCCGCAGGTATAATACACGGGCCACCGTTAGGACCTTTGAGGTGGGGGACCAATTATTGGTTTTAGTGCCCACTATGGAAAGCAAATTATTGGCCAAATGGCAAGGGCCCTATGAAATCCGGGAAAAAGTAGGAGAAGTGAATTACAGGGTATACCAGCCCGGGAAGAGGAAACCCATGCAGCTATACCATGTCAATTTACTCAAAGCGTGGAAAGACCGGGAGTGCCTGATCATGGAGGTTTCCTGGGCTGGGTTGACCGGAGACCCTTCACCTTCGGCCAGGAGGGAGACCGAAGGGGTAACGATAAGTGACACCCTCACTAAGGCCCAGCGATGGGAGGCTCAAAAGCTGGTGCAGCAAAATCCAGATGTGTTCTCTGACCTGCCCGGCCGTACTTCTGTCATTCAACATGACATTGTCACCGAGCCCCGGGTGAAGGTGCAAGTGAAATCGTACAGGGTACCCGAGGCCTGATGGCAAGCCATCGCTGCCGAAGTGAAGCACATGCTCGAGTTAGGAGTCATAGAGGAATCCCGGAGCGAATGGGCTAGTCCCATTGTGCTGATTCTGAAGCCAGACGGATCGCTGCGGTTCTGCAACGTCTTCTGGAAGTTGAATGAAGTATCGATCTTTATCCAATGCCCCGGGTGGACGAGCTAATTGAAAGACTGGGGCAAGCCCAGTATTATACGACACTCGATCTAACCAAGGGTTACTGGCAGGTGCCGCTAATAGAGTCGGCCAAGGAGAAGACCGCCTTTGTTACCGCAGAGGGCCTCTATCACTATATTGTGTTGCCTTTTGGGTTGCATGGAGCCCCGCCACATTCCAGCGGCTCATGAACATAGTGTTGGAGCCTCATCGGAAGTACGCGTCCGCTTACTTAGATGTCATCACCATCTTCAGTAAGGATTGGCATACCCATTTATCCCAGGTACAGGCAGTAGTGAATTCCCTCAGGGCCGCCGGCCTGACAGCAAATCCAAAAAAAAATGTGCCATGGGGCTCGAGGAGGCCCGGTACCTGGGGTATGTGATTGGGCGAGGGGTTATCAAACCCCAAATAAACAAAATCAAGGCCATTCAAAATTGGCCCCGACCGGTGTCTACCAAACAGGTGAGGGCGTTCCTCGGCATAGTTGGGTGCTATCGATGCTTCATACCCAACTTTGCTGGGTGATCGGCGGCCCTGTCCGACCTGTTAAAGGGGAAGAAATCTGCTTTGGTGCGTTGGAATCCCCAAGCAGAGGCGGCCTTTGGGTCCATGAAGTTGGCCTCATGCGGACAGCCCCTCCTCATCAGTTTTAACTTCAAACACACCTTCTTCGTTGTGCAAACAGACATTTCGGAGGTGGGGCTGGGGGCTGTGCTGTCACAAGAAGTGGACGGAGAAGAACATCCGGTCACTTACTTAAGCTGGAAATTGTCCCTGGCTGAAAAGAATTATAGCGTAGTGGAGAAGGAGTGCTTGGCTGTTAAATGGGCCTTGGAGTCCCTACGCTATTATTTGGTCAGGCAACAGTTCCGGTTGGTTACGGACCATGCTCCCCTGGTCTGGATGCGAAACGCAAAGGAACAGAACACTCGGGTCACCCGGTGGTTCCTGTCCCTCCAAAACTTCAATTTTTCAGTGGAGCACCGGGCTGGCAAGTTGCAGGGCAATGCGGATGCCCTGTCCCAGGCGCCATGTTTGGTGGCTGGGGTTTAACCCCACGAGTTTGCACCGAGGGGGGGGGGGGTGCGAGACAGTGCGGGGGATCATATGTGAGGGGCGCTATGTCTTCCCCAGAATGCGCACTGTCACATATTGAACCCAGTATAGGGTGTAGGAAAGAGGGACGGTCAACTCCCTCCGCTTCGGGTCTTGCAGGTTTCCCCGGAAGGAGACAAGGGGTTAAAAGCCTAGTTAGGAGACAGGGCGGGGTTCCCTGTGGACAGTTTTTGGCCTGAAGCTGAAGCAGCAGCAGGGGTGGGCTGGTGCTTCTTATTCCGGTTGGCAGATTGTTCCTGCTAGCCCTAGGTGAGGAGTGGGGGGGTGCTATCGGTGAACTGGAAGAGCGGGGGGGTGTGGAGAGTTTGGTGCTCACTCACCCGGCCGTCAGTCGCGGCTACTATTCTTCCAGCAGCTGCAGCCGCAAACAGCAGCCGGCCCATTTCAGCAGGGGGCCGGCCCTACATGAGGGAAATACCACCAACCTGGGGGGCACTTGCCCCCCTGCCACCAGGGCCAGTCTGTCCCGGTGCAGCAGCATTTATTGACCGGACAGGTCAAGAGCTCCAGGGGCCTTGTGTGGTAATAACACGGCCTAGCCCGGGAGGGCTGGGAGCTCGGTGCGACCTTGGCCGGAGAGCTCATAACCGGAAGGGACCGGGTTACTATCTGTGAACTGTATTCATTGTACCGGGCTGCGATCCAGATTCCAGCATCTTGTGCCACCGCTGTGTTTTCAGCAATAAATCCGGGTACTGTATGAACTACTACCGGGCTCAACGTTTTTCCTGTCTTGCAATCCCCGGCGCTGCCCCACACCACCTACTGGATGGTGGAAGGAGTTAGGTTAGGGGTGGGTGGCAAGATGGAGACAGCTCTAGTGAGATCCAGTTGGGCAACTAGGGAAGCTAGTACTACGCGTGGAGTTAGATGCTAGTCCCAGGTCCGAGGACATGAATCTCCTGCCGGCTGTTCCAGTTGGGCAGAGGAACAAGCTGCAGTAGAGGTACCAGCCCCCATTTGGTTTGGATTCTTTTAGACCAACCGTGAAACTGGATTCCACTGGGTTCAGGTGCAGTGAATACCTTAGTGGACCCTCCCCAGGCTCAAGGAACTACATAGGGTTAGAGAACCAGCAAGACTGTTGCTCACAGAACCCACAGTCACCTGCCTGCTGGGAACCACAGAACACTTAGGAGAGGACAGAGTAACAAGTGTTAGAGAGAAGAAGGCAGCAAGGAAGGCCAAATACCCTGTTTGTAAGGAATAAGCCATACTCCAGCAGCCATTTCGTTCAAGGCCACCATAACTACCCCCATGGACAGGCCCCCACCTTTTCACCTAAGGCGGTATGTTGATTAGCATGAGTATAAGGTGATTAAATATATATTTAATCTTGAGTTTCCTTGTATCTTGAAAATAGTAACATCGATGACCTAGTGGAGTGCTGAAGTAGGGATTCCAGCCCGTCAATATAATCATAAATAACTTGGCACATGACGATTGTATTGAAGATGTTTTATTAAGCAGCTTGTGTGGACAGAACTGAAAAGTGAAACGTTTCGACCCATCGGCCTTCATCAGCTGATAAATAAGAAAACAGAAATATAACACATGATAAATCCTCATGTATCCTCACCCATCCTTGTAGACTGTGAGCCCTCATGGTCAGGGTCCTCTCTCCTCACTTACTGTATCCTACCCATCCCTTGTAGACTGTGAGCCCTCATGGGCAGGGTCCTCTCTCCTCACCTACTGTATCCTCACCCATCCCTTGTAGACTGAGCCCTCATGGGCAGGGTCCTCTCTCCTCACCTACTGTATCCTCACCCATCCCTTGTAGACTGTGAGCCCTCGTGGGCAGGTCCTGTCTCCTCACCTACTGTATCCTCACCCATCCCTTGTAGACTGTGAGCCCTCATGGGCAGGGTCCTCTCTCCTCTCCTATTGTATCCTTACCCATCCCTTGTAGACTGTGAGCCCTCGTGGGCAGGATCCTCTCTCCTCTCTTACTGTATCTCACCCTTCCCTTGTAGACTGTGAGCCCTCGTGGGCAGGGTCCTGTCTCCTCACCTACTGTATCCTCACCCATCCCTTGTAGACTGTGAGCCCTCGTGGGCAGGGTCCCTCTCCTCTCACTTACTGTATCCTCACCCATCCCTTGTAGCTGTGAGCCCTCGTGGGCAGGGTCCTCTCTCCTCACCTACTGTATCCTCACCCATCCCTTGTAGACTGTGAGCCCTCATGGGCAGGGTCCTCTTCCTCATCCTATTGTATCCTTACCCATCCCTTGTAGACTGTGAGCCCTCATGGGCAGGGTCCTCTCTCCTCCTTACTGTATCCTCACCCATCCCTTGTAGACTGTGAGCCCTCACGGCAGGATCCTCTCTCCTCACTACTGTATCCTCACCCATCTCTTGTAGACTGTGAGCCCTCACGGCAGGGTCCTCTCTCCTCGCCTACTGTATCCTCACCCATCCCTTGTAGACAGTGAGCCCTCGTGGGCAGGGTCCTCTCCCTCATCTACTGTATTCTCACCCATCCCTTGTAGACTGTGATCCCTCGTGGGCAGGGTCCCTCTCCCTCACCTACTGTATACTCACCCATCCCTTGTAGACTGTGAGCCCTCGTGGGCAGGGTCCTCTCTCCTCACCTACTGTATCCTCACCCATCCCTTGTAGACTGTGAGCCCTCGTGGGCAGGGTCCTCTCTCCTCACTTACTGTATCCTCACCCATCCCTTGTAGCCTGTGAGCCCTCGTGGGCAGGGTCCTCTCTCCTCACCTACTGTATCCTCACCCATCCCTTGTAGACTGAGAGCCCTCATAGGCAGGGTTCTCTGTCCTCACCTACTGTATTCTCACCCATCCCTTGTAGACTGTGAGCCCTCGTGGGCAGGGTCCTCTCGCCTCTCTTACTGTATCCTCACCCATCCATTGAAGACTGTGAGCCCTCCTGGGCAGGGTCCTCTCTCCTCTCCTATTGTATCCTCACCCATCCCTTGTAGACTATGAGCCCTCGTGGGCAGGGTCCTCTCTCCTCACCTACTGTATCCTCACCCATCCCTTGTACACTGTGATCCCTCGTGGGCAGGGTCCTCTCTCCTCACCTACTGTATCCTCAACCATCCCTTGTAGACTGTGAGCCCTCGTGGGCAGGGTCCTCTCTCCTCTCCTACTGTATCCTCACCCATCCCTTGTAGACTGTGAGCCCTCGTGGGCAGGGTCTTCTCTCCTCACCTACTGTAGCCTCACCCATCACTTGTAGACTGTGAGCCCTTGTGGGCAAGGTCCTCTCTCCTCACCTACTGTATCCTCACCCATCCCTTGTAGACTGTGAGCCCTCGTGGGCAGGGTCTTCTCTCCTCACCTACTGTAGCCTCACCCATCCCTTGTAGACTGTGAGCCCTCGTGGGCAGGGTCCTCTCTCCTGTACTTGTCTGTGCCTTGTATTGCTCATGTTTATTGTACTTGTCTATGTTGCCCCTTTCCACATGTAAAGTGCCATGGAATAAATGGCACTATAATAATGAATAATAATAATAATATACGCCCGATCACGGACCGGACTTATATCAAATGCGTAGCTGGTGGCAGCATTTGTGCTTGGGGTTATTCAGGGTCTCTATCAGTGACGAGGTGGAGGTTATTATATGTGCTGCTGGTTGCAGACCAGAGGCCATATACCACACTCACTGAGAGGCGCCTTAATAAACCAGCACAGGCAGGGCAGCTGCGGCTCTTCTTTTATCTTCAGGCAGTTCCCTGGCTAGCCTGAGTTTAGAAGAGGCGCTGTAGAGCTGCCAGGGACGGTAGCCGATTCTTCACACCTGTGTTTTGGCAAAGTGGACTCTGAATAATTCTGGGCTGGCTATGAACCTGATGGATGATGTACCCCGGCTGGGCTGTAACTGCACTGAACCTTAGTAAATGGTAAGAACCACAAGAAGATCGTGTTGTCTGGTCTTTCCTGCGCCAATAATGGGGAAAAAGTGAATGTAGAGCTCCCCCCTGTCTATAGAGTGGGTCCGGAGCTCAGCAGCGTCCGGCGTCCACTCATATCCCGAGGATTCTCCAGTGAAGGAAGCTGCCACACAATATATACAGTATATACATAGAATGACAACACAATATATACAGTATATACATAGAATGACAACACAATATATACAGTATATACATAGAATGACAGCACAAGTGAGTGATAATCATTAATCCCAGGTGAAGGTCAGTCAATAGATTGATTGTATATAAACTGTAACACAAGGAAAAGGAATGAATCTAAACTACCGTATGCAGATAAAGGAATATACAGGAGAACACAGATCTCACCCTAATGTTGTTATTATACACATCACATCCAACATAACTAAAGCTTAAGATGTTCATAATCATGTGCAAAATGCATGTCAGCATATAAAGAGCCCACCCTACACATTCATATGGTCCAACAAGGGGGGGGGAAGAAACCCTAACCAGAGTAATTGTCATTGAGGAAGGTTTTTATACCGAAACGCGTGTGACGGGGCCTGTGCGCCGCTAAGATGACTTTTAATTACAAATGATCTTTTGCAAGAAAAATAAAGTTAATTCGCTAAAACTGGATGGGGGAGCGGCTTCCTTCACTGGAGAATCCTCCCTGCTCCCTCCTGCAGACCGGTCACCATCTCTCCTCCCAGGAGTGCTCCAACTATCTGCTCTACCATCTACCCCTGAGACCTGCAGACCGGTCACCATCTCTCCTCCACTCTACACCTACTATTACTCCCAGGAGTGCTCCAACTATCTGCTCTACCATCTGCCCCTGAGACCTGCAGACCGGTAACCATCTCTCCTCCACTCTACACCTACTATTACTCCCAGGAGTGCTCCAACTATCTGCTCTACCACCTACCCCCTGATACCTGCAGACCGGTCACCATCTCTCCTCCACTCTACACCTACTATTACTCCCAGGAGTGCTCCAACTATCTGCTCTACCATCTATCCCCTGAGACCTGCAGACCGGTCACCATCTCTCCTCCACTCTACACCTACTATTACTCCCAGGAGTGCTCCAACTATCTGCTCTACCATCTATCCCCTGAGACCTGCAGACCGGTCACCATCTCTCCTCCACTCTACACCTACTATTACTCCCAGGAGTGCTCCAACTATCTGCTCTACCATCTATCCCCTGAGACCTGCAGACCGGTCACCATCTCTCCTCCACTCTACACCTACTATTACTCCCAGGAGTCCTCCAACTATCTGCTCTACCATCTATCCCCTGAGACCTGCAGACCGGTCACCATCTCTCCTCCACTCTACACCTACTATTACTCCCAGGAGTGCTCCAACTATCTGCTCTACCATCTGCCCCCTGAGACCTGCAGACCGGTCACCATCTCTCCTCCACTCTACACCTACTATTACTCCCAGGAGTGCTCCAACTATCTGCTCTACCATCTATCCCCTGAGACCTGCAGACCGGTCACCATCTCCCCTCCACTCTACACCTACTATTACTCCCAGGAGTGCTCCAACTATCTGCTCTACCATCTATCCCCTGAGACCTGCAGACCGGTCACCATCTCTCCTCCACTCTACACCTACTATTACTCCCAGGAGTGCTCCAACTATCTGCTCTACCATCTGCCCCCTGAGACCTGCAGACCCGTCACCATCTCTCCTCCACTCTACAGCTACTATTACTCCCGGGAGTGCTCCAACTATCTGCTCTACCATCTATCCCCTGAGACCTGCAGACCGGTCACCATCTCTCCTCCACTCTACACCTACTATTACTCCCAGGAGTGCTCCAACTATCTGCTCTACCATCTATCCCCTGAGACCTGCAGACCGGTCACCATCTCTCCTCCACTCTACAGCTACTATTACTCCCAGGAGTACTCCAACTATCTGCTCTACCATCTACCCCTGAGACCTGCAGACCGGTCACCATCTCTCCTCCACTCTACACCTACTATTACTCCCAGGAGTGCTCCAACT
Organism: Allobates femoralis; assembly: GCA_033576535.1. NCBI lineage: Eukaryota > Metazoa > Chordata > Amphibia > Anura > Aromobatidae > Allobates > Allobates femoralis. Next base: position 2,167,205 of record JARQOC010000003.1, on the reverse strand, counting down.
ATCTGCTCTACCATCTATCCACTCTACACTACTATTACTCCCAGGAGTGCTCCAACTATCTGCTCTACCATCTACCCCTGAACCTGCAGACCGGTCCCCATCTCTCCTCCACTCTACACTACTATTACTCCAGGAGTGCTCCAACTATCTGCTCTACCATCTACCCTGAGACCTGCAGACCGGTCACCATCTCCTCCACTCTACACCTACTATACTCCCAGGAGTGCTCCAACTATCTGCTCTACATCTATCCCTGAGACCTGCAGACCGGTCACCATCTCTCCTCACTCTACACCTACTATACTCCAGGAGTGCTCCAACTATCTGCTTACCATCTCCCCTGAGACCTGCAGACCGGTCACCATCTCTCCTCCACTCTACACCTATATTACTCCAGGAGTGCTCCAACTATCTGCTCTACCATCTCCCCTGAGACCGCAGACCGGTCACCATCTCTCCTCCACTCTACACCTACTATCCCAGGAGTGCTCCAACTATCTGCTCTACCATCTCCCTGAGACCTGCAGACCGGTCACCATCTTCCTCCACTCTACACCTACTATTACTCCCAGGAGTGCTAACTATCTGCTCTACCATTACCCTGAGACCTGCAGACCGTCACCATCTCTCCTCCACTCTACACCTACTATTACTCCAGGAGTGCTCCAACTATCTGCTCTACCATCTCCCCTGAGACCTGCAGACCGTCACCATCTCTCCTCCACTCTACCCTACTATTACTCCAGGAGTGCTCCAACTACTGCTCACCATCTGCCCTGAGACCTGCAGACCGGTCACCACTCTCCTCCACTCTACACTACTATACTCCAGGAGTCTCCAACTATCTGCCTACCATCTCCCCTGAGACCTGCAGACCGGTCACATCTCTCCTCCACTCTCACCTACTATTACTCCCAGGAGTGCTCCAACTATCTGCTCTACCATCTCCCCCTGAGACCTGCAGACCGTCACCATCTCTCCTCCACTCTACACCTACTATTACTCCCAGAGTGCTCCAACTATCTGCTCTACCATCTCCCCTGAACCTGCAGACCGTCACCATCCTCCTCCACTCTACACCTACTATTACTCCCGGAGTCTCCAACTATCTGCTCTACCATCTGCCCCTGAGACCTGCAGACCGTCACCATCTCTCCTCCACTCTACACTACTATTACTCCAGAGTGCTCCAACTATCTGCTCTACCATCTGCCCCTGAACCTGCAGACGGTCACCATCTCTCCTCCACTCTACACCTACTATTACTCCCAGAGTCTCCAACTATCTGCTCTACCATCTCCCCTGAGACCTGCAGACGGTCACCATCTCTCCTCCACTCTACACCTACTATTACTCCCAGGAGTGCTCCAACTATCTCTCTACCATCATCCCCTGAGACCTGCAGACCGGTCACCATCTCTCCTCCACTCTACAACCTACTATTACTCCCAGGAGTGCTCCAACTATCTGCTCTACCATCATCCCCTGAGACCTGCAGACCGGTCACCATCTCTCCTCCACTCTACACCTACTATTACTCCCAGGAGTGCTCCAACTATCTGCTCTACCATCTACCCCTGAGACCTGCAGACCGGTCACCATCTCTCCTCCACTCTACACCTACTATTACTTCCAGGAGTGCTCCAACTATCTGCTCTACCATCTATCCCCTGAGACCTGCAGACCGGTCACCATCTCTCCTCCACTCTACACCTACTATTACTCCCAGGAGTGCTCCAACTATCTGCTCTACCATCTACCCCTGAGACCTGCAGACCGGTCACCATCTCTCCTCCACTCTACACCTACTATTACTCCCAGGAGTGCTCCAACTATCTGCCTCTACCATCTGCCCCTGAACCTGCAGACCGGTCACCATCTCTCCTCCACTCTACACTACTATTACTCCCAGGAGTGCTCCAACTATCTCCTCTACCATCTATCCCCTGAGACCTGCAGACCGTCACCATCTCTCCTCCACTCTACACCTACTATTACTCCCAGGAGTGCTCCAACTATCTGCTCTACCATCTATCCCCTGAGACCTGCAGACCGGTCACCATCTCTCCTCCACTCTACACCTACTATTACTCCCAGGAGTGCTCCAACTATCTGCTCTACCATCTATCCCCTGAGACCTGCAGACCGGTCACCATCTCTCCTCCACTCTACACCTACTATTACTCCAGGAGTGCTCCAACTATCTGCTCTACCATCTATCCCCTGAGACCTGCAGACCGGTCACCATCTCTCCTCCACTCTACACCTACTATTACTCCCAGGAGTGCTCCAACTATCTGCTCTACCATCTATCCCCTGAGACCTGCAGACCGGTCACCATCTCTCCTCCACTCTACACCTACTATTACTCCCAGGAGTGCTCCAACTATCTGCTCTACCATTATCTCCCTGAGACCTGCAGACCGGTCACCATCTCTCCTCCACTCTACACCTACTATTACTCCCAGGAGTACTCCAACTATCTGCTCTACCATCTACCCCTGAGACCTGCAGACCGGTCACCATCTCTCCTCCACTCTACACCTACTATTACTCCCAGGAGTGCTCCAACTATCTGCTCTACCATCTACCCCTGAGACCTGCAGACCGGTCACCATCTCTCCTCCACTCTACACCTACTATTACTCCCAGGAGTGCTCCAACTATCTGCTCTACCATTCCCCTGAGACCTGCAGACCGGTCACCATCTCTCCTCCACTCTACACCTACTATTACTCCAGAGTCTCCAACTATCTGCTCTACCATCTCCCTGAGACCTGCAGACCGGTCACCATCTCTCCTCCACTCTACACCTACTATTACTCCAGGAGTGCTCCAACTATCTGCTCTACCATCTACCCCTGAGACTGCAGACCGGTCACCATCTCTCCTCCACTCTACACTACTATTACTCCAGGAGTCCCAACTATCTGCTCTACATCTACCCCTGAGACCTGCAGACCGGTCACCATCTCTCCTCCACTCTACACCTACTATTACTCCCAGGAGTGCTCCAACTATCTGCTCTACCATCTCCCCTGAGACCTGCAGACCGGTCACCATCTCTCCTCCACTCTACACCTACTATTACTCCCAGGAGTGCTCCAACTATTGCTCTACCATCTGCCCCTGAGACCTGCAGACCGGTCACCATCTCTCCTCCACTCTACACTACTATTACTCCAGGAGTGCTCAACTATCTGCTCTACCATCTGCCCCTGAGACCTGCAGACCGGTCACCATCTCTCCTCCACTCTACACCTACTATTACTCCCAGGAGTGCTCCAACTATCTGCTCTACCATCTCCCCTGAGACCTGCAGACCGGTCACCATCTCTCCTCCACTCTACACCTACTATTACTCCCAGGAGTGCTCCAACTATCTGCTCTACCATCTCCCCTGAGACTGCAGACCGGTCACCATCTCTCCTCCACTCTACACCTACTATTACTCCAGGAGTGCTCCAACTATCTGCTCTACCATCTACCCCTGAGACCTGCAGACCGGTCACCATCTCTCCTCCACTCTACACCTACATTACTCCCAGAGTGCTCCAACTATCTCTCTACCATCTCCCTGAGACCTGCAGACCGGTCACCATCTCTCCTCCACTCTACACCTACTATACTCCCAGGAGTCTCCAACTATCTGCTCTACCATCTGCCCCTGAGACCTGCAGACCGGTCACCATCTCTCCTCCAATCTACACCTCTATTACTCCCAGGAGTGCTCCAACTATCTCTCTACCATCTACCCTCGAGACCTGCAGACGGTCACCATCTCTCTCCACTCTACCCACTATTACTCCCAGGAGTGCTCCAACTATCTGCTCTACCATCTCCCCTGAGACCTGCAGACCGGTCACCATCTCTCCTCCACTCTACACCTACTATTACTCCCAGGAGTGCTCCAACTATCTGCTCTACCATCTATCCCCTGAGACCTGCAGACCGGTCACCATCTCTCCTCCACTCTACACCTACTATTACTCCCAGGAGTGCTCCAACTATCTGCTCTACCATCTACCCCTGAGACCTGCAGACCGGTCACCATCTCTCCTCCACTCTACACCTACTATTACTCCAGGAGTGCTCCAACTATCTGCTCTACCATCTCCCCCTGAGACCTGCAGACCGGTCACCATCTCTCCTCCACTCTACACCTACTATTACTCCCAGGAGTGCTCCAACTATCTGCTCTACCATCTCCCCCTGAGACCTGCAGACCGGTCACCATCCTCTCCTCCACTCTACACCTACTATTACTCCCAGGAGTGCTCCAACTATCTGCTCTACCATCTTCCCTGAGACCTGCAGACCGGTCACCATCTCTCCTCCACTCTACACCTACTATTACTCCCAGGAGTGCTCCAACTATCTGCTCTACCATCTCCCCTGAGACCTGCAGACCGGTCACCATCTCTCCTCCACTCTACACCTACTATTACTCCCAGGAGTGCTCCAACTATCTGCTCTACCATCTCCCTGAGACCTGCAGACCGGTCACCATCTCTCCTCCACTCTACACCTACTATTACTCCCAGGAGTGCTCCAACTATCTGCTCTACCATCTACCCCTGAGACCTGCAGACCGGTCACCATCTCTCCTCCACTCTACACCTACTATTACTCCCAGGAGTGCTCCAACTATCTGCTCTACCATCTACCCCTGAGACCTGCAGACCGGTCACCATCTCTCCTCCACTCTACACCTACTATTACTCCCAGGAGTGCTCCAACTATCTGCTCTACCATCTGCCCCCTGAGACCTGCAGACCGGTCACCATCTCTCCTCCACTCTACACCTACTATTACTCCCAGGAGTGCTCCAACTATCTGCTCTACCATCTGCCCCTGAGACCTGCAGACCGGTCACCATCTCTCCTCCACTCTACAGCTACTATTACTCCCAGGAGTGCTCCAACTATCTGCTCTACCATCTGCCCCCTGAGACCTGCAGACCGGTCACCATCTCTCCTCCACTCTACACTACTATTACTCCCAGGAGTGCTCCAACTATCTGCTCTACCATCTACCCCCTGAGACCTGCAGACCGGTCACCATCTCTCCTCCACTCTACACCTACTATTACTCCCAGGAGTGCTCCAACTATCTGCTCTACCATCTACCCCCTGAGACCTGCAGACCGGTCACCATCTCTCCTCCACTCTACACCTACTATTACTCCCAGGAGTGCTCCAACTATCTGCTCTACCATCTGCCCCTGAGACCTGCAGACCGGTCACCATCTCTCCTCCACTCTACACCTACTATTACTCCCAGGAGTACTCCAACTATCTGCTCTACCATCTACCCCTGAGACCTGCAGACCGGTCACCATCTCTCCTCCACTCTACACCTACTATTACTCCCAGGAGTGACTCCAACTATCTGCTCTACCATCTACCCCCTGAGACCTGCAGACCGGTCACCATCTCTCCTCCACTCTACACCTACTATTATCTCCCAGGAGTGCTCCAACTATCTGCTCTACCATCTACCCCCTGAGACCTGCAGGACCGGTCACCATCTCTCCTCCACTCTACACCTACTATTACTCCCAGGAGTGCTCCAACTATCTGCTCTACCATCTACCCCTGAGACCTGCAGACCGGTCACCATCTCTCCTCCACTCTACACCTACTATTACTCCCAGGAGTGCTCCAACTATCTGCTCTACCATCTGCCCCTGAGACCTGCAGACCGGTCACCATCTCTCCTCCACTCTACACCTACTATTACTCCCAGGAGTGCTCCAACTATCTGCTCTACCATCTGCTCCTAGCCTGCAACAGTCCCATCTCTCCATCTACACTACTATCTCCCGGAGTCTCCAATTCTGCTCTACCATCTACCCTGAGACCTGCAGACCGTCACCATCTCTCCCCACTCTACACTACATCTCCCAGATCTCACTATCTGCTTCCATCTATCCTGGACCTGCAGACGGTCACCATTCTCCCCACTACACTACTATTACTCCAGGAGTGCTCCAACTATCTGCTTACATCTGCCCTGAACCTGCAGACGGTCACATCTCTCCTCACTCTACACCTACTATACTCCAGGAGTGCTCAACTACTCCTCTACCATCTATCCCTGAGACCTGCACCATCCCATCTCCCCTCATCTACACCTACATTCTCCAGGAGGCTCCAACTATCTGCTCTACCATCTTCCCCTAACCTCAAACGGTCACATCTCCCTACCTACACCTCTATACTCCCGAGTGTCAACTATCTGCTCTACCATCTACCTAACTCAGACGGTCCCATCTCTCTCCCTCTACCTATACTTCCAGGAGTCCCACTACTCTACCATCTACCCTGAACTCCCGGTCCAACTCTCCTCACTACCTATTACTCCCGGAGTGCTCCAACTATCTGCTCTACCATCTATCCCTGAGAAACCTGCAACCGGGTCACCATTCTCCTCCACTCTACAACTACTATTACTCCCAGGAGTGCTCCAACTATCTGCTCTACCATCTCCCTGAACCTGCGACCGGTCACCATCTCTCCTCCACTCTACACCTATTATTACTCCCAGAGTGCTCCACCTATCCCTCTACCATCATCCCGAACCTGCAGACCATCACCATCTCCCTCCACTCTACACCTACTATTATCCCAGAGTGCTCCAACTATCTCTCTCCATCTATCCCCTGAGACTGCAGACGGTCACCATCTCTCCTCCCTCTACACCTACATTACTCCCAGAGTGCTCCAATATCTGCTCACATCTATCCCTGAGACCTGAGACCGGTCACCATCCTCTCTCACTCTACACCTACTATTACTCCAGGAGTGCTCCAACTATCTGCTCTCATCTCCCCTGAGACCTGCAGACCGGTCCCATCTCTCCTCCACTCTACACCTACTATTACTCCCAGATGCTCAACTACTGCTCACCATCTATCCCTAGACCTCAGACCCGGTCACCATCTCTCTACTCTACATCTACTATTACTCCAGAGGTCCACTTCTCTCTACCTTTATTCCCTGAGACTCAACCGGTCACCATCTCTCCTCACCTTACACCTTATTACTCGAGTACTCCAACTATCTGCTCTACCTCTACCCCTGAGACCTGCAGCCGGTCACCATCTCTCCTCCACTCTACACTACTATTACTCCCAGGAGTGCTCCAACTACTGCTCTACATCTGCCCCTGAGACCTGCAGACCGGTCACCACTCTCCTCATCTCAGCTACTATTCTCCAGGTACTCCAACTAACTCTACCATCTACCCTGACCTGCAGCCCTCACATCTCCCTCCACCTACACCTACTATTACTCCCAGGAGTGCTCAACTATCTCTCTACCATCTACCCCTAACTGCAGACGGTCACCATCTCTCTCCACTCTACCCTACTATTACCCAGGAGTCTCCAACTTCTCCTACATCTCCCCCTGAGACCTGCAGACCTCACCATCTCTCTCCATCTACCCTACTATACTCCAGGAGTCCCACTATCTGCTCACATCTGCCCCCTGAGACCTGCAGACCGGTCACATCTCTCTCCACTCTACGCTACTATACTCAGAGGCTCCAATATCTGCTCTACCATTCCCCGAGACTGCAGACGGTCACCATCTCTCCCACCTACAGCTACTATTACTCCCAGGTACTCCAACTATTCCCTCCATCTACCCCTGAGACCTGCAGACCGGGTCACCATCTCTCCTCCACTCTACACCTACTATTACTCCAGGAGTGCTCCAACTATCTGCTCTACCATCTACCCCCTGAGACCTGCAGACCGTCACCATCTCTCCTCCACTCTACACCTACTATTACTCCCAGGAGTGCTCCAACTATCTCTCTACCATCTCCCCTGAACCTCAGACCGGTCACCATCTCTCTCCACTCTACACCTACTATTACTCCCAGGATCTCCAACTATCTGCTCTACCATCTACCCCTGAGACCTGCAGACCGGTCACCCATCTCTCCTCCACTCTACACCTACTATTACTCCCAGGAGTGCTCCACTATCTGCTCTACCATCTACCCCTGAGACCTGCAGACCGGTCACCATCTCTCCTCCACTCTACACCTACTATTACTCCCAGGAGTGCTCCAACTATCTGCCTACCATCTGCCCCCTGAGACCTGCGACCGGTCACATCTCTCCTTCCACTCTACACCTACTATTACTCCCAGGTGCTCCAACTATCTCCTTCCATCTATCCCTGAGACCTGCAGACCGGTCACCATCTCTCCTCCACTCTACACCTACTATTACTCCAGGAGTGTCCAACTATCTGCTCTACCATCTGCCCCCTGAGACCTGCAGACCGGTCACCATCTCTCCTCCACTCTACACCTACTTTACTCCCGGAGTGCTCCAACTATCTGCTCTACCATCTGCCCCTGAGTACCTGCAGACCGGTCACCATCCTCTCCACTCTACACCTACTCACTACTCCCCGGATGCTCCAACTATCTGCTCTACCATCTGCCCCCTGAGACCTGCAGACCGGTCACCATCTCTCCTCCACTCTACACCTATATTACTCCCAGGAGCTGCTTTAAAACTAATCGCTCTCTCCATCTATCCCCTGATACTGCCCAGGTACCATCTCTCCTCCACCTACACCTACTATTACTTCAGGGTGCTCCAACATCTGCTCTCACATCTATCCCCTGAGACCCAGACCGGTCACCATCTCTCCTCCACTCTAACCTACTATTACTCCGGAGTGCTCAACTATCCTCCTACCATCTGCCCCCTGAGACCTGCAGCACCGGTCACCATCTCATCCTCCACTCTACACCTACTACTACTCCAGGAGTGCTCCAACTATTGCTCTACATCTCCCCCTAGACACTGCAGAGACCGGTCACCTTCTCTCCTCCACTCTGCACCTACTATTACTCCCAGGAGTGCTCCAACTATCTCTCCCATCTGCCCCCTGAGACCTGCAGACCGTGTCACCATCTCTCCTCCACTCTACACCTACTATTACTCCCGGGAGTGCTCCAACTATCTGCTCTACCATCTGTCCCCTGAGACCTGCATACTCAGTCACCATCTCTCCTCCACTCTACACCTACTATACTCCGGGAGTGCTCCAACTATCTGCTCTACCATCTGCCCCCTGAGACCTGCAGGAACTGGGTCACCACTCCCTACCTCCCTCACTATCTACTATTACTCCAGGAGTGCTCCAACTCTCTCACATCTGCCCCTGGACCTGCAGACCGGTCACCATCTCTCCTCCACTCTACACCTACTATTACTCCAGGAGTGCTCCAACTATCTGCTCTACCATCTGTCCCCTGAGACCTGCAGACCGGTCACCATCTCTCCTCCACTCTACACCTACTATTACTCCCAGGAGTGCTCCAACTATCTGCTCTACCATCTGTCCCCTGAGACCTGCAGACCGGTCACCATCTCTCCTCCACTCTACACCTACTATTACTCCCAGGAGTGCTCCAACTACCTGCTCTACCATCTATCCCCTGAGACCTGAAGACCGGTCACCATCTCTCCTCCACTCTACACCTACTATTACTCCCAGGAGTGCTCCAACTATCTGCTCTACCATCTTTCCCCTGAGACCTGCAGACCGGTCACCATCTCTCCTCCACTCTACACCTACTATTACTCCCGGGAGTGCTCCAACTATCTGCTCTACCATCTGCCCCCTGAGACCTGCAGACCGACCGGTCTCTCCTCCACTCTACATCTCTCCTCCACCATCTCTCCTCCACTCTACACCTACTATTACTCCCAGGAGTGCTCCAACTATCTGCTCTACCATCTACCCCTGATCACCTCTGACCACAAATCTCAGCTGCAGTCACGACAATCCATAAACTTTAATCCCCTATAAACAATCCCTTAACAATGTCCAGTCGAGGGGTCACCACCACGATTAGTAGACTGTTGTCCCGGACTGTGTGAGTACACCGGCCCCATAACCGCACATTGGACATATTGTATTTATACTCCTGTATATACCTTGTGATTTCTTGCTATATATCACATCTTCTCCTATGCTGTATTGATATTTTCTGTCCTATGCATTTTATTGTTATCCTGTTTCTGAGGAAGACTCCACTGAGAGCTGAAACATCACATTGTAATGTCCGGTATATTGGGCTGTACACTGTCTATGAGGGGGTGTGCTGTATCCTGTGGCTCTCAGTCATTTTAAAGAAATGTAATAAAGATTTCATTTTTTATTTAACAAGTTGGTAAAACATACCTGTGAATGTATCTAACTCCTAATATTCACCCTAAGAAGTTATAGGGCAAAGCCCAGGGCAAACCTTTACCCTCTAACAATGGCTGATTGTTCTCTAATCATTCATCAAATCACTGGACTTAGTGACCTTCAGCCGGATGTTTATTACATTGTTATTTCATATTCTAAAGATAAAATCAGTAAAAGATTAGAAATAGAGATAAGATTCTAAACATTCTTCTGTTCCGTGAAGTCTTCTCCTTTTGTGGTTGACATTTCTATGGCAGGGGTCACACATGACAATCTGTTCTTCAGTGATTCCCATGACAATCTGTTTTTTTCGGGTGCTTTTTGAGCCTCCAGCGCCCCTGAACGTTTTTTATGCAAATGGAGTCCATGGAGCCTCGATTAAGACTCTCAAACATGGGACTAGCCAGATACCCCTCCAGATACCCCTCCAGATATCCCTCCAGACACCCCTCCAGATACCCCTCCAGATATCCCTCCAGATACCCCTCCAGATATCCCTCCAGATACCCCTCCAGATACCCCTCCAGATACCCCTCCAGATACCCCTCCAGATATCCCTCCAGATACCCCTCCAGATATCCCTCCAGATACCCCTCCAGATATCCCTCCAGATACCCCTCCAGATACCCCTCCAGATACCCCTCCAGATATCCCTCCAGATACCCCTCCAGATACCCCTCCAGATATCCCTCCAGATACCCCTCCAGATACCCTCCAGATATCCCTCCAGATACCCCTCCAGATATCCCTCCAGATATCCCTCCAGATACCCCTCCAGATACCCCTCCAGGGACGTCTTTTAGACTTAGTCATTATTTGCCAAAAAATGCTAGGAAAAACGGATCCGGTTTTTTCACTGCACCCAAAAACATTGCTAGCAAAAAATGCTCCCAGCAACCTATTTGGCTGCAGAAAAAAACGGAAAGGCTTTTTTAACATATAATCTGTTTTTTTGCATCAGTTTTTGGACTGAAAAGTGCAAAAACTGATGTCAAAAACGGATCCAGGGTTTAGGTGTGACCCCAGCCTAAGTTGGATTTTATTCCATGGTGGATCATTATTCTTCTCTCCTTACAAGGATATATTAGATTAGGCTTTGTGTCTAAGTATAAACTATCAGACAAGGAAATGTAGAGGTAAGAAGAACACAAAGCCTAATATAATATATCGATCCACCATGGAATAAAATCCAACATAGAAAGGTAAACCACAGAGCACACCATAAAGGAGACCTCACTGAACTGAAGAACTTGTATCATTCTATCTTTATTTCTAATCTTTTAATGATTTTATCTTTAGAATACGAAATAACAATGTAATAAACATCCGGCTGACGGTCAACGAAGTCCACTGATTTGATGAATGACTCTGAGAACAATCAGCCATTGTTAATGATCAAATATTTGTGAAATCAATAGACGGTGTCCTGACAAATTACATTTCATACAAAACCAAAAATCAAGAACTTTCCTTGTATGAAGGTTTTTTGTGTTGGAGAATATTTGTAGCATTATATAATAGATGTCCCGGTAGAGGGTGGTTGGCCATCACCTCGTTCTCCCCTCGTAGCCCTCTATGATCTTTGGCTTCCCGCCATGGCTCTGTGGTTGTAGCTGTCTTCCCGCCATGGCTCTGTGGTTGTAGCTGTCTTCCCGCCATGGCTCTGTGGTTGTAGCTGTCTTCCCGCTATGGCTCTGTGGTTGTAGCTGTCTTCCCGCCATGGCTCTGTGGTTGTAGCTGTCTTCCCGCCATGGCTCTGTGGTTGTAGCTGTCTTCCCGCTATGGCTCTGTGGTTGTAGCTGTCTTCCCGCCATGGCTCTGTGGTTGTAGCTGTCTTCCCGGCAGTCAGAGTGATTTTTACTGGTTTATTATATCCCTGACATCATGAACCCATCAGTCAGTTTGATATTGATCTCATTAAAGTGTTTATTTAGGGAATGTTGACATTCAGTGCAGGGAGGGAGGTTGGAGCCGAGATGACGACGGCACCGTTTCGCGCTTATGCGCTTCCACGGGTCAGGCCCGTGCCGTCATCATCTCGGCTCCAACCTCCCTCCCTGCACTGAATGTCAACGTTCCCTAAATAAACACCGATCTCTACATGGGTGAGTGCCGTCTCTACCTTATTCAAAAACTTGATTGCTGTTGTGCTTTGAGACAGGCACCCCTAGTTAATTCCTGATCGCTCCACGAAGTTTATCCGCCCATGAAGCAGCCGGCTTTGGTGCCCCAATTTCCTCCTGCACTTGTTGATTGATCTCATTAAACCTTGGAGAACACTTGGTTCACCACACTATGGACGTTGGGCACCAGAGAGCGGTTGTATCTTCTCAGTGTCTGATCTCTGATCAGGTCACTCTGGGGCAGGTTGGGTCTCTTGGCCGGTCTACAGTGGAAGGTAATAGCTACATCTTTAGGTACGTTCCTTGATTGACCTTTGTGTTTTAGAACTGAATGAATTGACGTCTGAATCACGTTCCGGGGGTTCACAATCAGTTTCCGATCGTTGAAGAGGGTCCAGTCGACGGGTTCTCTGTAAAGAGAATTGAGGATGTTGGTCCCGGGAACATCGGTCCAGAGGTCAAATCCAGATTCATTGATAATTGTGGGGAAGACGTGGTTTTCTATACAGAAGACACCGGTGTCTGGATATTGCCTCTGGAGGTCTGCCATCATGGAAGTCCAGTCCCAATGTTTGACAGGAAGAATGATTTCATCCATGTCATTGAGGAGAACATACTTACTCCTATACATGTTCCTGTATATGCAATCATTCAGGGCCGCAGTCTGCCCGTAGTAGCCGATCTGGCTGCTAAGACCCGCGGTGTAACGCCACTTAGTGGATGTCTGAAGATGCCGGTCTATCGGCCATTGGACGACTTCTACAATCCCTTGTTGATTGTAGTATCGTAGGACTTTATCTACAGCCGGGGAACAGCTGTTGTTATAAATGGTGACTCTGGAGGCTCCCAACAGTCTGTACATCTCAATGCCCTGGATCATCTGGAGGACGTTATTGTACCGTCCGAATACAGCGGAGATGCACACCGTGAAGTTGACTGTGTGCGACTCCGGACGATGATTCCTGACCTTGAACATGGCGGTGTCCCCTCCACTTGAAGAGTTCGACTCCTGGATGGATATGTAATTATACTCACAATCTCTAGGTTCTAAACACAAGATGTCGGCCGTTCCATACTGAAAACCAAACCTGTCACTGTGGATATCGATCTGCCCCCTGACGAGCTCCGACCCATTGTGCAAACAGTGGAACGAGCAGTAGAGTCCCTTCACAGACTGGTGGACGATGGAGAGGACGCGGACTGCTTTGCTGTCTCTGGGGTCATAGTAGGGGGCAATGATGAATGTTCTGTTGCCCACAGCCATTATGGGCTCTGTGGAGAGGTTCGGGCCCTGTCTTATCATTGCTTTCCTCAGTTCTGGTCGGTGTATATAAAATGAGAAGATTGTGATAGCGGCACATAGAGAGCAAACGTAGAACATGTCTCTCAGGTGGGTCCCCATGGTTCTGCCGTATGATGGCCCCTGTAAGAGGACAGAAAGCATTCATTATTAGCATTTACATCACCTCCCACATCTTCTCAGCCTCAGACCCCTACATAACATCTGCCACCAGTGGGGTGACGTGAAGCTCACGGGCCCCGATGGCCCCCAAATATTGCAAATTAATAGGAATAGTCTTTTTCTATAGGTCAGAGGGACTTTTGAGGCCCCGTAGGCTCCAGAGCCCAGTGCAACTGCAACCTCTGCACCTGTTGTAGTTACCCCCTGTCTGCCATGTGTAATATCGGTGTGGCCAAATGGGCTAGAAAGGATATTGTGAAGGAATACAATGCCCATGAGCCCCATAATAATCCCTGCAATGTCACCAGTTGGAGCAGGCATCAGTAGACGATATTGTCTCATACAGACTTATCCATAAAACAAGGGTCATTGTCAGGGGCGTAACTACAACAGGTGCAGGGGTTGCAATCGCCCCAAAAGTCCCTTTGGCCTAAAAGACTAATTCTATTAAAGAGTTTGCAATAATTGGGGGCCCCATTGGAGCTTTCACATCGGGGCCCTTGAGCTTCAGGTTACCCCAGTGGTTTTTGTTCTCCTTCCTGATCTGAATCCCCAAAACTAATACCGTCCCTCATGTCCCCGCGAAAGACCTTATGTGGTGTTATATACTATGGTCCTGGCAGAAGGACATCAGCCAGCAGTCATCACAAGAACCTTATTCACCATCATCGGCCGGTGTAAAAACGCAGCGGTCACCAGACGAATGAGCAAAAATGAGTCATTTATGTAAAAAAATAAATCCTTGGTGAATAGCCCCACATTCTAACATATCTGAGAAAAGTGACTCTTCTTGAGCGTTGCAAAATGACCAAAATTAGTGATGTTTCGGTTCACAGCGCAACAAACCGTGGCAGAAGTAAAAAATACAACAAAACAACAAGCCGTCAATCATAGAATCTACAAAAAAAAAGAAATGATCTTAACATGAGATTTCAGCATCACCAACAATTAGTAGGATGACGGATGAGTCAGGTCTGAGAGCCTCAGCTTATCCAGCATCCTCTGAGATATCAAGGAGGCCAGGACAGATCAACAGCGGCCTAGGGAGATTAACAGAGGTCATAAAAGATCATCGGAGGCCAGGAGAAATCCATAGAGGCCAGGAGAGATCCATGTAGGCCAGGAGAAATCAACGGAGGCCAAAAGAGATCAATGGAGGTCAAGAGAGGTCAACGGAGGTCAAGAGAGGTCAACAGCAGCAAGGAACTGATCAAGGGAGGCCAAGAGTGATCAACGGAGGTCAAGAGAGGTCAACAGTGGCCAGGACAGATCAACAGTGGCCAGGGGAGATTAACAGAGGTCATAAAAGATCATCGGAGGCCAGGAGAAATCCATGGAGGCCAGGAGAGATCCATGTAGGCCAAGAGAAATCAACGGACGCCAAAAGAGATCAACGGAGGTCAACAGCGGCCAGGACAGATCAACGGGGGCCAAGAGTGATCAACGGAGGCTAGGAGAGATCAACAAGGGCCAAGAGAGATCATTGAAGGCCAAAAGAGATCAACGGAGGCCAAAAGAGATTAACAAAGGCCATGAGAGATCACTGGCGACCAGGAGAGATCAACAGAGGCCAAGAGCTGACACATAGGATGGCACACGCCCAGGAAAAAAACACATTTGATCAGAGGCAGAAATTAATTGCATTATTTTTCATAGGTTTCAGTGATAAAAGGTTCATTTTAAAGGTTTTTCATAGAGGTTATTTTTTAGTTAATGGAGGACAGAGGAGTCTGCAGAGGACAATGAGGAAAGAAGGTAAAGTAAGAGGGGACTAGAGAGGATGGGACACAGTAGACTGCAGAGAATAGTTGGGTCTGGAGGTGAAAACTTTGGTGGAATTGCAGAATTAATAGGAGGGTGCACTAAAATTAAATAAGGAGCCTCTGGGACATGAGTACCTATAATACCAAATAGGCATCCTTCATTTCTCCTGATCCTTATTCATACTTGAAGTTAGGCTACACTCAGCTGATGGTTACTGATCTGTACTTATTACTTCCTCTTGTGGGCTCCATTGGTTTTCCTGTGACATATTTGTTCTTGGCTCGCTCACTATACCACATTACACTGTACTGTCCCAGATTAACCTCTAATGATGGGGATGTTGGTCATTTTTAACGTGTGTTGAATAAAATTGCATTTATTGCATACTTAAGAGATATCATAAAGTTTGGAACTTGGAATGTGTGAACCATGAACTCGACATCGTCAAAGCTCGATTTACTCGCAATTAGCAAACTAAGATGAGACGTAAATGCTAAAGTGAGCCATGGCAAATATGGAACTGTCGCTGGAAGAAGATTAGTAGACTTTTGTACAACAAATCAACTGTCCATCATGAACACCTTCTTCCAAAATCACAAACGGAGACTCTACATATGGACATCATCGAACAGGGCCTATAAGAATCAGACTGACTACATGTGTGTTCAACAAAGATGGAGGTCGTCAATCATTACCGCAAAAACAAGGCCAGGAGCCGACTGTGGGACTGTTCATGAACGTTTGACAGCAAAGATTAGAGTCAACCGAGCAAACAGACAAGACAACACGGCATTTCCAACTTCACCGACATACCTGAAGTTTTTTGGAACGGTCTGCAAAAACGATTTTTATCACTGGACACAGATGAACGAAAGCCTGAAGAATTATGGACACATACAAGGACCATCATTACTTAAGAAGCCAGAAAGACAATAAATAAGAGGCAGTAGAGACCCCACACAGCCAGGTTCACAGAAGAGACCCCACACAGCCATGGTTCACAGAAGAGACCCACACAGCATGGTTCACAGAAGAGACCCCACACAGCCATGGTTCACAGAAGAGACCCCACACAGCCATGGTTCACAGAAGAGACCCCACACAGCCATGGTTCACAGAAGAGACCCCACACAGCCATGGTTCACAGAAGAGACCCCACACAGCATGGTTCACAGAAGGACCCACACAGCCATGGTTCACAGAAGAGACCCCACACAGCCATGGTTCACAGAAGAGACCCACACAGCCATGGTTCACAGAAGAGACCCGAAAGATATCAAAGATAGAAGAATGGCAAATGCAAAAGGTGACAAGCAGGATGCAGACAACATCAGTAAAAGACTAAAGAGAGCCATTCAAGCAAAGAACTTTATTACCAAATTATACAAGAGCTAGCACTCTACACTTCATCTGTCCCTGATGCTCCACAACCTCCTGCTGTGAAAACCTAATTGAAGTAGGTTATCTGATGGAGAGCAGACTTGAAATCCTAAACAAAACAATGATATTAGAGTCAGCAGCACCAGATATCAGTTATGAATACTGTTTTTTTTGACAAATGTAAGTCCTATAGTTATGAGAAAAGTATTTTCTGCTTTGTGACAAAGTGACGAACACAACACATTACATCACTGTGCTGTCTGTGCATCTGCCTTGAATTAATAGCGGCCAGATGTACAAACTATGCCAGGTTTCATATCTATACACAGCTAGAATTGTAAGAAATACGGAGATAATAATTCCCACCAGGGACCTCCACAGGGTCCGATATACTGTACTTAAGATCGGGAATCACCACATTTTTGGTACCTGAGCCGCATCCCATATAATTGCCTCCAGCTGAGGTCGCCTAGGGCAGGTGTATGGGAGGGGCTGGTACCTGCTAGAAGCCAGATGTGGCCTACAATCATTATTCATTGCTGGAAGATAAAGCCTGCAGTGAGGCTGAATCATTTTCAAATGTGTTCAAATCTGGTGCCAGCTGGTTGTATGAGACCACCAGTGGTACCGCTGATAGCCCACAGATGCCACCAGAAACCCCCCCCCACAGCCAGGCGCCAGTCATCCCCTCTACCCTGCGCCGATAAGCTTACACCTGTGGTGAAGTCACGGTCATGGTTGGAGGCTGATCACATGACCGTGATGTCACCACAGGTCCTTAAGCTAACACAGAGTGGGGGAGCACAGAGAACAGCCAGGTACTGCAGCCCGCTCTCACCCCACACCACACTTAGCCTGCTTTCACCTCACTCAGCTTGTTGTCACCCCACACAGCCCTCTCTCACCCTGCTCAGCTCGCTCTCACCCCACAACCCACTCAGCCCAAAAAGCCCACTATCACCCCATTCAGCCCGCTCTCACCCCACTCAGCCCTCTCTCAGCCCACTCTCACCCCACTCAGCCTGCTTTCACCCCATTCTGCCTGCGCTCATTCCACTCAACCCATTCTCACCACACTCAGCCTGCTGTCACCCCGCTCAATCCGCTCTCACCCCACAGCCCGCTGTCAACCCACACCTGGCTCAGCCTGCTTTTACTCCTATCAGACCGCTATCACCATAGCCCATTCTCACCCCACAGCGCATTATCACCCCACAACACACTCAGTCCGCTCTGACCCCACTCAGCCCGCTCTCACCCCACACCCTGGTCAGCCACTCTCAACCTACTCAACCCGCTCTAATCCAACTCAACCCTCTCTCACTCCACTTAGTCCACTCTCACCCTGCTCAGCCTGCTTTCACCCCACATCCCACTCAGCCTGCTGTCACCCCACTCAGCTCGCTCTCGCTCTACTCAGCCCGCTCTCACCCCACTTACCACTCTCAGCCTGCTCTTACCCCGCTCAGCCCATTCTCACCCCGCTCAGCCCCCTCTCATCCTGCTCAGCCCACTCTCACCCCACTCTCACCCCATTCTCACCTCACATTCCTCACCTTAGCATGCTTATTATTTAAAATACAACAACTTTCCTCTTATGATGAGTCTGAACGCTGTCATTGTCACCCGTGTCCATACTCTACACAGGAGCCGAGTGTTGGGGGTCACAGAGTCGCTCGCACGTTCTGACCCGCTGATATCTTCTCCTCTGATGAGTTCGGACACTTTTATTGTCACCCGTGTCCATTCTCTACACAGGAGCCGAGTGTTGGGGGTCACAGAGTCGCTCGCACGTTCTGACCCGCTGATATCTTCTCCTCTGATGAGTCCAGACACTTTTATTGTCACCCATGTCCATACTCTACACAGGAGCCGAGTGTTGGGGTCACAGAGTCTTCGTGGGTCATGACCTGCTGATATCTTCTCCTCTGATGAGTCCAGATACTTTTATTGTCACCCATGTCCATACTCTACACAGGAGCTGAGTTTTGGGGGTCACAGAGTCTTCGTGGGTCATGACCCGCTGATATCTTCTCCTCTGATGAGTCCAGACACTTTTATTGTCACCCATGTCCATACTCTACACAGGAGCCGAGTGTTGGGGTCACAGAGTCTTCGTGGGTCATGACCTGCTGATATCTTCTACTCTGATGAGTCCAGATACTTTTATTGTCACCCATGTCCGTTCTCTACACAGGAGCTGAGTTTTGGGGGTCACAGAGTCTTCGTGGGTCATGACCTGCTGATATCTTCTCCTCTGATGAGTCCAGACACTTTTATTGTCACCCGTGTCCATATTCTACACAGGAGCCAAGTGTTGGGGGTCACAGAGTCGCTCGCACGTTCTGACCCGCTGATATCTTCTCCTCTGATGAGTCCGGACACTTTTATTGTCACCCGTGTCCATACTCTACACAGGAGCCAAGTGTTGGGGGTCACAGAGTCTTTGTGGGTCATGACCTGCTGATATCTTCTCCTCTGATGAGTCCGGACACTTTTATTGTCACCCGTGTCCGTTATCTACACAGGAGCCAAGTGTTGGGGGTCACAGAGTCTTCGTGGGTCATGACCCGCTGATATCTTCTCCTCTGATGAGTCCGGACACTTTTATTGTCACCCGTGTCCGTTATCTACACAGGAGCCAAGTGTTGGGGGTCACAGAGTCGCTCGCATGTTCTTACCTGCTGATATCTTCTCCTCTGATGAGTCCGGACACTTTTATTGTCACCCGTGTCCATACTCTACACAGGAGCCAAGTGTTGGGGGTCACAGAGTCTTCGCGGGTCATGACCCGCTGATATCTTCTCCTCTGATGAGTCCGGACACTTTTATTGCCGTCCTGTCCTTCTGCTGCCGTACCTCACCTGTTCCTCCTTTCTTCTCTTTTTTATGATCTCATTAAAGTTAATACAATTATGTACAAACCATAAATGTGAAATTGTAAACAGGAGGCGTCCTCATCATCTGCTGTTTGCCGCATGCCCATTCCTCCTCCTTTAATCAAACAGCAATGAATCCTCAATGTTGGATACTCTCCCTTTGTCCCTCCTAGGGGGCGATCAGTGTTTTATCTGCACTGACACAAAAGAGTTTAATATGAATGACAATTACTTATGATATTTTGGGGATGTCTCAACTTCTTCATTATTTGAAGTGATATTAATTTTTCAGGCACATCATATGGGGTCAGCATCCTCCGTCACACCCTGCATAGGGCAGACTCAAAAGGCAGAAAATCAGTGATAGTACTGTGGTGCCCCTGCCTAAGGCCATCACAAAATGTACTGCAGGTAAACATCAGGTCGATGTGCCACAGTGTCATCACTGCCCCCAGGTAGTGGTGTCACCAGAGAGCAACAAAGGGTATTCTCATCAGGTACACACAACACTAACACCTCCAGGCCAGAAGGGGGAGACCAAGCCCGGGTTCAGGGTGAGTTCCCCTATATATTCTGGTCTGAGGAGGAGCCAGTCAGTGCAGTGCGGGGCAGCCCTGTGAAGACATCCTGGTGGACTGGAAGCTGCTTAGCTCATCCCAGGATCGCTAACTTGTTCCAAGCCTAAGGCTAGGGTCTGAGGAAAGGAGAGAAAGAAACACACCGTGCCTTCTCCAGAGAACAACCTCATAGAACGGACACCGGAGTCCGAGACTGTGCAGGGTCACACATTCCAGCAGTCAACACTGGAAAGTGGGGGACTCCAGATTCTCCAGCTACACTTTACCAGAAACACAGCAACGCATAGACTCCAGCAACACTGACACCCAGGTGCAGGGTAGAGAGAGTGAAGGACTCAAGTAGCCTGTTATACTGGTACCCCGCAGGACGAGACAGGGCCGGCAGCTTAGCTTCAAGCAAATGCAGGAGTCAAATCACAAGCGCAGCAAGGGAGGCAAAAACCCGGTCGGGTGAGAATAACCCCAAGTTGCTCTCAAGACTCCGTGGACAGCATTTAACATCTGCTCTAGTAAAGGACTGAGAAAACTACAAAACCGTGAGTCTGCCTGTTACTAGCGCCCATTACCCTGCTCCCTGTACTTAGACTTCCTACTCCTGCCCTGGGGACCCTCAGCCCTACCTGAGGAGGGCTTACCATCTACACTGCCCCAAGTCACCATCCCCAGCAGGAATACAGGCAGTGGTGGTTCTACTAACCACATACCCCGGGTGGCGTCACAACAAATCTCTTGTAAATACCCCTTTTTGGACTGATCTCAGGCCACGGGACCGGGTCACCACTACCATGATACCCCAGAGAGACAGCACCAGCCCGGTTCCCGAGTACCCCATAGCCTGGGGGTGCATCAGCTCTTCTGGCGTCACAAACAGGATCCCGTGCCCGGTGAACCGGGTACTGTGTGCTGTGTGGAATACGTGTTTTTGAACTGTCGCCATTGTAAAGCGCGCGGCGTGAGGGAAGTAGAGGATGCGTGTCATCATGGGTGGCACCCTCCAAAGAGCGCGAAGCGAGGCCCGGCCTGCGCTCTGACCACATTCGGCAGGGACACAAAAACCTGCTGCCCCAGTGGAACTATAATTGTAGACCCCGACGGAAGCAGAAGACCGGAAAGGTCAGCATTAACTAAGGGGGCGGAAAGATGTCACAGCCAGTGGATCCCGCACAGTGAGTGGACGGAGCACCCAGCAGTGCTGCAGCGCAAGGGATATCACCGATCATGCCGTTCCTGATGCTGTACACCCCGGGAGCGATGTGGCTGCCGCAGTACTCAGCTGAGCCCAATATCCTCACAGACTTTAAAGAAAAGCTGGACAGCTATTATAGTATATACCCCCTGACAGAGGGTCAGCGTGTCAGCATACTAATGGGACAGTTAACTGGACATGAATAGCGGGAGGTGGAGTCCTGATCAGATGATGAAAAAGACACTGTGGAACATGTAATGGCCAGGCTAAAAGCTACATTTGAGACCAGTGTAGATGCCAGAGCTGAAATGAGATTC
This sequence comes from Allobates femoralis, assembly GCA_033576535.1. Lineage (NCBI taxonomy): Eukaryota > Metazoa > Chordata > Amphibia > Anura > Aromobatidae > Allobates > Allobates femoralis. The sequence goes on along the minus strand of JARQOC010000003.1, from coordinate 2,145,287 downwards.
TTTGGGTGCCGGCAGAAACCACAAGAGAGTGTGAGAGACTTTGCTTTAAATTTGCAGGAGGCACTCAGGGCACTCAGACAGGCAGAACCCGCCTGGGCACAAGGGGAAGATAAATTGCTGATAGACCAGTTTGTTGATGGACTATTATTCCCTCCTCATAGAGGACGACTGCGGATGATGGCCATACAAAATCCAGATTTGAACTTTGTGGAGTTTAAAGAGAGGGCAATCCGCATATTGCAGGCAGAAGAGCCTCATGATACAGACTCTGCTCAATGTTTAGCTACAGTGCAAAGTCCATCAGCCGTACCAGGGACTGATGCCAAACCTCAGGAGTCCATCACTAATGAGGCTCTAAACCAAAAGATTGAAGCCCTATCCAAAACTGTAACTGACATGGCCAAAGTTATGCAACAGCTGCGTGGATCCAAGCCCGTGGAGAAGATCGAGCTGGCTACAAGCAAGGAGGATGTCTCATGGATGTGACCCAGGAGATACCCAGCGACCAGAGGACAACCCAATGACCGCTACCACCCGGATGGATAGCCCATTTGTCGCCGCTGCGGAAAAGTGGGCCATTTTGCCAGGGAGTGTGCTTTAAACGCTCCTCAGGAATGAACTCCCAAGGCCCCTCAAACAGGCGGGACAGGTACATGGGAGGACGTCCAATTATACCTGTCGTGCTGGATGGAATTCTCCTGAATGCTTTACTGGACACCGGCGCGCAGATCTCCTCCATACCTTATATCCTTTTTAAGCAGTACTGGGCTGATTCGCGTGGCCCAGATGATGACTTTAATATATGGGCTAACAATGGTAAATTAGAACCACAAATTGGGTTTAAAGAGATGACCATTAAAATTGGGAGAGTAGAATTAAAAGATCAGGGGATGATAATTGTTGATGTTGACCGGCATGAGCGTGATCCAACTATTCTGACAGAAATGAATGTAATGAAAAGTTGTCTTGCAGAAATTATTGTTTTTTTACAGTGCATAGACGGTACTGCCAATTCCGGATAACAGCAAGTCCTGCAGAAGGAAATAAAGGCTCTGATGATGAGACAGCAGGTGGAATAGTCAGGTGGAGAGATTGGCAACGCAAGGGTAAGTGATCCAATACCCATTGTGATACCTCCCAAAACTGAAATGATGATCTGGTGTAGAGCTGCAATAGGCCTTAGGGTTCGAGATTATCAGGCCCTGGTGGAACCCGTGTTACTCAGACAGTAGGCCCACTGTACTGATGGCCAGAGGAGTAGTTGAGGTACACAGGGGGAGAGTACCAATATGCCTTCTAAATTGTGGGGAAGAGGAGGTATCCCTACCAAAGTATGCCACCATGGCTAAATTATACACTGTGGATAACAACGCCATCATCACAGTCAAGCCATTGAACCCATCAAGTTAGGCGGATTGCAGTGGCTCAGAGGGAAAACTGGAGGATTGGTGCCAGAAATTACATGCGGGTACCAGTTCTACACCCTCCCATCAAAAGCATGGAGTATACCGGGTAGAGAGGGAGTACGAGCAGATCTTCAGCAAACATCCTCTAGACTTTGGGCAGATGAAAGGGGTAGAACACAACATACCCACAGGTAGTCAATTACCCATAAAGAAGAGGTATAGGGGTAATAAGAGACAGTTGTAGCCCCTGGGCAGCTCCTTTAGTGCTAGTGAAAAAGAAGGACGGGACCATGAGGATGTGCTTAGATTACCGGCAGATCAACCGCATCACACACACGGATGCATACCCGTTTTTTTCAAATGGTTAAACACCGGAGCAATCTATAGTAGGTTTGGATGGTTTTGCTGCTGTAGGTCTGGGGGGCTCCGTGTGTGGCCCTGTCCAAAATAGTGTTTATGTAAACAGCTTATGTTTTTATAGACCCAGCGCTCCCTCCTTTATGTCATGGCTAATATTGTCCCAATATGTAGTATTGAAGTGATTGAAAATTGCTACTGTTTTTATACGGAATGTTTATTCTAAATTCAATTTATACATAAAACACATGTTTAAAATTTCATAAAAAATCATAAACCTTCTAAAAATCATATGGTCTTGAGGTATATTACGCTGTGTTTTTTTGAGCAATTACAAGACTTATTATAACTACTAGAACACTCTGTGTGGGATGGGGGTGGTAGACTACACCACTCGATCGTGATCCCTTCTTGTAAAATATCCTGATTCCTGGAGACGGTGGGAGTTATGGTCCTGTGCGTATTCTAGAAATAATAACGTTGAATCAGTGGTGCCTCTCTGCAGGTTACTGTATATAGGGTTATGTTTGGCTGTGTAGTCTTACCATCACAGATGTGGGGACCAGGATTGTGCTTGTTCAGGTCTTTTGGGATCTTGCCTGGGTTTCCTAAAATAAAGTTCTTGGACCTGTAATTTGTGTGAATGGTTCTGCTTATTGTGCTCTAGAGTGAATTGGTGGGTCTTAATCCTGCAATCTACTCAGGTGTTACGCAACGTACCTATATAGGATGACACCTGGAGGGTTGGTTTTTGGATATGGTTTATCACTAAACCTTATGCAGCATCAAGATAGTTACCGTATATACTCGTGTATAAGCCGACCCCCCTACTTTTGCCCCCAAAACCTGGGAAAACCTATTGACTCGTGTATAAGCCGAGGGTGGACCCCAGCACAGGTATACAGCCCCCAGCAGTGTGGTATACAGGCCTCCCCAGTGGTAGTATACAGCAGCCTCTCCAGTGGTAGTATACAGCAGCCTCCCCAGTGGTATATACAGGCCCCAGCAGTATTACAGCAGCCTCCCCAGTGGTATATACAGACCCCAGCAGTATTACAGCAGCCTCCCCAGTGGTATATACAGGCCCCAGCAGTATATTATACAGCAGCCTCAGTGGTATACAGCAGCCCCAGTGGTATATAGCAGCCCCAGTGGTATACAGCAGCCCTAGTGGTATACAGCAGCCCCAGTGGTATATAGCAGCCCCAGTGGTGTGGTATATAGCAGCCCCAGTGGTATATAGCAGCCCCAGTGGTGTGGTATACAGCAGCCCCAGTGGTATATAGCAGCCCCAGTAGTATATAGCAGCCCCAGTGGTATATAGCAGCCCCAGTGATATATAGCAGCCCCAGTGGTATATAGCAGCCCCAGTAGTATATAGCAGCCCCAGTGGTATATAGCAGCCCCAGTGATATATAGCAGCCCCAGTGTTATATAGCAGCCCCAGTAGTATATAGCAGCCCCAGTGGTATATAGCAGCCCCAGTGGTGTGGTATATAGCAGCCCCAGGGGTATATAGCAGCCCCAGTGGTGTGGTATATAGCAGCCCCAGGGGTATATAGCAGCCCCAGTGGTATATAGCAGCCCCAGTGGTGTGGTATACAGCAGCCCCCAGGGGTATATAGCAGCCCCAGTGGTATACAGGCCCCCAAATGCTGGCACTCGCCCCCCTCCTTGTAAGCCCCCCCCCTGTTGCTTAACTTACCATCCCTGGTCTTCTGCACCGCGCCGAACTTCTGTGCTCCGTCCTCCATGCTCCCGTCCTCGCTGCATCCGGGGTCCCCGGCCGTCGCAGTAACGATGACAGCATCGTTACTGCGACGGCCGGGGACCCCGGATGCAGCCGAGGACGGGAGCATGGAGGTCGGAGCACCGAGGAGCGGCGCGGTGCAGAAGACCAGGGATGGTAAGTTAAGCAGCGGGGGGGGGGGGCCTTGCAAGGAGGGGGGCGAGTGCCAGCATTTGGGGGCCATATATTTAGATATGCACTGCTTCCCCCTGCCGCTGATAGACGGGGGAAGCAGTGCATATATAATGAGCGGCCCCACGTGATGGGGCGCTCATACAGCAGCCTCCCCCCGCCTCCTCCAGCCTCCCCAGCCCCGGTCACAGCCCCCACCACCGTACTGACCCGTGTATAAGCCGAGGGGGGGGACTTTTCAGCCCAATTTTTGGGCTGAAAAACTCGGCTTATACATGAGTATATACGGTATTCTCCCACTGATGTACAATCATCACATTGTGAAGTTACCTGTTATATTCTTATTGGGGTGCCCTCCTTCATGTAGTGTCTGGATGGTGATGACACAGTGGGTCTGTATTGGGAGGAAATAGTGGTTACATTGTTATATCAGGGTTTTTTCTTTCTTTAATTCATAGGTAAATCAATTATTTCAATTTGTGTCCATTCGCTAATTACCTTAGCGTTATCTATATGGCTTTATATGGCGGATTAGAGCTTACTGGTTTAAACCACCTTCTGTAAATAAAATAGAATAAAATAAGTATTCTGTGTGTATCTTTTACTCATTATACATTCACTGGCTTCTAGATCACCAAGGAATATATACATATGTGTTCCTGCCTTATAAGTATAGGGTAACCAATATGCTGATATTAGTTCCTCTTAGTTGCTGGTGTAAGCTCTTTTCTGTACAATGCTAACTACTATTAATACATTGTAGCTTACACCAGGTAGGGTTACCTCCTCTTCCCCGCAATTTAGAAGGCGCATTGGCGCTCTCCCCTTGTTTTTATGTATAAATTGAATTTAGAATAAACATCCCGCATAAGGGCTATAACAGTAGACATTTTCAATCATTTCTATACTACATATTGGGACAATATTAGCCATGACATAATTGAGGGAGCACTGGGTCTATAAAAACATAAGGATGCATACCCATTACCTAGGATTGAGGAGTCATTAGCTGCATTAAAATCTGCTAACTACTTTTCCACCTTAGATCTGACTAGTGGGTACTGGCAGGTCCCTGTGGCATAGGCTGACCATGAGAAGACAGCATTCACCACGCCGATGGGCCTCTGCGAGATTAATTGCATGCCGTTTGGACTCTGCAACGCACCCACTACATTCCAGAGACTGATGGAGAGCTGCCTAGGACACGAGATCTTCGAAACTGTTCTGCTGTACCTGGATGCCATCATAGTCTACTCCGAGACATACGAAGTGCATTTACAACACCAAGCAGAAGTGTTTAAAGCCTTGTCCAAGTATGGTATGAAAATAAAACCATCTAAATGTCACCTGCTCAAACCAAAGGTACAGTATGTGGGCCATGCCGTAAGCTCAGAGGGTGTAGCACCGGATCCCGAGAAGGTTACTGTGATAAGGGATTGACCAAGACCCACCAGCGTGAAAGAGGTGAGGCAATTCCTGGGACTGGTAGGCTACTACAGAAGGTTTATTAAAGGGTTTACAAAGCTGGCGGCCCCTCTACAAAGCATCTTGGTGGGACAGTCTAAGAAGTCTCGGGTCCGGAGTCCTCCCTTCCAGTGGAGTGATGAAAAGGAAGAGTCCTTCAAGAAATTGAAGTTTGCCCTAAGAGGAGAAGAGATCCTGGCATACCCTGGTTACCATCAACCCTTCATTCTGTACACGGATGCCAATGACGTGGGACTGGGAGCAGTGTTGTCCCAGGTACAAGAAGTTAAAGAGAGAGTCATCGCTTTTGCAAGCAGGAAGCTCCGGCCTACCGAAAGAATTACAGTTCCTTCAAGTTAGAACTACTGGCAGTAGTCTGGGCTGTAACTGAACGTTTCAAATATTATCTGGCCGCTGCAAGCTTTGCCATATATACGAACAACAACCCAATAACCCTCCAGGACTCAGCAAAACTAGGAGTGCTGGAACAGCAATGGATAGCCCGGCTGTCTAGTTATAATTTCACCATCAAAAACAGGGCAGGCCGCAAGAATGGAAATGCAAATGCCTTATCCCGGATGCCATACCTAAGGACGTGGAAGAGGAACCGGGGGAGCTGGAAGAAATAGAGCTACCGGCCTTTCACCGCCCTAAGGCAACTCAGTACAAATCAGGTGTGTACCAGAAGCATCAAAAGGCAACGCTCAACCCCTTATCACATCATGGATGGGCTGCCGTACAGGACAGTGACCTGGCTGTGGGACTAGTCAAGAGATTGCTGACGCATGATGGTGCAAACCCTGATCAGAACACTTCAGCTGAAGCTCAACAACTCTGGAAAGAGAGAGGGAGATTGTTCCTGTATAAACATAAGCTTTGCAGAAGACGCGTTGATCCAAAGACTCAAGAGTTGGTCTGGCAGATCGTTGTACCCAAGAAAGATACATAGATGGTCTTGGAAGCCTATCATGACAGTGCAGGGCATTTTGGATGGAAGAAGTTGGAAGTGCTCTTGAGAGAGAGATTCTACTGGGTTAGCATAAGAAAATCAATTGAAGAATGGTGTAGAAAATGTGGCCCGTGCAACCTATGGAGAAATAATCAAGAAAGTCAGAGAACTCCACTCCAGTCCATCGTCCCCAAGCAACAGCCCTGGAATTAGTAGCCCTAGACCACGTCAAATTAACACCAAGCAAATCCGGCTACGTCTTTGCATTGACCATTGTGGACCACTATTCCCGTTTCCTCGTGGTGGTGCCAGTGAAGGATCTCACAGCAAGAACTGCAGCTAAAGCGTTCCAAACGTACTTTTGCAGACCTCATGGCTACCCAGAACAGGTCTTGGCAGATCAAGGTCCATCATTTGAAGCAGAGGTGTTTCAAGAATTCTGTAACATGTATGGATGTAAGAAGATCCGCACAACAGCTTATCATCCTCAAACAAATGGTTTATGTGAGAAGATGAACCACATCGTGCAGTGGCGTAACATGACCTCTGCGGGCCCCGGTTTTACGATCGCCCCGAATGCATAGTTGATCAGCACCGGGGGGGTGCTGGTTGTGGATAGCTGGTATATCGACTTGCGGTGATTGGACTACTTATGTGTTCAACGGCATGCAGCCCCACCGATAAGAAGGGAGGAGGGGCGGGCACAGCTGCAGGAAGTGAGGCTTCACTCACTTCCCGTCCTCCCTCCTCTCCTCGGACACATGCAGCCTACAGGGGCGAGCCCGGTCTCAGCCGCGACTGCTGCGACCGCGGTAGTTACGCCACTGACATCGTGATTGACCTCTTAAAGACTTTACCAGCATCAGAAAGGAATCAATGGCCAGAGAAGTTACCCATCTTGGTAAACTTGTATAACCATGTGCTGGTGAGTTTGACCAATTGCACCCAGCTTATCCCATGAGAGCAAGACCCAGTAAGCTGCCAATAGATTTGGATATGGGAATTCTCAAACCTGACGCAGAAGTTCCAGAAACCAATTGGGATACCCTACGCCAGCAAAAGTATCGCAAGTTCAAGAATGCGTTGAGAAAAGTCTCCAGCAAGCTAGAGAGATGCAAGAGAGAACCTTCAATCAACATGCTTCGGCCGCTCCTTTACAACCTGGTAAACAAGTCTTGAAAATGAAAACACGCACCAACAAATTAGATGATCAATGGGAACCAACACCATACACTGTTCTACCATCAAACTTTGACAATACAAAAGTGTGCCTAATCAGTAAAGATGAAGGCAGAACCACATCAGCTGTATCAAGAGACCACTTAAAATTGTGTCCTGAAACCCTGAAGACACCAGAGGTCCCAGTAGTTGAACCTGTTGAACCTAAGAAGAAAGAAGATGTGTTCCATACTGTCTTAGGAGATTTTCCAAAAACCTGGACAAATTACCATGGAGCAATCTTAGTAACAAAGCTTGCATTTCATCAAGTGGTAGTACCTGAACCTGTACCTGAACACGTACCACAAGAAATCCCAAGAATAGAGGAACCAGAACTGGAAGTAGAACCCGTAGAAGAAGAACAGATTCCTGGTCCCAGTGAGCTTGCCAATCCTGCTGTCAGATCTATGTTTCACTCAGAAATAGAAACACATTACAAGGTACAAACCTACTCATAGCATTATGCTCAGGACACCTGGTTCACTTGTAGTAAGAAGGTCACTACGTAGTACGCAGGGTCAGGTCCTAGCTCGTTATAAAGATTAAAGTGTAAAATGTGAATAAAGTAATGTACATATGTTTTAGTGTCAAAAGTGTGAATAGAACCCGGTAAACATAGTGTACAGAAGGGTGGGAGAACTGGATTAGCCCCATGCACATTAAGTTAGGGACAGAAAGTGCCTGGGGGTGGTAAGAGTGAGACCAGGCCTCCTAAGCCGAGACACCTGTAGGGACCTTGTTTGTTTATTTGTGTGTAACGTTGAAACCCAGTAAGCCCAGTACCTACAGAGACTTTCCTGTAAGAACTTTGCATATTTTTGAACTTTTAAATTTAACCATGGACCATAAAATACCACAGGACTGGTTGTGGTAGAGACTCCTTGTACATAATATTCACCAGTCCCAGTCGAAAAAGGACTCATCACCGGAGAGCTTGCTTTCTGAACTCTTTTGGACTATTGTTATATTTTATTGGTTTTGGTAATTTTTCTATTTTGAGACTCTGTACATTAAATTGTTGATTAATGTGTTATTTGTTGAAAACTTGCCACAGTCCCAGAGTACTGTCTTTCACTCAGGGGGAATGTGGCACCCCCAGGGTCGATGTGCCACATTGTCATCACTGCCCCCGGGTAGTGGTGTCACCAGAGAGCAACAAAGGGTATTCTCATCAGGCAACACATACTCAACACCAACTCCTCCAGGCCAGAAGAGGGAGACCAATCCCAGGTTCAGGGTGAGTTTCCCTTATATTCTGGTCTGGGAGGAAGCGAGTTCAGTTCAGTTACTGGGAGGACTGAGAACAGTACAGTGCGGACCAGCACTATGAAGACATCCTGGTGGACTGGAAGCTGCTTAGCTCGTCCAAGGATCGCTAATTTGTTCCAGGCCTAAGGCTGGGGTCTGAGGAAAGGAGAGGAAGAAACACACCGCGCCTTCCCCAGAGAATAAGCCCATAGAACGGACACCAGAGTCCGAGACTTTGGCAGTGTTACACATCCCAGCAGTCAACACCGGAAAGTGGGAGGACTCCAGATTCTCCAGCTACACTGTACCAGAAACACAGTAACACATAGACTCCAACAACATTGACACCCAGCTGCAGGGTAGAGAGAGTGAAGGACTCGAGTAGCCTGTTATACTGGTACTCCACAGGACGAGACAGGGCCGGCAGCTTAGCTTCAAGCAAATGCAGGAGCCAAATCACAAGCGCAGCAAGGGAGCCAAAAAGACCCGGTCGGGTGAGAATAACCCCAAGTTGCTCTCAAGACTCTGTGGACAGCATTTAACATCTGCTCCAGTAAAGGACTGAGAAAACTACAAAACCGTGAGTCTGTCTGTTACTTGCGCCCATTACCCTGCACCCTACACATAGACTTCATACACCTGCCTTGGGGACTCTCAGCCCTACCCGAGGAGGGCTTACCATCCACGCTGCCCCAAGTCATCGTCCCCAGCAGGAATACGGCAGCGGTGGTTTTACTAACCACATACCCCGGGTGGCATCACGACAAATCCCCCTTTTTGGACTGATCCCAGGCGACGGTACCGGATCACGACTACCGTGATACCCCAGAGAGACAGCACCAGCCCAGCTCCCGAGTACCCCATAGCCTGGGGGTGCATCAATCATGTAATGCCATGTCTGAGGAGAATTGTGGCCTCTTCTGGATGTCTGAAGGAAGCACACACACTGCTTAATCTCTTATTAGGAGTCTGCACTTCATACCTGATTTGGTCATGTGACTCACTCCCTGGTAAGAGGGAAGGATTAGTTAGGGTGTAGTAGGACAGAGTAGGTGAAGGAGAAGTCTAGTGGCACGAGAGGCAGGAGGAACTTGTCTCAAGGGACAAACTGCAGTCAGGGGACCAGTTCCTAGGTCATCTAGGCTTGTAGGGCCTGGTGGCAGAACTGGATGCTGGTGAATATTAAGCTCACGAGCATCTTAGTCGAGTTCTCTGCGGCACCAGTAGTCTATAGAGTCAGGGAACTGCTATAGGCATGGATACCCACAGGACCCGCACAACCAGCCCTGCTGGATGTGACTCACAGCAACCAAGAGGGAGTACTGGAGGGCAATGAGCATAAAGAAACCTAAAGCTCATGCAAGTCAGCAGGAAGGCCATTGCACTCACCCAGCAGATCGAACCACAGTTCTCTTTAGATTGGTGGGTCCACCTCCATGGTGGTGGATGTACAACCCTGGACCTTGTACAGATTGCAGTAAAGAAGGTAACACGAAACATAGAGATGAAGCCGCCCTCGTCATCCGGGTTTACTTTATTAAATGGAATGGACATCAAGTTTTTACAGCAGGGATTCAGGTGGGAGGATGGGGGATTGCAAATACTTTAAAGCTGGAGGATGAGTGCGGCTTCATCTATATGTTTCGTTAAACCGGATGTAACGTTCTTCATACCAGAAGTGTGCACCACGGTAACTGGGCAGTGGAGAAGCGCAGGCACTGGAGACAAGTCCCAGGTGACCCACAGGTTGGACGAATTTTGGTGGCCCCCGAAGCTATAATACAAGGAGTATATACACCGTGGTAGTGCTGGACAACTTAATAACCATGAGTAAAGAAGGTAAAGCAAAAGCCTTTCTTCTGCTGTCTACATCCTTCACTTCACCTCTCATCATTACCCTCATCATCTCCCTGGGAGCCAGCCCTGGTTGGGGAGCATCTGCACTGCTTACTGCCAGCTATCTCACAGGGATCCCCTGCAGTGCCAGCCATATCAAGCTGATTATCCCAACTGACATCACAAACGAACTTTATGCCAACTATTAGCCCTTTTACATGTGCGGTTAGGACCACAGCTGCTGAGCACGACTACCGTGAACCGTACTCTAGCCCAGTTGCTAAGTTCCCTGACCCTTGCAACTAACACAGTGCAGTTCTATGAGCATTGGTTTAGGAGGATGAATCACCTGACAGGTTCACTGTAAGGGTGGCCAGGGTCTATTGGGGTGTTCATATGATAAGTCATGTAATGAACACACAAGTAGTGTGCTGCACATTTCTAGATGATGAAGATGGAGAGATTGACGAACACCAAGTGTTTTCCTTATGTGCAGTGCTATACATAACAAGGAAGGGTACTATGTAATAAATGATGGCACTATAGATAGCAAGAGAGTATTCTGTGCAATAAGTGACAGCATTATATGTAACAAGAGAGGGTGTGCACCGCTGCGGTCTGGCTGCCACAAGTGGTATTGCATGTAACATTCTGCGTAATGTCACGTCTGGGGAGAGGTGAAGATCCCTCTGCTGGGAAATCCCCACACATCAAACACTTTCCAAACTCCAATCAGAGAGTGCAGGGTGGAGGAGACCCACATAGGGCAGACCCCACTTCTGTTTGGAGGGAGGAGTTAGGATAGGGAGAGGTAGGCAACAGGAGTTGTTCTTGTCGGAGTCAGGCCCAGGGGCTGACAAAACACATCTGAAGCCGGCCCTGAGTGGCTGGGCAGAGGAACAAGCTGCCGGAAAGGAACCAGGTCCTAAGTGTTCAGGTTTCCAGGACCTAGTCACAGAACCTGGAGGCTACTGGATTTCATGCCCAGTAGACACCCTTGTGGGCCCATTCAGGGCACAGTGGCAAAGAGGACTAGAGGACTGAAGCAGTCACTCACAAGGCCCACATTGCCTGCCCCGCTGGAGGGCATCCACAGACTCAGAAGGATCTAGAGGACCCACAGAGCAGCTAGGGATTTTGGGGATAGGTATAAGTTGCCCAATGTAAGTGCTCAAGTAAGGATTTCAACCCATTATTTCAAGATAGAAGTAACTTGGTACACAAAAAGTCCGTTATATTAGTATTAATTTAGGAAGGCAGAGTTTCTAAAAAAAAATGTGTGACGTTGCGGCCTTATATCAGGCCTTCATCAGGCACTATAATGACAAAATAGATAGAATACATTTCTGTAAAATACTATATAGAACACAGTTCCAGGTTCGGCACGGTCATGGCACATTACGGTCACATGATCACTTGCTGAGGAATCTGGGTAAGTTGAGACATTTATTATATTCATTAGTCGGGAGGTTTCTAAGTTCAGATCTTTAGTGGAGGCCAATGTTACACTGTTCAGCTAATTAGACGACTATAGAGAGTCCAGCTCTGACTTCACTCCTTGATAAAAGGAGATAGTAATGAGGCTGCTGATAATGGGGAGCGGTGGGTATTATGGATCAGCATTCTTATTTACAGGACTGTCGTAGACAGTTATAAACCTTTACAATCTAACCCTACTTCTTCTGTGAGTACTAAAATATCTCAGGTACTTCAAAATGGCCTTAGAAATGACATCATTGATACTAAAAGGGTGGAATTTTTGACTAAGAAAAATCCAATCCAATCCCCATATTTTATGTATTACCGAAAGTACATAAACCGTTAGACAATCCAGCAGGTCGCCCTGTAGTGAAATACGTATCTCAGGGACTGGACATCAGAACAGTAAGGGGTTAAATTCTGTGTCAGTACACAAGAGGTCACAACCTGTTTTATTTAAGCACAAAGCTGGGTCCCCAGTCATAGTGACTGCAGATCTCCCCAGGGGGCATCCTGGGAAAAGCACAGAGTGGAATATTCACACCTGTAGATGGAAAGAGAAGGGGATCAAAGACTCCACCAAATGATTAGTATAGCAGTTGATATTTACTGTGGGAAAGGGATTGGACTAAGACAAAGACATTTAAAAAAAAATGTATGCATGGCTAAATGAGTGATCGTCCAATCATAGACCCAGAATTAAATTATTAAAATGGAAGCCCGGTCTAGAAATCTGACCTCCAGTCTGAGTCTATAACTGGACTCTCCCAGCCAAAGTCCTGTGTCACAGAGATGGGTCAGCCAAGCTCCTGTGAACATCATTCCATATCTCCGCTCTCCCCATCAGGCACAGGAGGCCAAGTTTAGGTTTCTGTAAGTTTCTCCCTTTTGTTTCATTGTTTGTTTCATTGTATGTCACTTTATTATTTCTATTTTTATGTCTTTTATTGTAACCACTGTACCTTTTATATTAAAGATTAAAACGTTAATAAGTCTGAACCTTGTATACTCTAGAGAATCCACAGCCCGAGGAAGGTGTGGTGTTGTTGATTGTCTGATAAGTCTTAGTTTAGGGGAACTCATCAGCCCCCTAAATCTGGTGGGTGGTGGCAGCATGTGTGAAGCGGGTGCGCGGTGTGATTCGGGGTGCAATTGATGCTCTCTTTCAGCATAGGACAGAGGTCGAGTGCTGGATTGAGAGGAAATAGATTAACCCTTGCAGGCGCAACCCCAAGTCACGTGTTGAGAAGTGGGTATGTGACACGCCCTATAGTGGCTTCCACTAAATCAATATTGTCCCCTTAGTCTATTATGCTTGAGAAAGCCTTTATTCCATTAATTAAAAAAAAATACCATAAGAATTTTATTGTAGACACTGGAGATTTTATGCGTCAAACTAAATCCATTGACCGAGTCCCCGATGATTGCTATTTGTTTTCTTGGGATGTTAATAGCCTCTATACTTCCATTACACATCAAAAAGGCATTGAAGCCGTAGAGAACTTGTTGACCTCACATGGTTTTGAAGGTGATGTAAAGGAATTTTTAATAAATTGCCTCACACTGGTTCTGCAGGAGAACGTCTTCCTTTTCCAGGATACTTTTTATTTGTAAAAATAAGAGACCGCTATGGGGTCTCATGTGGCCCCACTCATATGCAAATTGTCATATGTCATCCTTTTATCATGGTACATGTATCCTCATGCACTGTTTGACTTCTATGTAACCTATTTGGGATGAGTAATTGATGACATTTTTTGCAAATTGGGGGTGGAGCCCTCTCCATTGTCTTATGGAATTTCATGATTTCCTTAATCAAATATGGCCAGAACTACAATTTTCAATACAATACAGTTCTGACCGGGTCACTGTTGTATAAAGAAGAGGGCAAACTAATGTCTGATGTTTACACTAAGGTTACTGACCTATAGCCTTTATTGCATTACACCAGCTGCCATCCAGGGACTGTCAAAAAGTCAATCCCTCGATCACAACTTAAGAGGGCGCAAAAAATAGTCTGTGATCCTACACTAAGAGCCATAAGAGAGCAAGAAATGTGTAATAAATTCACTGATGGGGGGTATCCTTCTTACTTATTTCACCAGAGAATCTGCTCAGACCACTGGTACCGGGCAGATAAGAGAATTCTGTTGGTTCTTACTTTTCATCCTTCATAAATTATATGGAAGAATACAGGGATTGTGGAATATATTACATGAGGGTTATCCGATGGTACCAGATTCTCACAACGCCTTTCTTCCCTGTTTTAGGAGACCAAGAAATTTAAAAGAGTTATTAATAAAAGCCGATATTGGCTCTAATCAAAAAATACCAAAACAATTGTCCCTTTCATCTAGGAAACAAGGAACGTATCCTTGTCTGCAATGTAATAACATTCAAAAGGGAGATCACCCACATACAGGACAGGGTATTCCCATTGAGGGATATTTTACTTGTAACACGATTAATGTAGTATACGCAATAAAATGTCAGTGTGGACTTATTTATATAGGAGAAAATATATAACATGTGCGAAATAGGATTTCTCAACCCAAGTGTAATATCCAGAGTAAAAAAGACAGCTCCGCCCTTGCCATATCATTCTCACACAGTGGGTCATAGGGATGCCTAATTAAAATGACAGATTCTGGAAATATATCGGAATCTGAGAGTCCTCAGTGGTTGATACCTTTTAATGGCCAACTGAAAAGATGGAAAATAATAGCAGCTCTGGGGACACTATGGACCCTTCATCAGGCTGATAATGACACAGATTCTGAAGACACATACATATACAGTATACATAACCAGGGTTAGATGATGTAGTAAATATGATAGGTGATGTAAAGCAGAGTCAGGCTAGGGACGGGGAGAGCTGAACTGGGAAGGTAAAGTCAAAATTACAAGATAAGAGGAACCGATTGTATTATTGCTCTATGATTAGTGGCCTGTGGAGACCTGAAGATTCCTCAGTGAGTGTAGAAAGCCATAAATCCATGCGAGACAGTTCACATAAGAAGTGTCAAAAGTTCATTGTTCTATAAATGGAGTCTGCTGGAATCTGTGATGTCCCTAAATGCCTGTTCATTTTATATAAAATCCCATGAATCCATGTGAGACATTCAATTCTGTTATTAATGTGTCAAAGGTCATTATCAGTTTGTACTCCCAAATTCTTCTCTCTCTTTGAGATTTGAAGTTGATTTTTAAGATGAACAGCCTCATGTCACATTCAGTGTTGTCAGAGCTGTAAAAATGCTTGGCTACAGGTAGATCCATACGCTTTTATTGAGTGGCGATGATAATTCATTCTTGTTCTGAGTTGTTGCCCAGTCTCCCCTATGTACAGGACACCTGTTGGGCATTTGGTACATATAATTAAATACACCCCATTGCTTGTGGTGCAGCTGAAGTCACCTGGATCTTGTAGTCCTGATCTGTCCCAGGAATCCTTATCTTGTCGGATGTCATTATAGATGGAGGTTTTGCACCTGTTCTGGTTGCAGGGAGAGGACAGGGCGCTGCTGGAGAGGACAGGGCGCTTCTCACAATGAGGTTTTTCAGATTCAGAGGTTTTCTAAAACACAAGAGTGGGGGATCCGGAAATATTGATTTTAAAGACACTTCTTAAGAAAGATGCACAATTGGACAGTGATATATTTCTCCTTTCCAAATGCAAGAATAAGAATCTGATCCTGAAATGACTCTGGATACAAATCTAGTCCTGCATACCTATAACAATCATTATGCACGAAGCCTTTGCCACAGGATCTCTGAGAGACCAAGGAACCACCTTGTGTATGTCTTCTACAGCAGCAAAAGTCAGAAAAAAGCACTAAAAAGAAAAGGTGCACAATAGTGTTTATCCGTGGGATTAGGTGTAATAGCGAGTTGCTAGAACCGCTCACCTGTTCGGGGTGTGAGATGTCACAACCCCCTCATAAACCTGTGACAGCAGCAGCCCGGCCACGTGTGGATTATTCCAAAGGTGTATAGGAGAAATGGGAATCATGGACTGCGTAACATCCAGGGGAATGGGAAACACGGAGGAAGGCACTTACAGAAGCCATGGAACAGGAAACACGGAGGAACGCACTTACAGGAGCCATGGAACAGGAAACACGGAGGAATGCACTTACAGGAGCCATGGAACAGGAAACACGGAGGAACGCACTTACAGGAGCCATGGAACAGGAAACACGGAGGAAGCACTTACAGGAGCCATGGAACAGGAAACACGGAGGAAGCACTTACAGGACCATGGAACAGGAAACACGGAGGAACGCACTTACAGAAGCCATGGAACAGGAAACACGGAGGAACGCACTTACAGAAGCCATGGAACAGGAAACACGGAGGAACGCACTTACAGGAGCCATGGAACAGGAAACACGGAGAACGCACTTACAGGAGCCATGGAACAGGAAACACGGAGGAACGCACTTACAGAAAGCCATGGAACAGGAAACACGGAGGAACGCACTTACAGAGCCATGGAACAGGAAACACGGAGGAAGCACTTACAGAGCCATGGAACAGGAAACACGGAGGAACGCACTTACAGAAGCCATGGAACAGGAAACACGGAGGAAGGCATTACAGGAGCCATGGAACAGGAAACACGGAGGAACGCACTTACAGAAGCCATGGAACAGGAAACACGGAGGAAGCACTTACAGGAGCCATGGAACAGGAAACACGGAGGAAGCACTTACAGAAGCCATGGAACAGGAAACACGAGGAACGCCTACAGGAGCCATGGAACAGGAAACACGGAGGAACGCACTTACAGGAGCCATGGAACAGGAAACACGGAGGAAGCACTTACAGAAGCCATGGAACAGGAAACACGGAGGAAGCACTTACAGAAGCCATGGAACAGGAAACACGGAGGAACGCACTTACAGAAGCCATGGAACAGGAAACACGGAGAAGAACGCACTTACAGAAGCCATGGAACAGGAAACACGGAGGAGAGCACTTACAGAAGCCATGGAACAGGAAACACGGAGAGAACGCACTTACAGGACCATGGAACAGGAAACACGGAGGAACGCACTTACAGGAGCATGGAAAGGAAACACGGAGGAAGCACTTACAGAAGCCATGAAGGAAACACGGAGGAAGCACTTACAGAAGCCATGGAACAGGAAACACGGAGGAACGCACTTACAGAGCCATGGAACAGGAAACACGGAGGAACGCACTTACAGAAGCCATGGGAAAACAGTAAACAACGGAAGAGAACGCACTTACAGGAGCCATGGAACAGGAAACACGGAGGAAGCACTTACAGGAGCCATGGAACAGGAAACACGGAGGAAGCATTACAGAGCCATGGAACAGGAAACACGGAGGAACGCACTTACAGAAGCCATGGAACAGGAAACACGGAGGAACGCACTTACAGGAGCCATGGAACAGGAAACACGGAGGAACGCACTTACAGAAGCCATGGAACAGGAAACACGGAGGAACGCACTTACAGAAGCCATGGAACAGGAAACACGGAGGAACGCACTTACAGAGCCATGGAACAGGAAACACGGAGGAACGCACTTACAGAGCCATGGAACAGGAAACACGGAGGAACGCACTTACAGAAGCCATGGAACAGGAAACACGGAGGAAGGCACTTACAGAAGCCATGGAACAGGAAACACGGAGGAAGGCACTTACAGAAGCCATGGAACAGGAAACACGGAGGAACGCACTTACAGAGCCATGGAACAGGAAACACGGAGGAACGCACTTACAGAAGCCATGGAACAGGAAACACGGAGGAAGCACTTACAGGAGCCATGGAACAGGAAACACGGAGGAACGCACTTACAGAAGCCATGGAACAGGAAACACGGAGGAACGCACTTACAGAGCCATGGAACAGGAAACACGGAGGAAGGCACTTACAGAAGCCATGGAACAGGAAACACGGAGGAACGCACTTACAGAAGCCATGGAACAGGAAACACGGAGGAACGCACTTACAGAAGCCATAGGAACAGGAAAACGGACGGAGGAACGCACTTACAGAAGCCATGGAACAGGAAACACGGAGGAACGCACTTACAGGAGCCATGGAACAGGAAACACGGAGGAACGCACTTACAGGAAGCCATGGAACAGGAAACACGGAGGAACGGCACTTACAGAAGCCATGGAACAGGAAACACGGAGGAACGCACTTACAGGAGCCATGGAACAGGAAACACGGAGGAACGCACTTACAGAAGCCATGGAACAGGAAACACGGAGGAACGCACTTACAGGAGCCATGGAACAGGAAACACGGAGGAAGCACTTACAGAAGCCATGGAACAGGAAACACGGAGGAACGGCATTACAGAGCCATGGAACAGGAAACACGGAGGAACGCACTTACAGAGCCATGGAACAGGAAACACGGAGGAACGCACTTACAGAAGCATGGAACAGGAAACACGGAGGAACGCACTTACAGGAGCCATGGAACAGGAAACACGGAGGAAGCACTTACAGGAAGCCATGGAACAGGAAACACGGAGGAACGCACTTACAGAGCCATGGAACAGGAAACACGGAGGAAGGCACTTACAGAAGCCATGGAACAGGAAAACGGAGGAAGCACTTACAGAAGCCATGGAACAGGAAACACGGAGGAAGCACTTACAGGAGCCATGGAACAGGAAACACGGAGGAACGCACTTACAGAAGCCATGGAACAGGAAACACGGAGGAACGCACTTACAGAAGCCATGGAACAAGGAAAACAGGAGGAGGAAGCATTACAGAAGCCATGGAACAGGAAACACGGAGGAAGCACTTACAGAAGCCATGGAACAGGAAACACGGAGGAACGCACTTACAGAGCCATGGAACAGGAAACACGGAGGAAGGCACTTACAGAAGCCATGGAACAGAAACCGAGAAGATTACAGACATGGAACAGAAACACGGAGGAACGACTTACAGAGCCATGGAACAGGAAACACGGAGGAACGCACTTACAGGAGCCATGGAACAGGAAAACAAAACAAACGGAGGAACGCACTTACAGAAGCCATGGAACAGGAAACACGGAGGAACGGCACTTACAGAAGCCATGGAACAAAACAGGGGAAACAACTACGAGAGGAACGCACTTACAGAAGCCATGGAACAGGAAACACGGAGGAACGCACTTACAGGAGCCATGGAACAGGAAACACGGAGGAACGCACTTACAGAGCCATGGAACAGGAAACACGGAGGAACGCACTTACAGAAGCCATGGAACAGGAAACACGGAGGAACGCACTTACGGGAAGCCATGGAACAGGAAACACGGAGGAACGCACTTACAGAAGCCATGGAACAGGAAACACGGAGGAACGCACTTACAGGAGCCATGGAACAGGAAACACGGAGGAACGCACTTACAGGAAGCCATGGAACAGGAAACACGGAGGAACGCACTTACAGAGCCATGGAACAGGAAACACGGAGGAAGCACTTACAGAGCCATGGAACAGGAAACACGGAGGAACGCACTTACAGAAGCCATGGAAAGAAACAGGAGGAACGACTACAGAGCCATGGAACAGGAAACACGGAGGAACGCACTTACAGGAGCCATGGAACAGGAAACACGGAGGAAGGCACTTACAGAAGCCATGGAACAGGAAAAAACGGAGGAACGCACTTACAGAAGCCATGGAACAGGAAACCATGGAGGAACGCACTTACAGGAGCCATGGAACAGGAAACACGGAGGAACGCACTTACAGGAGCCATGGAACAGGAAACACGGAGGAACGCACTTACAGGAGCCATGGAACAGGAAACACGGAGGAAGGCACTTACAGAAGCCATGGAACAGGAAACATGGAGGAACGCACTTACAGGAGCCATGGAACAGGAAACACGGAGGAACGCACTTACAGAAGCCATGGAACAGGAAACACGGAGGAAGGCATTTACAGAAGCCATGGAACAGGAAACACGGAGGAATGCACTTACAGGAGCCATGGAACAGGAAACATGGAGGAACGCACTTACAGAAGCCATGGAACAGGAAACACGGAGGAACGCACTTACAGGAGCCATGGAACAGGAAACACGGGGGAACGCACTTACAGGAGCCATGGAACAGGAATTACAATATTACCATAAATTACAAACTCGTCTGATTCATGACAAGGAAGAGAAATGACATAGACTGCGCCTCAATTCAGGACTCAATGCAAACAAAACAAGGACAAATCCTGACAACTGGGACAACTCCTCCTGTCAGAAAGCAGCTAATTGTGTCATCAACCTTTCCGATTACAAACCCAACACAGTGGAGCTTGCTGTGCAGGAGACTTTGCCTAAGGGAATTTTACAGTAACAAAGAGGACTCCGAAACCAACTGGGCCGAAGAAAGAAAGATCCTGACAACCAAGTAAAGGTCAGACTGGACACCTGCACCTGAACACAACTCCCATTTGGAGAAATATATAGACACTTTCAGACATTTGGTAAAATCCACTATCTTAGATACACACAAGAGTCACCATCTAATGTCAATGTCCAGCAGAGAAGGGCCAGACAGTCTGTGAAAACCAACAAAGAAATCATCATTGCACCTGCAGATAAGGGTGGAGCAATAGTCATGATGAAGAGATCTGACTACCTGAAGGAAGCAAACAGACACCTGATGGACACACGTTACTAGAAGACATTGCAGTCTGACCCCACACAGGACTATTACAGGGAGTTATACAGGCTGCTCTCTTGTCTACCTGACATATCCTTAAGAGCTGGTGACCAGAAAGTCCAGGATCAGGCACATCCTACATGATCCCAAAATTCACAAACCAGGAAATCCAGGGAGACCAATCATGTCATGTGTGGCCCCTCACCGAACACATTACTGGATGGGTAGAGGGTGTTCTCAAACCCCTGGTAATAGAGACACCCTGCTACATTCAGGACACAACTGACCTATAGAATAAACTGTCAGCATTAGGATCTCTACCAGAAGGAGCCATCCTCACCACCATGGATGTGGAGTCTCTACAGTAACATCCCGCACCAGGATGGAGGAAATGCTGCAAAACCTTCCTGGAGAACACAGGGATTGATGCTGACTCTGTGGTGAAGATTATAACATTCATCCTCTTCATTACTTCACATGTGATGACAACATATAACTACAGGAGACTGACACAGCAATGGGGAGCAAAATGGCTCCACAATATGCAAATCTTTTCATGGCCAAGCTTGAAGGAGACTTTATCCTCTTGCCCTATCCGGCCTCTGGTATTACCGTTATATCGATGACATCTTAATCATGTGGACGGAGTCTGAGGAACAGCTGAAGACTTTCCACAAACACTTTAATCAGTTTCATCCACCATCAACTTAACACTCAACTACTCCTGCACTGGAATCAGCTTTCTGGACACCATCATTAAGCTACAGAACAATGAAGTAGAGACGTCCCTGTACCGGAAACCAATGGACCGTCCAACATATCTCTGATGGGACAGTTTCCATCCAAAGCACATAAACCTCTATTGTGTACAGCCAGAGCATCAGATACAACCGGGTATGTGCCAACCCTACAGATAGAGACAATCACCTTGAGGACCTCAGAAAGACCTTTATGAACCAGGGACCATCCAAGAGCAATCGAGAACCAGATTACAAGATCCACCAGAATGTCAAAGAATGATCTCCTACATTACAAAACTAGAGAAGAGAACAATCGGGTCCCTCTCGTAGTCACCGACAATCCAAGTCTGGAGGAGCTAAGAGGAAACTACAACCACTGCTACAATAAGATGCCGGACTAAAATCAGTATTTCCGGATCCCCCGCTCTTGTATTTTACACAACCTCCGAATCTAAAAAACATCATTGTCAGCAGCGCCCCGTCCTCTCCCTGCAACCAGAACAGGTGCAAAACCTCCATCTATAATGACATCCGACAAGATAAGGATTCCTGGACAGATCAGGACTACAAGATCCCAGGTGACTTCAGCTGCAGCACAAGCAATGGGGTGTATTTAATTATATGTACCAAATGCCCAACAGCTGGCCTGTACATAGGAGAGACCGGGCAACAACTCAGAACAAGAATGAATTCTCATCACCACTCAATAAGAGAATAGCGCATGGATCTACCTGTAGCAAAGCATTTTGCAGCCCTGACCACGGTGACACCGATATGAGGCTGCTCATCTTAAAAAGTTACTTCACATCTTAGAGAGAGAGAAGAATTTGGGAGTACAAACTGATAACGACCTTTGACATATTCAAAACAGGATTAAATGTTTCACATGGATTCATGGGATTTTATATAAAATGAACAGGCATTTGGGGATATCACATCTTCCAACAGACTCCATTTAGATGACAATGAACATTTGACACTTCTTATTTTTAACATCAAGTTGAACATATAAGTATAGCAAGGACAGAGTTGACTTTCTGGATATTGACATCACTGTGGACTGTGACTCATAGATACAGACGGGGATCCACAAGAAGACTACAGCAGTCAACTCTGTCCTGCATGCTTCCTCGGCCCATAATGTCTCCACAATTCAGGCCATCCCTGTTGGCCAATTCCTTTAGGCTAGACGAATCTGCTCAACTGAGGAAGAGTTTGAAGCTCAGGCCAAGGGCCTCATGCAACGATTTCGGGAAAAAGGGTACAGTGGTTGGGGACTGAAGAGAGCCAATTTAAGGGCAAAGCATACCTCGCGGTCGGCGCTCCTTGGGGGCAGAAATAGGAGAGGGTTAGAGTCAGACAATAAAATCCGATTCATTACCACTTGTACTGATAAATGGGATATGGTGTGGTGAATTTTAGGCAAGCACTGGGCCATTTTGAGGTCCGATCCAGCCCTTAGGGGTACCTCTCTGAAGGCCTTGTCATGACTGCCCATAGAGCCCCAAACTTAAGGGATGAATTGGTCCATAGTCACTATGTTGCACCAGTCCATAATCCCTTCGGATCACGGGGCCCGGTGTTGGGCTGCTTTCCATGTGGCCACTGTGTGGCTTGCAGCAATGTCCTGTGGACTACTACTTTTGTTACCTCCGATGGCTCCAGGGTGTTTGACATCTACCATCATATATGTTGTTCTACAGTCAATGTGGTGTATTACGCAACATGTGGCTGTGACTTTATATATGTTGGCTTAACATCACGGGAGCTACGGAGGCGAGTAAGGGAACACGTTTTGAACATTGCTGCGGCCCGTGACCTCAAGGAACTTGAGCAACTAAAAACTCTCCCCCGACACTTCCGTCCATATCACAATTGTGATCCCAGAGGTTTAAGTGTCAGAGGGATAGACATTGTCCACCCTGGTATTCGAGGTGGCAACGTCAAACATATGTTGGTGAGGCGTGAGGCCACATGGATTGTGCAGCTCGACACAAGGGCTCCTAAAGGTCTTAATGAGTCCCTTAGCTTCGCGTCCTTTTTATGAATATCCTCTCTCCCATGACTTTCCCTTCATTTCTATTTTTAACACTTTTCCTTTATAGTTTTATTATTTCTCCTTAACCCTCTGTGCCGATGTCCTCCAAGTATTCAGCTTTGTTGTTCTGATTTATTGCTCCTTTCTCTTGGCAGACTCTTACCATGGTGCCTGGGCGGTGGATATCAGAAATGTGTCTCCAGTATGCTATGGCTGCTGAGTCTTCATTGATCTCTATTGTGAAATTCAACTCCTATCAATTTGGCGACGTTCTGATTATTGTATATTCTTGCACACTTGTCACCATGTTATACTATGAGTGTATTTGCCCCTACATCATTTCAGAGGCTCCGGCATGGATCCGCTTCGTCACATGACGCCGGACGCCCCGCCCCACCTGCCTCGACATTGGCCTGAGCTGCTGCGCATGCGCGGGATTTTGGTGACGCGTCCTGTTCACGCGCATGCACACTAGGCCACCGACATATCGTGAGGCACGGTTGTGGGCGGTGGCGCTTCGTCGCAGGTGTGGCCGTTTGATCCACATTGGAGGACCCGGAAATGGCGAGGGCATAAAGAGGTGAAGGACAATGGCCAGGTGACGGACGCAGGACTACTGGGGAGACTTGGTATCTCTGACTATAGTCCCATAAGGAAGTGGACCCTTGTGGTCCATGAAACAGCTGTAGGGTCGTGTTCACAGGGGTTTCTCCGGTTTGCACGTGTCACTGCACTTTATATATGGGTATGTGCAATATGGAGTTAGCCATGTGAGGTCTGGCCCTAAATTGGGCTACCTCACTCTTTGCATTTTGGGTACTGCATGTTTATTAGATCTTATGTGTATGCTCTTTTAATAAGTGGCTACTCGTATGTTTCATTATAACTGCGGGTTATTGAATTGCTGAAGGAGCACAGGTTTACTGTTTACCTGAAACATCAATGAATGTTTTGTAATCTGGGTTGCTCTGGATTAATGTGTGAACACCTGTATGCTCATTTAATGTCAGGTGCATAGTTTGTACCCTTATCTTCCCTTATAAAAATTCACTACACAATGAAACTGTCAATGTCCTTGCATACTTCTGTTCAGTGTCAAGCTGGCCTTTTGGTGCCTTTTTACTAGAGTATTTATAAGTAATAAAAAAAATCTGTTTTCAACTCGTTTGCTCTAGGTTGAATTTTGGTTGGAGTTGTAGGTGCAGAGTCATACACTAAAGAGTGCTAGCCTCTGCGATAACATATATGGAGATTTTTGTATGCACACTTCTTATGTGAACTGTCTCACACCGATTTATGGCTTTCTACACTCACTGAGGAATCTTCAGGTCTCCACAGACCACTAATCATAGAGCAATAATAGAATCAGTTCCTCTTATCTTAGAATTTTGACTTTACCTCCCCAGCTCCTCTCCCCCTCCCTAGCCTGACTCTGCTTTACATCACCTGTCGTATTTACTACATCATCTAACCCTGCTTATGTATACTGTATATGTATGTGTCTTCAGAATTTGTGTCATTATCAGCCTGGTGAAGGGGCCATAGTGTCTCGAAAGCTGCTATGTTTACCATCTTTTCAGTTCCCCATTAAAAGGTATCGACCACTGAGGACTGGAAGATTCCAATATTTTTCTATCTACTGGATAACACGGTACAATTTTTTTTTACCAGGTTCTCGAAGAAATGACTGTACCCAGATGAGGTGGTGATCTTCATAAAATGTTAGGAACCTGTGACGCAGCATGGATCTTTAGGTTGCAGACATTATCCCCTAAGGGGCTGAATAGGGATTATGAGAGTTCAAGTTTTTCGTAGCTACACGTGTTTACCAGGTAATATACATCATCTCATTCTTATTTATGAATATGCTTTTTTCTTTTCTTTTCCATAGAGACGGTGATGTTTCCCTTGGTGGAGGTAATTCTTCTCTTTCCATAGACGGTGATGTTGCCCTTGGTGGAGGTAATTCTTCTCTTTCCATAGACGGTGATGTTGCCCTTGGTGGAGGTAAGTCTTCTCTTTCCATAGACGGTGATCTTTCCCTTGGTGGAGGTAATTCTTCTCTTTCCATAGACGGTGATGTTTCCCTTGGTGGAGGTAATTCTTCTCTTTCCATAGACGGTGATGTTGCCCTTGGTGGAGGTAATTCTTCTCTTTCCATAGACGGTGATGTTGCCCTTGGTGGAGGTAATTCTTCTCTTTCCATAGACGGTGATCTTTCCCTTGGTGGAGGTAATTCTTCTCTTTCCATAGACGGTGATGTTTCCCTTGGTGGAGGTAATTCTTCTCTTTCCATAGACGGTGATGTTGCCCTTGGTGGGAGGTAATTCTTCTCTTTCCATAGACGGTGATCTTTCCCTTGGTGGAGGTAATTCTTCTCTTTCCATAGACGGTGATGTTTCCCTTGGTGGAGGTAATTCTTCTCTTTCCATAGACGGTGATGTTGCCCTTGGTGGAGGTAATTCTTCTCTTTCCATAGACGGTGATCTTTCCCTTGGTGGAGGTAATTCTTCTCTTTCCATAGACGGTGATGTTTCCCTTGGTGGAGGTAATTCTTCTCTTTCCATAGACGGTGATGTTGCCCTTGGTGGAGGTAATTCTTCTCTTTCCATAGACGGTGATGTTGCCCTTGGTGGAGGTAATTCTTCTCTTTCCATAGAGGGTGATGTTGCCCTTGGTGGAGGTAATTCTTCTCTTTCCATAGACGGTGATCTTTCCCTTGGTGGAGGTAATTCTTCTCTTTCCATAGACGGTGATGTTGCCCTTGGTGGAGGTAATTCTTCTCTTTCCATAGACGGTGATGTTACCCTTGGTGGAGGTAATTCTTCTCTTTCCATAGACGGTGATGTTGCCCTTGGTGGAGGTAATTCTTCTCTTTCCATAGACGGTGATGTTACCCTTGGTGGAGGTAATTCTTCTCTTTCCATAGACGGTGATGTTGCCCTTGGTGGAGGTAATTCTTCTCTTTCCATAGACGGTGATCTTTCCCTTGGTGGAGGTAATTCTTCTCTTTCCATAGACGGTGATGTTGCCCTTGGTGGAGGTAATTCTTCTCTTTCCATAGACGGTGATCTTTCCCTTGGTGGAGGTAATTCTTCTCTTTCCATAGACGGTGATGTTTCCCTTGGTGGAGGTAATTCTTCTCTTTCCATAGACGGTGATGTTGCCCTTGGTGGAGGTAATTCTTCTCTTTCCATAGACGGTGATGTTGCCCTTGGTGGAGGTAATTCTTCTTTCCATAGACGGTGATGTTGCCCTTGGTGGAGGTAATTCTTCTCTTTCCATAGACGGTGATCTTTCCCTTGGTGGAGGTAATTCTTCTCTTTCCATAGACGGTGATGTTGCCCTTGGTGGAGGTAATTCTTCTCTTTCCATAGACGGTGATGTTACCCTTGGTGGAGGTAATTCTTCTCTTTCCATAGACGGTGATGTTGCCCTTGGTGGAGGTAATTCTTCTCTTTCCATAGACGGTGATGTTACCCTTGGTGGAGGTAATTCTTCTCTTTCCATAGACGGTGATGTTGCCCTTGGTGGAGGTAATTCTTCTCTTTCCATAGACGGTGATCTTTCCCTTGGTGGAGGTAATTCTTCTCTTTCCATAGATGGTGATGTTGCCCTTGGTGGAGGTAATTCTTCTCTTTCCATAGACGGTGATGTTGCCCTTGGTGGAGGTAATTCTTCTCTTTCCATAGACGGTGATGTTGCCCTTGGTGGAGGTAATTCTTCTCTTTCCATAGACGGTGATGTTGCCCTTGGTGGAGGTAATTCTTCTCTTTCCATAGACGGTGATGTTGCCCTTGGTGGAGGTAATTCTTCTCTTTCCATAGACGGTGATGTTGCCCTTGGTGGAGGTAATTCTTCTCTTTCCATAGACGGTGATGTTACCCTTGGTGGAGGTAATTCTTCTCTTTCCATAGACTGTGATCTTTCCCTTGGTGGAGGTAATTCTTCTCTTTCCATAGACGGTGATGTTACCCTTGGTGGAGGTAATTCTTCTCTTTCCATAGACGGTGATGTTGCCCTTGGTGGAGGTAATTCTTCTCTTTCCATAGACGGTGATCTTTCCCTTGGTGGAGGTAATTCTTCTCTTTCCATAGATGGTGATGTTGCCCTTGGTGGAGGTAATTCTTCTCTTTCCATAGACGGTGATGTTGCCCTTGGTGGAGGTAATTCTTCTCTTTCCATAGACGGTGATGTTGCCCTTGGTGGAGGTAATTCTTCTCTTTCCATAGACGGTGATGTTGCCCTTGGTGGAGGTAATTCTTCTCTTTCCATAGACGGTGATGTTGCCCTTGGTGGAGGTAATTCTTCTCTTTCCATAGACGGTGATGTTGCCCTTGGTGGAGGTAATTCTTCTCTTTCCATAGACGGTGATGTTACCCTTGGTGGAGGTAATTCTTCTCTTTCCATAGACGGTGATGCTTTCCCTTGGTGGAGGTAATTCTTCTCTTTCCATAGACGGTGATGTTACCCTTGGTGGAGGTAATTCTTCTCTTTCCATAGACGGTGATGTGCCCTTGTGGAGGTAATTCTTTCTTTCCATAGACGGTGATGTTCCCTTGGTGGAGGTAATTCTTCTCTTTCCATAGACGGTGATGTTGCCCTTGGTGGAGGTAATTCTTCTCTTTCCATAGACGGTGATGTTGCCCTTGGTGGAGGTAATTCTTCTCTTTCCATAGACGGTGATTTCCCTTGGTGGAGGTAATTCTTCTCTTTCCATAGACGGTGATGTTGCCCTTGGTGGAGGTAATTCTTCTCTTTCCATAGACGGTGATGTTGCCCTTGGTGGAGGTAATTCTTCTCTTTCCATAGACGGTGATGTTGCCCTTGGTGGAGGTAATTCTTCTCTTTCCATAGACGGTGATGTTTCCCTTGGTGGAGGTAATTCTTCTCTTTCCATAGACGGTGATGTTGCCCTTGGTGGAGGTAATTCTTCTCTTTCCATAGACGGTGATGTTGCCCTTGGTGGAGGTAATTCTTCTCTTTCCATAGACGGTGATGTTGCCCTTGGTGGAGGTAATTCTTCTCTTTCCATAGACGGTGATGTTCCCTTGGTGGAGGTAATTCTTCTCTTTCCATAGACGGTGATGTTGCCCTTGGTGGAGGTAATTCTTCTCTTTCCATAGACGGTGATGTTCCCTTGGTGGAGGTAATTCTTCTCTTTCCATAGACGGTGATGTTGCCCTTGGTGGAGGTAATTCTTCTCTTTCCATAGACGGTGATGTTCCCTTGGTGGAGGTAATTCTTCTCTTTCCATAGACGGTGATGTTGCCCTTGGTGGAGGTAATTCTTCTCTTTCCATAGACGGTGATGTTCCCTTGGTGGAGGTAATTCTTCTCTTTTCCATAGACGGTGATGTTGCCCTTGGTGGAGGTAATTCTTCTCTTTCCATAGACGGTGATGTTCCCTTGGTGGAGGTAATTCTTCTCTTTCCATAGACGGTGATGTTGCCCTTGGTGGAGGTAATTCTTCTCTTTCCATAGACGGTGATGTTGCCCTTGGTGGAGGTAATTCTTCTCTTTCCATAGACGGTGATGTTGCCCTTGGTGGAGGTAATTCTTCTCTTTCCATAGACGGTGATGTTGCCCTTGGTGGAGGTAATTCTTCTCTTTCCATAGACGGTGATGTTGCCCTTGGTGGAGGTAATTCTTCTCTTTCCATAGACGGTGATTGTTGCCCTTGGTGGAGGTAATTCTTCTCTTTCCATAGACGGTGATGTTCCCTTGGTGGAGGTAATTCTTCTCTTTCCATAGACGGTGATGTTCCCTTGGTGGAGGTAATTCTTCTCTTTCCATAGACGGTGATGTTCCCTTGGTGGAGGTAATTCTTCTCTTTCCATAGACGGTGATGTTGCCCTTGGTGGAGGTAATTCTTCTCTTTCCATAGACGGTGTGTTTCCCTTGGTGGAGGTAATTCTTCTCTTTCCATAGACGGTGATTTTCCCTTGGTGGAGGTAATTCTTCTCTTTCCATAGACGGTGATGTTTGCCCTTGGTGGAGGTAATTCTTCTCTTTCCATAGACGGTGATGTTGCCCTTGGTGGAGGTAATTCTTCTCTTTCCATAGACGGTGATGTTGCCCTTGGTGGAGGTAATTCTCTCTTTCCATAGACGGTGATGTTCCCTTGGTGGAGGTAATTCTTCTCTTTCCATAGACGGTGATGTTCCCTTGGTGGAGGTAATTCTTCTCTTTCCATAGACGGTGATGTTTCCCTTGGTGGAGGTAATTCTTCTCTTTCCATAGACGTGTGTTTCCCTTGGTGGAGGTAATTCTTCTCTTTCCATAGACGGTGATGTTCCCTTGGTGGAGGTAATTCTTCTCTTTCCATAGACGGTGATGTTCCCTTGTGAGGTAATTCTTCTCTTTCCATAGCGGTGATGTTCCACTTGGTGGAGGTAATTCTTCTCTTTCCATAGACGGTGATCTTTCCCTTGTGGAGGTAATCTGTCTCTTTCCATTAGACGGTGATGTTGCCCTTGGTGGAGGTAATTCCTTCTCTTTCCATAGACGGTGATGTTACCCTTGGTGGAGGTAATTCTTCTCTTCCATAGACGTGATGTTTGCCCTTGGTGGAGGTAATTCTTCTCTTTCCATAGACGGTGATGTTACCCTTGGTGGAGGTAATTCTTCTCTTTCCATAGACGGTGATGTTGCCCTTGGTGGAGGTAATTCTTCTCTTTCCATAGACGGTGATGTTTCCCTTGGTGGAGGTAATTCTTCTCTTTCCATAGACGGTGATGTTTCCCTTGGTGGAGGTAATTCTTCTCTTTCCATAGACGGTGATCTTTCCCTTGGTGGAGGTAATTCTTCTCTTTCCATAGACGGTGATGTTTCCCTTGGTGGAGGTAATTCTTCTCTTTCCATAGACGGTGATGTTTCCCTTGGTGGAGGTAATTCTTCTCTTTCCATTTGCTTTCCAATTATTTTTCTTTTTATTCAAATTTTCCTGATTGTCCAGATTTCTTAATCACTCGCTTTATTATAACGTTTCTAGGTTCTTTTACACTAACATTTATCATTTCTATTTCTTGTATGGCTGTTTTATCTCTGAGAACTATATAGAACACACTTCCGGGTTCGGCACGGTCATGTGACGTTACTGTCACGTCATCAGTTGCTGAGGAGACTCGGTTAGTTGACGCAATCCTATTGCACATGCGCAGAATGTCATGATGACGTAAAGTCATATGACCGCAACCGCATTTTCATGTTCATCAGGCATAAAACCACAGCGTTCATCCCCTAATGGTGCGCCATCTCCATTTACCTATGTGATACTCCTGTGCCTATATACTATATAGTGAGTGCTCCATATGTTACTATTTCTTTTACATGGTTGGTTGTTTTAGTTTTCTTCTTGGGGACAGAAGTCAGTGGGAAGGCCAATACACCTTAACCAAGGCGAGTGGACTTCAGCTCTCTCCAGACTGGCTGAGCCGCCTGCCCGGTCCTGCGTGTGTCCTGGATGTACTGAACCATCTACAGTAATGGTAAAGAATGCACAGAGACTGCCTGCTGGACCTTGTTATCTTTGGTGACCCTCACACCACTCCTCTGCACTACAACCTCCATCATCTTCTCTCACCTCTCAAGGGCCAGCCCTGTGCTGGAGCGGGGAATTCCATCTCACTGCAAAAACACCCATCCCTTGAGAACTCTCTATGCAGTGCCGGCCAGTGCTGGATTCCTTCACCTGGCGTCACAAACTCTTCTATTACACAGGTCTACAAAAATCTTTCCTGTAATCATCGCCGGTGACTTTGTACTTTTATGAATCATCTGTTTGTCCTGATTTCTGTCTATAGTTTTTCTGTATCCCGTATAGTGTCCATAGAGCAGCATCATTATTATAAGGAATAGGAAATATACTGGACTCATTAAGAAAACAGTCATCTACACATCCGACAGCAATCTGCCATCATGGAGTCATTCCCTGGTAGCGGTGTCCATTACTTTAATGTCCCGGTGACACCGCTCGCCTTCTTCATCACTTACATCCCCAAGATTTTGAGGGAAGAAATCTCAATTTTCCTATGTTCTTCCCATTTCTTTGCTTCTCTTACTTAATTGTGAATTTTTTACAGGGAAAACATCAGTAAAGGATTTAGTGAGGTTTATGGGAAGGAGCATTGACCGTGCAGTCAACCAATGACGGCTTCTCGGAAAGTCACATGTTATCACATGTCACATTAAATATTTAATCATTTATATATAGTGTTATGGAATGAATGATGCAGGATAATGCTATACATTGTCACACATGGATTGGCGTGTGTCTGAATACACTGTGTGACAGTGGCGTGTGGCGCCCCTCCGGTCTGGCTGTCACAGTGGTATTGCAGTCCTTCTAAGGTAATGCCATGTCTGGGGAGAATTGGGTGTTTCCTCTGCTCGACCTCCACACATCCATCACAATCCAAACTCCAATCAGAGAGTGCAGGGCGGAAGAGACCCACCTGAAGGCAGATCCCACTTCTGGTTGGAGGGAGGAGTTAGGACAGGGAGGGGATAGGCAAGTGGAGTTAGTTAGTCTGTCCTCGGCTTCCAAGCTAAGAAGAAGCTAAGCTGCAGGAGGGAGACCAGCCCCCAAAGCCGCCAGGTCTTCAGGACCTGATAATGAAGCTGAAGGCTGCTGGTCTTTATGTCCATTAGCTGTACCTTGGTGGGTCTTTCTGGGGCTTGGTGGCATAGAGGGCTAGAAGACTGGTGGGTACAGTCGCTCACAGAGCCCGCGCCATCTGCCTGGCAGAGAAGGAGCCCACGGACACTCAGGAGACGTTAGAGGAGTTATAGAGGAGTGTTAGAGAACTGGGAAGCAGCAGGAAGGTCATACAACCGCCCCAGCAGAGGAGCACCTGATTGTGCCTGGACTAGCCAGACCCTGGCACCCGGTGAACAGTACACTGGACCTGTGACTGCTATTTTGCAAGTAAAGGTGAAAGACTGGATTCGACTACCTCCTTGCCTCTTTCTGCTGCACCTCTACACTTCTCACTACCACCATCATCTTCTCCACAACTCCCATCATCACAATCATTCCTACTACACCCCTGGGGTCTGCCCTCGCTGAAGATGGTACAACACCTATCCCCTGGGACACCTATATGCAGCACCGGCCATCCCTGCCTGGACACTTCAGCTGGCGTCACAAACTTACAAACTTTATTCTCCCTTGTATATACCCCCTTAGTCATGTGCGATTAGGGTCACAGATGCCAAGCATCGCCACCTTGAACATTGTACCCTTGGCCCAGGTGAGTATCCCGGCCCCTGCGATCATCACAGACGCACAGGCCATCAGGTGTCCGGCACACAACTTGACACCCAAGGGAACACCATGATCACAATAACAATGGAGGGCTCTGATAGTAGGGAACAGGGGAGGCGACACCTCCTGAACTCATCCTACACTAAACCCTCACTAGTGAGATGTCCGGCGAGAGCACTAGTCCCACCGCTGCACTAAGACCACACGAAGTGAATGAAGACAGACAGGGCACACTCCAAAGCAGAAAGCAACTTTACTCCTAGCAAGCAGACGACTTGGCACCGATCAGTTCACTTAGAGCTCCTTCCACAAGGGAGGCTTGCAATGACTGGGGGCTGGGTCACGTGACTATTTGAAGGAGATGGGAGTGGTCACATTGCAGCTGCACCTGAACAGATCTCAGGAGCTTGCTAGCAGCATAATTTACATTAACCCATAGTGTGACAAATAAATTAAATATGTTTAATCTCCAGAGTGTCCAAAAGCAAAGAGTCCCTGAGCGAATACTTGTCACTAGTCTCCGAGGCCTGATTCTATCAGTCAGTATGTCTTTGACACAATGAGTAACAGTTTTTCGCACTATGGAATGAGGCTGTGCTGAGCTGTCAGTTTGGAGAGTGACAGAGCAGTACT
This sequence comes from Allobates femoralis, assembly GCA_033576535.1. Classification (NCBI taxonomy): domain Eukaryota; kingdom Metazoa; phylum Chordata; class Amphibia; order Anura; family Aromobatidae; genus Allobates; species Allobates femoralis. The sequence continues at coordinate 2,112,075 of JARQOC010000003.1, read as the reverse complement.
GGGGGTGCTGAGCTGTCGTTGTGATGATTGGAAAGTGCTAGGTTATGCAGATGTTCCCTGGTCTTTGCGATTGCCCGGCTGCATAGCTGAGCAGTCGGCTCCAGATCTCTGCCAGTTGTAGACGTTTTCTCATTGGTGCATGTTGGCCTCATTGATCTGTGCTCTGTGTTTTGAGACCTTCTCTGACCATCTGTTTTCCTTGTCCCTTTGCTATGACCTGCCATCCTCCTGGTACTCTGACCCTGGCTTGACTATGCCGTTGTCTATCCCTTTAGTCTACAATGTGCTCTCTTAGTATCTGACGCTAAAACATTTGACTCCCCTGTCTCACGGCTAGTCTGTGTAATGACTAAGGTCACATTACGGACTGGCAGATATGTGTTCCCCACCAATGGATTGAGGTCGTACCCTCTGTGATCAGGAATCTGACCCAGATGGTTCAGGATCTGGCAAGGGAACACCAGAAGATATATCGCCTTTTGTTCATTATCTCATGTTTGATCATTTATTGTTTCTTACCAGTCGGCTCGGTGCCCCATTGTTCAGGGTTGTGTATTGCTGATGTAATTATCTCACCCCCTTTCCACCTTTGACTACTTAGGCGGCTTTCACACTGCGTTTTTGGCCCCTTCGTGGCTGTCTGTTGTAAAAAGGATCCAATGTTTGGCCCCCATGTATGCCTACGGGCATCGGATCACATCGGATTTGTGTTGGATCCGATTTTGTCAGATTTTTTGCTGTCCCCAAAATCAGAGACTGCTTTGATTATGGGCACAGCGGACCAAAGTGGGCAGAATCAGATCAGACATGATCCGAGGCCATTACCATGGGGGTCTATATACAGTGCCTTGTGAAAGTATTCAGCCCCCCTATATACAGTGTCTTGTGAAAGTATTCGGCCCCCTATATACAGTGCCTTGTGAAAGTATTCAGCCCCCCTATATACAGTGTCTTGTGAAAGTATTCGGCCCCCTATATACAGTGCCTTGTGAAAGTATTCAGCCCCCTATATACAGTGCCTTGTGAAAGTATTCGGCCCCCTATATGCAGTGCCTTGTGAAAGTATTCAGCCCCTATATACAGTGCCTTGTGAAAGTAATCGGCCCCTATATACAGTGCCTTGTGAAAGTATTCAGCCCCCTATATATACAGTGCCTTGTGAAAGTATTCGGCCCCCTATATACAGTGCCTTGTGAAAGTATTCGGCCCCCTATATGCAGTGCCTTGTGAAAGTATTCAGCCCCTATATACAGTGCCTTGTGAAAGTATTCAGCCCCCTATATACAGTGCCTTGTGAAAGGATTCGGCCCCCTATATACAGTGCCTTGTGAAAGTATTCAGCTCCCTATATACAGTGCCTTGTGAAAGTATTCGGCCCCCTATATACAGTGCCTTGTGAAATTATTCAGCCCCCTATATACAGTGCCTTGTGAAAGTAATCGGCCCCTATATACAGTGCCTTGTGAAAGTATTCAGCCCCCCTATAAACAGTGCCTTGTGAAAGTATTCGGCCCCCTATATGCAGTGCCTTGTGATAGTATTCGGCCCCCTATATACAGTGCCTTGTGAAAGTATTCAGCCCCTATGTATATATACAGTGCCTTGTGAAAGTATTCGGCCCCCTATGTATATACAGTGCATTGTGAAAGTATTCGGCCCCCTATGTATATATACAGTGCATTGTGAAAGTATTCGGCCCCCTATATACAGTGCCTTGTGAAAGTATTCGGCCCCTATGTATATACAGTGCCTTGTGAAAGTATTCGGCCCCCTATGTATATACAGTGCCTTGTGAAAGTATTCGGCCCCCTATATACAGTGCCTTGTGAAAGTATTCAGCCCCCTATGTATATATACAGTGCCTTGTGAAAGTATTCAGCCCCTGTGTATATACAGTGCCTTGTGAAAGTATTCAGCCCCCTATGTATATACAGTGCCTTGTGAAAGTATTTGGCCCCTATGTATATACAGTGCCTTGTGAAAGTATTTGGCCCCCTATATACAGTGCCTTGTGAAAGTATTCAGCCCCTATGTATATATACAGTGCTTTGTGAAAGTATTCGGCCCCTATGTATATACAGTGCCTTGTGAAAGTATTCGGCCCCTATGTATATACAGTGCCTTGTGAAAGTATTCGGCCCCTATGTATATACAGTGCCTTGTGAAAGTAGTTGGCCCCCTATATACAGTGCCCTGTGAAAGTATTCGGCCCCTATGTATATACAGTGCCTTGTGAAAGTATTCGGCCCCTATGTATATACAGTGCCTTGTGAAAGTATTTGGCCCCCTATATACAGTGCCTTGTGTAAGTATTTGGCCCCCTATGTATATATACAGTGCCTTGTGAAAGTATTTGGCCCCCTATGTATATACAGTGCCTTGTGAAAGTATTTGGCCCCCTATGTATATACAGTGCCTTGTGAAAGTATTTGGCCCCCTATGTATATACAGTGCCTTGTGAAAGTATTTGGCCCCCTATATATATATATACAATGCCTTGTGAAAGTATTCGGCCCCCTATGTATATATACAGTGTCTTGTGAAAGTATTCGGCCCCCTATGTATATACACTGCCTTGTGAAAGTATTTGGCCCCTTGAACTTTTCATCCTTTTGCCACATTTCAGCCTTCAAACATAAAGATATAAATTCTAATTTTTTTGTGAAGAATCAACAAGTGGGAACAATCGTGAGGGGGAACCAAATTTATTGGATATTTTACACTTTTTTAACAAATAACAACCTGTCAAGTGGGGCGTGTAATATTATTGGTCCCCTTGAGTTAATCCTCTGTAGCGCCCCCTTGTGCTGTGATTACAGCTGCAGTGTCTTGGGGTTTGTCTCATTCTTCCTTGCAGAACAGCTGGAGCTCAGTGAGGTTGGATGGAGGCGTTTGTGATCAGCAGTTTTCAGCTCTTTCCACAGATTCTCCATTGGATTCAGGTCTGGATGTGACTCGGACATTCTAACACCTGAAGACGGTGATTTTTGAACCTTTCCATTGTAGATTTTGCTTTATGTTTGGGATCATTGTCTTGTTGGGAGATAAATCTCCGTCCCAGTCTCAGGTCTTTTGCAGACTCCAGCAGGTTTTCTTCCAGAATGTTCCTGTATTTGGCTCCGTCCATCTTCCCATCAATTGTAATCCTCTTCCCTGTCCCTGCTGAAGAGAAGCCCAGACCATGATGATGCCACCACCATGTGTGACAGCGGGGATGGTGTTTTGAGGCCAACACCATGTGTGACAGTGGGGATGGTGTTTTGAGGCCACCACCATGTGTGACAGTGGGGATGGTGTTTTGAGGCCACCACCATGTGTGACAGCGGGGATGGTGTTTTGAGGCCACCACCATGTGTGACAGTGGGGATGGTGTTTTGAGGCCACCACCATGTGTGACAGTGGGGATGGTGTTTTGAGGCCACCACCATGTGTGACAGTGGGGATGGTGTTTTGAGGCCACCACCATGTGTGACAGTGGGGATGGTGTTTTGAGGCCACCACCATGTGTGACAGTGGGGATGGTGTTTTGAGGCCACCACCATGTGTGACAGTGGGGATGGTGTTTTGAGGCCACCACCATGTGTGACAGTGGGGATGGTGTATTGAGGCCACCACCATGTGTGACAGTGGGGATGGTGTTTTGAGGCCACCACCATGTGTGACAGTGGGGATGGTGTTTTGAGGCCACCACCATGTGTGACAGTGGGGATGGTGTATTGAGGCCACCACCATGTGTGACAGTGGGGATGGTGTTTTGAGGCCACCACCATGTGTGACAGTGGGGATGGTGTTTTGAGGCCACCACCATGTGTGACAGTGGGGATGGTGTTTTGAGGCCACCACCATGTGTGACAGTGGGGATGGTGTTTTGAGGCCACCACCATGTGTGACAGTGAGGATGGTGTTTTGAGGCCACCACCATGTGTGACAGTGGGGATGGTGTTTTGAGGCCACCACCATGTGTGACAGTGGGGATGGTGTTTTCAGGCCACCACCATGTGTGACAGTGGGATGGTGTTTTCAGGCCACCACCATGTGTGACAGTGGGGAGGGTGTTTTGAGGCCACCACCATGTGTGACAGTGGGGAGGGTGTTTTGAGGGTGATGAGCTTTGTTGCTTTTACACCAAACATATTATTTTTCATTGTGACCATAGTGTGATTTTGGTTTCCTCTGAGCAGAGCCCCTTATTCCACATGTTTGGGGTCTCCCAGGCGGCTTGTGGCAAACTTCACACCAGACTTTTTATGGATATCTTTGAGAAATGGCTTCTTCTTGCCGCTCTTCCATAAAGGCCAGATTTGTGCAGTGTATGACTGCCACAAAATTTTGCACAGTCACACGTCTGGACCCCGAGAGCGTCATAGGCTATGTTATGAGGCGAAATTTTAACCCTGCGCGTTCCATTTCACCAAACAATTTTGCCCCTATCTACATAATGGAGGGAAAGTGAAAGGAAAAGTGTTGAAGGAAAATTGACAGCTGTCAGCTATAGAGACAAAATTTTGCACAGTCACACGTCTGGACCCTGGGAGCGTCATAGGCTATGTTGTGAGGTGAAATTTTAACCCCGCGCATTCCAATTCACCAAACAATTTTGACCCTATCTAGATAATGGGGAAAAAGTGACAGTTACCAGTTGACAGTTGTGAATGAGAGGGGCTTAATGATAGCACTAAAGACTAACAGCACATACCAGCATATAGTCACTAAGGTGGGGCCCCAACATGGGATATTCACCACACACCCGAACACAAACACACACAGCACAAAGAGACACACACAACACAGAGACACACACCACACAGGCACCCCCCCCCACAGGGACACACACACATGCACACCCTATAGGGACACATGCACTCACCCCACAGGGACACACACACCACAAAGAGACACACACACCACAGGGACATACACACATACACACCCCACAGGGACACAGAGACACACACACACCCCTCAGCAACACACAGACCCCATTGGGATGGACACACACCACAGAGACACCCCTCCCCCACAAGGACACACACCACAGGGACTCCCCCCACAGGGACACACACGCACCCCAGGGACACACACACACCACACACACAGACACAGATGTGCACAAATCACCTCACACAACTCGCCTCATACGTGTGCTATCTTTATTTTCCAAACATAAACATCTGATTAAAAACAGCCAATGTGCAACACATGTGTCATATAGGGAATTAAGGCAGATGTCAGTCACATGAGCTGTCTATTATGTGTATGTGTGAGGTAACATATACTGCCCGGCCGGGGGGAGGGTTTACTGTTGGCTGGAGATTTATTAGGCTGCCTATAGCAACCAATCACAGCTCAGCTTCTATTTTCCTACAGGTCATTAATATGACATATTCAAATTCTATTTTGTTATAGCTAACAGCAGTTATTTATTAACCCGGGCGTAGCCGGGTACTACAGCTAGTGTATATATATAGGGCGTAGCTGGGTACTACAGCTAGTGTATATATATAGGGCGTAGCCGGGTACTACAGCTAGTGTATATATATAGGGCGTAGCCGGGTACTACAGCTAGTGTATATATATAGGGCGTAGCGGGGTACTACAGCTAGTGTATATATAGGGCATAGCCGGGTACTACAGCTAATGTATATATATAGGGCGTAGCCGGATACTACAGCTAGTGTATATATATAGGGCGTAGCCGGGTACTACAGCTAGTGTATATATAGGGCATAGCCGGGTACTACAGCTAGTGTATATATATAGGGCGTAGCCGGGTACTACAGCTAGTGTATATATATATAGGGCGTAGCCGGGTACTACAGCTAGTGTATATATATAGGGCGTAGCCGGGTACTACAGCTAGTGTATATATATAGGGCGTAGCCGGGTACTACAGCTAGTGTATATATATAGGGCGTAGCCGGATACTACAGCTAGTGTATATATATAGGGCAGACCCAGTGCAGGGAGGGACAGCACATATCCAGACCCAGGGCAGGGCGGGACAGCACATATCCAGACCCAGGGCAGGGCGGGACAGCAGATATCCAGACCCAGGGCAGGGAGGGACAGCACATATCCAGACCCAGGGCAGGGAGGGACAGCACATATCCAGGCCCAGTGCAGGGAGGATCAGCACATATCCAGACCCAGGGCAGGGAGGGACAGCACATGTCCAGACCCAGGGCAGGGAGGGACAGCACATGTCCAGACCCAGGGCAGGGAGGGACAGCACATATCCAGACCCAGGGCAGGGAGGGACAGCACATGTCCAGACCCAGGGCAGGGAGGGACAACACATATCCAGACCCAGTGCAGGGAGGGACAGCACATATCCAGACCCAGGGCAGGGAGGGACAGCACATATCCAGACCCAGGGCAGGGAGGGACAGCACATATCCAGACCCAGGGCAGGGAGGGACAGCTCATATCCATCTCATACTGTTAAGTCTGCACCAAGTGACACATCACTGGAATCAGGGTCTCTGCACCCACATCAGGCTCGCAGGTTAGGCAGAAAAACCAGGTGTAGATTCCCTTTAAAGATAGCTCAAATCCCAACAACTTCTTGTCCATGTAGTTATTGAACCATGAGTGTAAATCATCTATAATATAAAAGCCGAAGGCCACTTCCGGAGATCCCGAAGGTTACTTCCGTGATGGCCTTCGACCATGCTGCTGACGTCACAGTGTGGGGTAGCCGCGCGGAACATTCCGTGCAGCTACAGGCACCGGTGTTTCAACGTTCCGCTTGCCCAAGTTCCGCCCTTCGCCGTAACTCATCGGCCCCTCACTACTGTCTCATCAAACACACACACAGCCTCTCACTACAGTCATCCCAAACACACACATACCATCCCAACCACATCACACATACACACTCACACACCCACACACACACACACACACTGTCAGCGTCCACCCGTAGTTCATACATACCACCCCGTCTTCCTCGATCGTCCCGTCCTCCGGGTCATCCAGACGTCTTCCCTCCGATCCCGACCTCTTCTTACTCCGGCCGGGAGCTCCACGTCCTGCTTCCTCTTCGCCGGCATCTTCCCCGCTAAATGCCTCAACCAAGATGGCGGCCGCAATCATTCTTTAGTTCCCGCCCACAGTCCCCGCCCACAATAACGCCCCCTCAGGTCGCGCCCGCCATCTTGGTTGGGGCAAATACAGTTTCAGGCGCGAAATTAGAATTTTTCTCTTCACAGCACATTTCTACTGCGTGCAGGCGGGCTAATTTCACGCTCCCTGCCATTTACCCATGTAAATAGATAACAACCTTGCTCTACACGATATTCATTTACTTTGGAAGTCATTTTGACACATTTTATTAATTCTATTACTAATTTTCATCTTTTTTATCTCACAGCAAATCTCTACTCCTTGGAGGCGGTCCCAGTGACGTCCTATCTCTACCTCCCTGCCATTTTCTCATGTAAACCGATAACAATCTATATCTAAACAATATTATTTTAGTTTTCAAGTCTTTCTGAACAATTTTGTTATTTCTATTACAAAACTAGATGGCGTCCCAATGATAAATAATCGCGTAGTCTATAATCCATATATCGTTTATTTACTAATATTTAGGGCAGTGCGGTGACATTTATTGTGTGTATACGGCGGCTCAGTGGTTAGCAGTGAGTGCGGTGGCTCAGTGGTTAGCAGTGAGTGCGGTGGCTCAGTGGTTAGCACTGCGCAGTGGCTCAGTGGTTAGCAGTCAGTCCGGTGCCTCAGTGGTTAGCAGTGAGTGTGGTGGCTCAGTGGTTAGCAGTGAGTACGGTGGCTCAGTGGCTAGCAGAGTATACGGTGGCTCCGTGCTTACCAGTGAGTGCGGTGGCTCAGTGGTTAGCAGTGAGTGCGGTGGCTCAGTGGGTAGCAGAGTATACGGTGGCTCAGTGCTTAGCAGTGAGTGCGGTAGCTCAGTGGTTAGCAGTGAGTGCGGTGGCTCAGTGGTTAGCAGTGAGTGCGGTGGCTCAGTGGTTAGCAGTGAGTGCGGTGGCTCAGTGGTTAGTAGTGAGTGCGCTGGCTCAGTGGGTAGCAGAGTATACGGTGGCTCAGTGGGTAGCAGAGTATACGGTGGCTCAGTGCTTAGCAGTCAGTGCGGTGGCTCAGTGGTTAGCAGTCAGTGCAGTGGCTCAGTGGTTAGCAGTGAGTGCGGTGCCTCAGTGGTTAACAGTGAGTGCGGTGGCTCAGTGGTTAGCAGTAAGTGCGGTGGCTCAGTGGTTAGCAGTGAGTGCGGTGGCTCAGTGGTTAGCAGTGAGTGAGGACAGGGGAGGCTGGAGGTCAGAGGACAGGGGAGCCTGGAGGGCAGAGGACAGGGGAGGCTGGAGGCCAGAGGACAGGGGAGGCTGGAGGCCAGAGGACAGGGGAGGCTGGAGGCCAGAGGACAGGGGAGGCAGGAGGGCAGAGGACAGGGGAGGCTGGAGGGCAGAGGACAGGGGAGGCTGGAGGGCAGAGGACAGGGGAGGCTGGAGGGCAGAGGACAGGGGAGGCTGGAGGGCAGAGGACAGCGGAGGCTGGAGGGCAGAGGACAGGGGAGGCTGGAGGGCAGAGGACAGGGGAGGCTGGAGGGCAGAGGCTGGAGGGGAGAGCGGAGGCTGGAGGGGAGAGCGGATGCTGGAGGGGAGAGCGGAGGCTGGAGGGGAGAGCCCAGGCTGGAGGGGAGAGCCCAGGCTGGAGGGGACAACGGAGCCTGGAGGGGAGAGGCTGGAGGGGAGAACAGAGGCTGGAGGGGAGAGCGGAGGCTGCAGGGGAGAGCGGAGGCTGCAGGGGAGAGCGGATGCTGGAGGGGAGACCGGAGGCTGGAAGGGAGAGCGGAGGCTGGAAGGGAGAGCGGAGGCTGGAGGGGAGAGCGGAGGCTGGAGGGGAGAGCCAAGGCTGGAGGGGAGAGTGGAGGCTGGAGGAGAGAGGCTGGAGGGGAGAGCGGAGGCTGGAGGGGAGAGGCTGGAGGGGAGAGCGGAGGCTGGAGGGGAGAGGCTGGAGGGGAGAGCGGAGGCTGGAGGGGAGAGCGGATGCTGGAGGGGAGAGCGGAGGCTGGAGGGGAGAGCCCAGGCTGGAGGGGAGAGCCCAGGCTGGAGGGGACAGTGGAGCCTGGAGGGGAGAGGCTGGAGGGGAGAGCAGAGGCTGGAGGGGAGAGTGGAGGCTGCAGGGGAGAGCGGAGGCTGCAGGGGAGAGCGGAGGCTGGAAGGGAGAGCGGAGGCTGGAAGGGAGAGCGGAGACTGGAGGGGAGAGGCTGGAGGGGAGAGCCGAGGCTGGAGGGGAGAGCCGAGGCTGGAGGGGAGAGGCTGGAGGGGAGAGCAGAGGATCGAGGGGAGAGGCTGGAGGGTAGAGCGGAGCCTGGAGGGGAGAGGCTGGAGGGGAGAGCAGAGGCTGGAGGGGAGAGCGGAGGCTGCAGGGGAGAGCGGAGGCTGGAGGGGAGAGCGGAGGCTGGAAGGGAGAGCGGAGGCTGGAGGGGAGAGCGGAGGCTGGAGGGGAGAGGCTGGAGGGGAGAGGCTCAAGGGGACAGTGGAGGCTGGAGGGCAGAGGCTGGAGGGGAGAGCGGAGGCTGGAGTGCAGAGGCTGGAGGACAGAGGCTGGAGGGCAGAGGCTGGAGGGGAGAGCGGAGGCTGGAGGGGAGAGCGGACGCTGGAGGGGAGAGCGGACGCTGGAGGGGAGAGCGGACGTTGGAGGGGAGAGCCCAGGCTGGAGGGGACAGCGGAGCCTGGAGGGGAGAGGCTGGAGGGGAGAGCAGAGGCTGGAGGGGAGAGCGGAGGCTGCAGGGGAGAGCGGAGGCTGCAGGGGAGAGCGGAGGCTGGAGGGGAGAGCGGAGGCTGGAGGGGAGAGGCTGGAGGGGAGAGCGGAGCCTGGAGGGGAGAGCCGAGGCTGGAGAGGAGAGCAGAGGCTGGAGGGGAGAGGCTGGAGGGGAGAGCGGAGGGGAGAGGGGAAAGGCTGGAGGGGAGAGCGGAGGCTGGAGGGGAGAGGCTCAAGGGGACAGTGGAGGCTGGAGGGCAGAGGCTGGAGAGGAGAGGCTGGAGGGCAGAGGCTGGAGGGGAGAGCGAAGCCTGGAGGGGAGAGGCTCAAGAGGAGAGCGGAGGCTGGAGTGCAGAGGCTGGAGGACAGAGGCTGGAGGACAGAGGCTGGAGGGCAGAGGCTGGAGGGCAGAGCGGAGGCTGGAGGGGAGAGCGGACGCTGGAGGGGAGAGGCTGGAGGGGAGAGCGGAGGCTGAAGGGGAGAGCCCAGGCTGGAGGGGAGAGCCCAGGCTGGAGGGGACAGCGGAGGCTGGAGGGGAGAGCGGAGGCTGGAGGGGAGTGGCTTGAGGGCTGAGGCTCGAGGGCACAGGCTGGAGGGGAGAGCGGAGGCTGGAGGGGAGAGCGGAGGCTGGAGGGCAGAGCGGAGGCTGGAGGGCAGAGGGGCAGAGGCTGGAGGGGCAGAGGGGAAGAGGCTGGAGGGGCAGAGGCTGGAGGGGCAGAGGGGAAGCTGGAGAGGCTGGAAGGGCAGAGGTTGGAGGGGCAGAGGGGAAGCTGGAGAGGCTGGAGGGGCAGAGGCTGGAGGAGCAGAGGGGAAGCTAGAGAGGCTGAGGCTGGAGGGGCAGAGGGGAAGCTGGAGAGGCTGGAGGGGCAGAGGCTGGAGGGCAGAGGGGAAGCTGGAGAGGCTGGAAGGGCAGAGGTTGGAGGGGCAGAGGGGAAGCTGGAGAGGCTGAGGCTGGAGGGGCAGAGGGGAAGCTGGAGAGGCTGGAGGGGCAGAGGCTGGAGGGGCAGAGGGGAAGCTGGAGAGGCTGGAAGGGCAGAGGTTGGAGGGGCAGAGGGGAAGCTGGAGAGGCTGGAGGGGCAGAGGCTGGAGGAGCAGAGGGAAGCTGGAGAGGCTGAGGCTGGAGGGCAGAGGGGAAGCTGGAGAGGCTGGAGGGGCAGAGGCTGGAGGGGCAGAAGGGAAGCTGGAGAGGCTGGAAGGGCAGAGGTTGGAGGGGCAGAGGGGAAGCTGGAGAGGCTGGAGGGGCAGAGGCTGGAGGAGCAGAGGGGAAGCTGGAGAGGCTGAGGCTGGAGGGGCAGATGGGAAGCTGGAGAGGCTGGAGGGGCAGAGGCTGGAGGGGCAGAGGGGAAGCTGGAGAGGCTGGAAGGGCAGAGGTTGGAGGGGCAGAGGGGAAGCTGGAGAGGCTGGAGGGGCAGAGGCTGGAGGGGCAGAGGGGAAGCTGGAGAGGCTGGAAGGGCAGAGGTTGGAGGGGCAGAGGGGAAGCTGGAGAGGCTGGAGGGGCAGAGGCTGGAGGAGCAGAGGGGAAGCTGGAGAGGCTGAGGCTGGAGGGGCAGAGGGGAAGCTGGAGAGGCTGGAGGGGCAGAGGCTGGAGGGGCAGAGGGGAAGCTGGAGAGGCTGGAAGGGCAGAGGTTGGAGGGGCAGAGGGGAAGCTGGAGAGGCTGGAGGGGCAGAGGCTGGAGGAGCAGAGGGGAAGCTGGAGAGGCTGAGGCTGGAGGGGCAGAGGGGAAGCTGGAGAGGCTGGAGGGGCAGAGGCTGGAGGGGCAGAAGGGAAGCTGGAGAGGCTGGAAGGGCAGAGGTTGGAGGGGCAGAGGGGAAGCTGGAGAGGCTGGAGGGGCAGAGGCTGGAGGGGCAGAGGGGAAGCTGGAGAGGCTGGAGGGGCAGAGGCTGGAGGGGCAGAGGGGAAGCTGGAGAGGCTGGAAGGGCAGAGGTTGGAGGGGCAGAGGGGAAGCTGGAGAGGCTGGAGGGGCAGAGGCTGGAGGAGCAGAGGGGAAGCTGGAGGGCTGGAGGGGCAGAGGCTGGAGGAGCAGAGGGGAAGCTGGAGAGGCTGAGGCTGGAGGGGCAGAGGGGAAGCTGGAGAGGCTGGAGGGGCAAAGGCTGGAGGGGCAGAGGGGAAGCTGGAGAGGCTGGAAGAGCAGAGGTTGGAGGGGCAGAGGGGAAGCTGGAGAGGCTGGAGGAGCAGAGGGGAAGCTGGAGAGGCTGAGGCTGGAGGGGCAGAGGGGAAGCTGGAGAGGCTGGAGGGGCAGAGGCTGGAGGGGCAGAGGGGAAGCTGGAGAGGCTGGAAGGGCAGAGGTTGGAGGGGCAGAGGGGAAGCTGGAGAGGCTGGAGGGGCAGAGGCTGGAGGAGCAGAGGGGAAGCTGGAGAGGCTGAGGCTGAAGGGGCAGAGGGGAAACTGGAGAGGCTGAGGCTGGAGGGGCAGAGGGGAAGCTGGAGAGGCTGGAGGGGCAGAGGCTGGAGGGGCAGAGCGGAAGCTGGAGATACTGGAGGGCAGAGGCGTAGCTGGGTGGGGGATGCACACTCACCGCGGCCGCCGTGCGTCTGCTATAGGAGGAGAGGAGGGGCGGCCAGAGCTGCAGGACAGGAGGTCCCGTACTCCCTCCTCTCCGGCCGCACGGCGGCCGGCTGCTGTCAGGACGGGGCCCCCCGGGGGCTGCGGGGCCCCACCAGCTGGCGGCCAATAGGCCTCCCCTGCCTTCTTCCCCCCCCGCTGGCTACGCTACTGGCTGCAGGGGAGAGGCTGGAGGGCAGACGCAACGTCCAAGAGCGGAAGGTTCCTCAGCCGCTCCCTGTAGCCGGGCGGCGGCCGGCTACCCTACACTGGATGATGTCACCAGCATGGTCCGGAGGCCATCACGGAAGTAACCTTCGGGTTCTCCGGAACTGGCCTTCGGCTTTTATATTCTACATTTGCTTTCTTTACCTCACAGCACATTTATACTGCGTGGAGGCTCCCACTGACGTCCCATTTCTAGCTCCCTGCCAGTTTCACTTCACAACAGATAACAAACTTTACCAAAACGAGACTTATTTAGTTTTCACCTGCTTGGGACATTTTTTTACATTTCTATTACACTCCTATGTGCTTCTTTGTCATTGACTATTGCAGTGTAAGACTGCCTGTTATTAATCTCTAATTTGCCAACAACACAGTTATAGCTATTTATGTCAAACAGCTACAGTCATGACACAGCGAACAGCTGCCAATGCCGCACTTAACATTTCATCACATACAACGTATACTAATGACAGCGAGCAAAAAGCTGCCTATGCCGCACTTCGCCGCAAAATGTGTCCAATCAGAGTGAAGAAGAGACGCCAGCGCCTGCACAAGAGAAACGTTACTAGGAAGAAACGCTGTATGAAGGAGTCTGCTGAGCAAACAATAGGTCGCTTAGCTGAGCACGCTGCTGCTGTACGCCGTCAACGTTCTCAAAATATTACTTCCATCTCCACAGTCTTCCATTCTGACCACAATACACCTTCCATCTCTCCTTCCATACAATGTGCACACCCTCAACCTACTGTATTTGCTTCGCATTCTGCACGTAAGCGCAAACAGTGCGCTACACACACTCCTGCAGAGAAACGATGTCGCCTGAACACCGTTAAGTCTGGGGTCACAGTTGCATTTTTCACAAGCGTTTTTGGAGACCTGTGTTTTCAAAAACGCATGTAAAAAACGCACCCATAGGCCCCCATGTTAAAAAGCGCATGCCCTAATAGCCAAAAAGCATCTGTGACAGTCCCATGCGTTTTTGGAGCTTTTCCAAAAACGCATGCGTTTTTTAATATGGGGCCTTATGGAAAACGCATGCAAAAACGCATGTACAATTAGTACCTTTTAGTGCCATTCAAAAACGCATGCGTTTCCCATAGGAGCCTGTGTTAAAAAAACGCATGCGTTTCCGTAAACACATGCGTTTTTTTAACATGGGCTCCTATGGGAAACGCATGCGTTTTTGAATGGCACTAAAAGGTACTAATTGTACATGCGTTTTTGCATGCGTTTTCCATAGGGGCCCATGTTATAAAAACCCACCAAAAAATAGTACAAGCACTATTTTTGGGTGCAGATTTCAAAACGCAGCCAAAAACGCAGGGAGCGATCAGACACCTTAAAAAACTCATGATGACATGAAAAACGCATGTAAAAATGCATGTCAACTGTGACCTAAGTCTGCTTTCCATAAATGCGGCACACGTGACTCTTCTATGGCAACAATCAAACCTCTCATACATGCTGCTGCTCCACACTGTGAACCGCACAACAATACTGCTGTTACCTCCACAGTCATAGACTCTGCTGATGAAGCACCTTCCACCTCCTCCCTCATTCCATCTGTGGACAGTGATGATCCTCTACCAGTCCACGCTTTATATATGTCGGCTTCCAGCGTCCGTCTACAACTCCATTACCACAATCTGGACGTATACATTCCAAAGCTTTCACTGATGATGACCGTGGTACAACACTCCTGTGGACCTATGGACTATGTGTGTGAACATTGTCAAGTATTGCATTTTAATGCTGAGATACCATCCGATAAAAAGTGCAGTCTATGTTGTCACAAGGGTAAGGTCCATGTACCTATAGCACTATATCCTCACCTCTTCACACGTTTGCTCACAGGACAAAGTGAGTTCAGTAAGAATCTGATGGAAAACATCCGAGCCATTAACAGTTCCTTTGCCTTTTGCCTCCATGGGGGCCAATATTTCCCCACCTCCTGGATATGGCCCATATTGCTTCCGGATACATGGACAAATATATCATCGCACAGGACCCTACATCCGTCTGATGATGACGTTCCAGTCTATGCCCAGCTTTATATTTTAGGCTGGGGTCACATTAGCATTTTTCACATGCGTTTTTGGAGACCTGCGTTTTCAAAAACGCATGTAAAAACGCACCCATAGGCCCCCATGTTAAAAAAACACATGCCCTAATAGCCAAAAAGCATGTGTGACTGTCCCATGCATTTTTTGGAGCATATCCAAAAACACATGCATTTTTTAATAAGGGGCCTTATGGGAAACGCATGCAAAAACGCATGTACAATTAGTGCCATTCAAAAACGCATGCGTTTTTTTAACATTGGCTCCTCTGGGAAACGCATGCGTTTTTGAATGGAACTAAAAGGTACTAATTGTACATGCGTTTTTGCGTGCGTTTCACATAGGAACCCATGTTATAAAAACGCATGGCAACTGTGACCACAGCCTTAGATACCAATTCGGCTAATCAACAACGCTTGCAATGTCAACACAATCCAAATTGTCATCCTACTTTGATGAGTATGATTGCTCTCCAATTAGATCTTATTAATCCTTTTGTAGCTGCATACAAAATGTTATGGGATGTAGAACAGGAGGAACATCTAAAAGCTCTTGCAAATGGTGCTGTGATGCCTAATATGACCATGGCCCTAAAACAAGACCCTCGCCGCTACAATCACCCCACTGTCAATGAGGCTGCTGTTTTCGAAAATGACAATGGAGAGCCGCCATTCAATCGTGATATTTTAATACACTTAAAACCTGACCCTAACAATCCTTTGGCCCCAAAAACTAAACCTATCAGCATTCTGCACAGTAATTTGGATGCCCTCCTTTATCCACTCTTTTTCCCGTACGGAGAACAAGGCTGGCATGATGACATAAAGCAACAAGCCCCAGAATTACACAGCTGCAGTACGGCTGGCTTCAGACTTGCAGATGCATCTGCAGCGTTTTGCAGATGCATCTGCAAGCATCTGCATGCAGACTGTGGCCCCTATGTTTATAATGGAGCGCACGGCGGTCTGCAGATGCTTGCAGACCGCCGTGTGCTCTCATTGCCCGCCATTAGTGATCTGTGCGCACGCGGATGCCTGCGCACAAATCACACACTCCCGCCCGCACCATGGACGCGAGATGTTGCGTCCCTGGTGCGGGCGGGAGTGTGTGATTTGTGCGCAGGCATTCGCGTGCGCACAGATCACTAATGGCGGGAAATGAGAGCGCACGGCGGTCCACAAGCATCTGCAGACCGCCGTGCGCTCCATTATAAACATGGGGGCCACGGTCTGCATGCAGATGCTTGCAGATGCATCTGCAAAACGCTGCAGATGCATCTGCAAGTCTGAAGGCAGCCTACTATTGCTACATGCTTTCTGTAAGAGAGCAGTTTAATCCAGTACTCAATGGTGGCAAACTCACCCAACAGTACATTGTCGATGTCAAAATCGAAGCAAATCGCCTACATTTTATCCGCAAACATCAAAAGGATTTAAAAGTAGAAGCCTACTGTGTATTACAAGAGCATTTATTCAACAAATCCATCGAAAAAGGCATCCCCATTGGCCAAACCGTCATTTTACCTTCCTCCTTTGAGGGTAGTCCGAGGAACATGCAGCAACGCTATCAGGATGGCTATTGTCACCAAGTACGGTGGCCCTGATTTGTTCATCACTATGACCTGCAATCCTAAATGGAGCGAGATTACAACTAATTTACAGCCTTGGCAGCGTGTAGAACACAGACCTGATTTAGTATCACGTTGTGTTCAGAATTAAGTTACAAGCTCTGTTACAAGACATCAACAAAGGATTGTTAGAAAAAGTTTGTGCTATGGTGCACGGAATAGAATTCCAAAAACGTGGTCTACCACACGCTCACATTGTAATCATTTTAGATACCACCTCTAAATTAAGGACTAAGGAAGATGTCGACAATATCGTCTGGGCAGATATTCCTGATGCTAAAGACTACCCTCTACTTCATGACATTGTTTTGCAACATATGAGTCATGGGCCCTGTGGAGAACACAACCCCTATTCTCCCTGTATGGATCTCGGCAAATGTACTAAAGGTTTCCCTAAAGATTTTCAAACATCCACCATCATAGCTAAAGATCCCATTTATCGCAGAAGCTCTGGCCCTTCCATTCAACACCACTCTAAAATAATTGACAATTCTTGGGTAGTTCCTTACAATCCCTTCCTACTGTTGAAATACAGGTGCCATATTAATGTGGAAGTTTGTGGTTCAATTCAAAGTGTCAAATATTTGTTTAAATATGTCTACAAAGGCCATGACAAAGCCAACCTTGACATTTGCCAGACTCACATTGACCATGATGAAACACATCAATTTATGGATTCCAGATATGTCAGTGCACCAGAGGCAGCTTGGCTTATTTTTGCTAATCCTATGCATAAGCAATCTCATAGCATCATTCGCCTTGCCGTACACCTGCCTCATTCTCAGTCACTCTATTTTCATGAGGATGACTCCATTGCTAACATCTGACAAAAACTTCATCACAATTCCACTCTTATGGCCTACTTTCAGCTTAATGTCAGTGACCAACATGCTCATAACTACTTATACCGCCAAATTCCTGAGTACTATGTTTGGAATGAAGGGTCTTGGGAACTTAGAAAGCGAGGAGGTGGCTCTGTTATTGGAAGGATGTACACTGTCAGTGTGAAACATCAAGAACGCTACTACTTGCGATTGTTACTATTACACGTGAAAGGTGCTACAAGTTTCGAGAGTATTAAAACAGTCAATGCAGTTACTTATGAAACTTTCAAAGAGGCAGCATTAGCTCTTAGATTACTCTTTGATGATAGTCTATGGAAAAATATACTACAAGATGCCTGTATTCTCAACATGCCAGCACAGCTTAGAGACATGTTTGCCTATATCTGCATTTTTAGTCCTCCTGCTAATCCTCTGCAGTTATGGGATCAATTCAAGGAACACTTTGTACAGGACTACTGCCGTGCATACCACTCCGATACTGAGGCCTGTATAAATTGTGAAGGCTATGCTATGATAGATGTGCAAGATGTTCTCAAAAGCCATGGGAAAAGTTATACAGATTTTCAATTACCACGACCTGTAAATAAACCACACCTCCTCCCGCTGTATAATAAGAATGTGGAGTTACAAACAGCTGCGGAGATGAAAGCTACTCTAAATGATGAACAACTCTTGGCGTATAATACTATCAGTCAAGCTTTACAAGACTCTACTGATAGCACAAAGTGCTTTTTCATTGACGGTCCTGGTGGGAGTGGTAAGACCTACTTATATCATCTACTGCTACATCAGCTAAGAGGAGAAGGACACATTGTGTCACCGGCTGCCACCACAGGAATTGCCGCCAACTTACTCGAAGGAGGACGCACAATCCATTCTCTTTATGGCATTCCAATCCCTGTCAATGAAACTTCTGTTTCACGCATTAAAACTGATACAGAGGCAGCCAAACAGTTGAAGAATACTAAACTATGTATCATTGATGAGTGCACAATGCTCTCTAAATATGCATTGCATGTCATTGATAGACTTTTACGGGATGTCACGACAACACATGTCTCCAAGAAACAGCAAACACCGTTTGGAGCTAAAGTTATTGTTTTGGGAGGAGACTTTAGACAATGCCTTCCTGTCATCACTCACGGAACCAGAACTGATATTGTAGAGAGCAGCATTAAAGGGAACCAACCACCTCAGATCACCCTAATACACAGTTAGTACATGTCCCTGCACCCTAAGGATACGTTTCCAGCACTGTTTTTGTGTAAAATCTTGCATTAGTATAACTGATATAAAGACTTTATAAAGTTACTAGCCTGGAGACATCTGGGCGTATCCCTCCTTCTGTTATACTTCCGGGCTGTGCATTGCATGGCTGCGCTCCCCCTTCCTCCTGCTGCCCTGCCCTGATGGGCGTGATCGTTATCTCCTCTGCACAGAGGGAGGGGGAGCGCAGCCATGCAATGCACAGCCCTGAAGTATAACAGAAGGAGGGATACGCCCAGAAGTCTTCAGGCTAGTAACTTTATAAAGTCTTTATATCGGTTATACTAATGCAAGATTTTACACAAAAACAGTGCTGGAAAGGTATCCTTAGGGTGCAGGGACATGTACTAACTGTGTATTAGGGTGATCTGAGGTGGTTGGTTCCCTTTAAGTATTCCCAACACTGGCAACATTTCATTAGACTGCCACTCATGAACAACATGCGCTCCATTGACCAACAATACAGTACTTGGTTGCTTCAACTGGGAAATGGTGAACTTTCTATTGATGAATGGAGATGATGTCATCAAAATACCTTCAGACAGGCTCTCCACTGGCTGCTTAATACGTGATATCTTTGGAGACAACATTTCTATTGACATTAACAACAATGAGAGCATCAACATTGCGGCATCACATGCAATTCTATGCCCTAAAAATGAGGATGTGGATAATGTTAACTCCAATATCATGGATCGTCTGAATGGTGACTACACAGAATATACCAGTCATGATTCCATTGATGCTGATGAATGTGATGACCCTGACCAGTATCCAGTGGAATTCTTACATTCACTTACACCCACTGGAAACCTTCACATCGGCTAAAACTGAAAAGTGGCCCCATTATCATGCTCTTACGAAACCTCCACACAAAAAAAGGTCTGTGCAGCGCTACTCACTCGATTGTTACTGCTTTGCTTCCCAACATCATAGAAGCTAAAGTTATCACTGGATCAGCAGCTGGAAATATTGTTTTTATTCCACGTATCGATTTATGTCCATCTGACACAGGATTACCATTTAAATTAAGACGCCGCCAGTTTCCTGTAAAGCCAGCGTTTGCCATGACCATTAACAAATCTCAATAACTGGCTGGTGCCCATGTTGTAGACTCTTAACCGAGGCTCGATGGACTTCATCTGCATGCTCCTGCTCTTAGTGTCAGGGTTCAGTCCTAGGTCCTTTCCTCTTACTGTCGGGGTTCCTCAGGGTTCAGTCCTAGGTCCCCTTCTCTTACAGTTGGGGTTCCTCAGGGTTCAGTCCTAGGTCTCCTCCTCTTACTGTCGGGGTTCCTCAGGGATCAGTCCTAGGTCTCCTCCTCTTACTGTCGGGGTTCCTCAGGGTTCAGTCCTAGGTCCCCTCCTCTTACTGTCAGGGTTTCTCAGGGTTCAGTCCTAGGTCTCCTCCTCTTACTGTTGGGGTTCCTCAGGGTTCAGTCCTAGGTCTCCTCCTCTTACTGTCAGGGTTCCTCAGGGTTCAGTCCTAGGTCTCCTCCTCTTACTGTTAGGGTTCCTCAGGGTTCAGTCCTAGGTCTCCTCCTCTTACTGTTGGGGTTCCTCAGGGTTCAGTCCTAGGTCTCCTCCTCTTACTGTTGGGGTTCCTCAGGGTTCAGTCCTAGGTCCCCTCCTCTTACTGTCGGGGTTCCTCAGGGTTCAGTCCTAAGTCTCCTCCTCTTACTGTCGGGGTACCTCAGAGTTCAGTTCTAGGTCTCCTGCGCTTATGTGGTGCCCCTGAGGATGCAGTTGCCACAGAGGTACTGCACCCTAGCCAGAGGTGTAGTACCCCACTCTCGGGTTGGGAGAGGTTCACTGACCTGTATCCAGGCACCCAGGCCAGTACTACACTACTTTAGGTCAGGGTTAGGGCAAGATTGCACCTGAAGGAGAGCACAGTCCCTGATCCTGTCTGGGGGGAGAAACCAGGGTAGAAGGGATGGGTGGAGAGCAGAGTTTAGGGGAGCACCCAGAAGGGAGTGAAGTCAGGGAGGACACACATAGGGGATGTAGGACACGTGACAGAGATAATAAAAGGACGGCAGAAACACCAAGAGGACAGTTGGTTGGGTTGCTGGCGAGAATAGAAAGAGTCTGTGAGGGTCAGAGAGCCTGTCAGGAGAAGGACAAGAGCGAGAGAGAGGTTTCCTGAGGACTGGAACCAGTGGGAGCTCGTCCTAAGACCGGAGAGAGACCAGATCTGACAGAGGAGTCGTAAGACAGAAGGGGTCCCAGGGAACCGGGTAATGAGCAGTCCACCCAGGGACGCCCACATCCACATCAAGTGAGACCGTGTGGAGGGACCAGGCCACAGTGTAGGGCGACCGGGACCCCAGACTAGTGGAGAACAACCAGACTCAGCTAGCAACCCAGAGGCTGCGGTATCTCCAAGTGCTGCAGTCGAAACCGCGCACATCCACCGTAAAGGTGGCCATGTAGGGTCCAGGGGACTGAGAGAGAGAAGTTGCCCTGCAAAGGCACGCGGCTCCGTGTGAGCGAGACGCAAGGCAGGAGGGCAAAGCAAGCGCAGAGTGAAATGACCGTGAAAGGACAAAGGAAGGGGGTACCAGTTAAGTGCCACCACGTTGCCCGGGGGTAGCTGGGTCCCTTCCTTCTGGAGCTCAGCACTCAGCGAGCTGTTACACAGTGACGATTGTTGTAACTCGGGATAACAGACTGTGAGTAAAGACCTTGACACTGCACCCCGCTGTGTCTGTGAACTTTATCAATGCGCCATCAGCCCTGCACTGTAACAACAGTACCAAGTCACCAGATAACATCTGCTACCCTGGGGTTAGACCTACGCGTTGAGGGTTTACTTAGCTGCATTGTTACCAACCCCAGAGGAACGGTGTAGCAGCAGCGCTCATCTCTAGCCGCAACTCGCGGGTGGCATCATGAGAAACAATTGTTATCCCCAAGTCCCACGTCCAGTGAAGCCCTTAATAGTAATGAAGACATTCCCTTTCCTCCCCACTGATTGACTGCTCCAGGGCCACGGACCGGGTCACACTACCATGACATCCCTGAGATCGTCTGCAGACCCTGCGCTAAGTACCCCACTGCCCCCACGGGGTGCGACAACTTGGCGTCACGAACAGGATCACTGGTTCGGTCTTGTGCGCCTAAGGACCGTGTAAAAGAACTTTGAACGGCACCCGGCTGAAAGAACTGGCACCATGTGTATCAAGGAGGGAGTGGTGCGGCCTCCCTTCGTGGGCCGGGTCGCCAGAAGGCGTGAAAAGCCGTGCCCGCCCACCAAAGCAACTTCTGTACAGCAGGACTTGTCTGTGAGCCAGACAGACACAACCCAAGGTGTGGCTGACAACCCAGCAAACCCAGAGAAGGCAGCAGGAGAAGGCAAGCAAGACAGCCTGAGGAGCAAGATGGCGGTGTGCAATCCGGACAACACCATGGAGAGAGGTGACGGAGTGCCTGGAAGTCTGGGTGGAGAATGATAACTTCCCCACTGGATTGGAAGCAGGCCTCGAGCAGCTGTTGCTCCTAGACCAGGGTTTTTCTGCAGGGAGAGGTGGAGAACCTGGGCCAGCAATTGAGGAGAGCCCAGGTAGAGGCAGTGGAAAACTGGAAGGAAGCCCTGTCGGACAGGTTGACCCGGAGGTGGGCGAAGCCAGATCACGATCACCAGCCCCAGAGGAGGAGGACGAGGTCGGCGCCGAACAGACAACAGCAGGTACCAACACCCCCCCCGGTTGCTGACGAGACCCTGGTGGGGCCGCTAGACACCTTGACAGCCCTCACACCTGGCTGGGTGTGTAAAATCCTTCCCTGGGACCACTCCATGAAGATAGATGGGTTGGCGGTCCCACTACACCTGAACCGCGCCCGAGGGGATCAGCGGAGCAGGTGGTGTTTAAATGGGCCGACCAGGGTGAAGAGCTAATGGGCTTCCCGGTAGAGGCCTAGCAGGGGAAGCTGCAGTTGAGACTATAAGCTGGCAAGAAATACTGCCGCCAGCAAGAGGCCCAGCGGGAGGAACGAGAGTAGGAGCGGCGGCAGGTGGCAGGCCACGGAGGAGCGGAACCTCCAGACAAAACAGAAGATCTGCAAATCCAGGGCTGTGGACAGAGGGCCAATATGTGAGGCACGGTGGTCCGTTTCAATCTAGAAAAAGGCTGGGGTTTCGTAAAGGAGCAGGCGAAGGTCAAGGAACTCTTCGTGACCTGGCGGAATGTCAAACCCCACCTGCCAGAGGGCCATCCTGGACACGACCTGTACCCCAGTGATCGTGTCACCTTCAACCTAACACCTGGGTGAGTGGGGGTGGTACGCCCTTGACGTTAACATCGTGAAAGAGGGGCGGGCCCTCCTCGAGGTCAACAGAGCCCCAGGTGTCGCAGCCAGCAGTCCCACCAGTACCGGAGCCTAAACAGACTCAGCCATAACCCGCACCCGTCAGGGAGCCAAGACCCAAGGCTACTGTCCCGGCTGCACCCAAGACCCGTGATGCAGCCGCGCAGACTTTATTAAAGGGGCCTGCATTAGAAGTAGTCGACACCAGGGAGGCGGCTGCTTAAACAGATCCCCTGTGGGAGACACTAACAGCAGCAAATGACCAGGCTGCGCCAACTAGCATCAATAGACTCCAGGAGAGCGGAGACAGCTCTAGTAGCGAGGTGCTGCGCCCCGGCAAAGGAGGAAGCGACATTCCAACGTGTGCCGGATTTGTAAATAGTTCAGAGATAATGTTGACCCAGCTACCGTAGGTCGTGAAATTCAGATTGTTTTAGTTAGTGTGTGCCTGTAAAAAGAAGGCATGTTTACAGTTTGCAAAGGAAAGTTGATGCGTGTAGCCTTAGTGTGAGTAAGAAATGTTTGTTATAATATGTGATAGAACCCGTTAATTAAAGGACTGAGAGGCTGCGGACAATGCACAACCCCAACTCTCTTGTATAGTTAGCACCAGATGTGCACCTTGTTGGTTTTATACAACATAAAAACCTGACCACAGAAAAAAACCTGTTTGCCGTGGCTGAAACAGTGGTCCAGCAGAAAGACCATCGCTGTCCTGTAGCCCGCCCAGGACCTACGTTGGGTGTTATGTTAAACGGGTTCCCCTGCCTTCTTTGCACTGTGTGCCACCACTGTTGCCGGGGTAGCTGGATCCCTTCCTCTGGAGACTCAGCGCTCAGCGAGCTGTTACACAGTGACGATTGTTGTAACCCCGAACAATAGAATGTGAGTAAAGACCTCGAGACTGCACCCCGCTGTGTCTGTGAACTTTATCAATGCGCCATCAGCCCTGCGCTGTAACATCAGTACCAAGTCACCAGGTAACATCTGCTGCCTGAGGTTAACCCTACCCGTGGAGGGTCTACCAACTCTGCTGCATTTCATCAACCCCAGAGGAACTGAGTAGCAGTGGCGGCCATTACTAGTCAAGACCGCAGGCAGCGTCACGAGAAACAATTGTATCCCCAGGTCCAATGAACCCCGTAAAGTAAAGAAAACGTCCCCAAAAACATCCCCTTTGAATTGACTGCTCTGGGGCACGGACCGGGTCACACCACCGTGACATCCCTGACATCGTCCGCACACCCGGCTCCGAGTACCCCACGGCCCCCATGGGGCGCATCACTTATTGTCAAGGTTCCTCAGGGTTCAGTCCTAGGTCCCCTCCTCTTACTGTCGGGGTTCATTCCTAGTTCCCCTTTTCTTACTGTTGGGGTTACCCTCAAGGTTGAGTCCTAGTTCTCCTCCTCTTACTGTTGGGGTTCCTCATGGTTCACTCCTAGGTCCCCTCCTCTTGATGTCAGGGTTCCTCAGGGTTCAGTCCTGAGTCCCGTCCTCTTACTGTTGGGGTTCTCAGGGTTCAGTCCTAGGTCTTCTCTTACTGTCGGAGTTACTGAGTATTCAGTCCTTGGCCCCTTCTTCATACTGTCAATGTTCCTCAGGGTTCAGTCCTAGGTCTCCTCCTCTTACTGTCACGGCTCCTCAAGGTTCAATCCTAGGCCCTCTGATCTTGCTGTCAGGGTTCCTGAGGGTTCAGTCCTGAGTCCCCTCCTCTTACTGTTGTGGTTCCTCAGGGTTCAGTCCTGAGTCCCCTCCTCTTACTGTTGTGGTTCCTCAGGGTTCAGTCCTAGGTCCCCTCCTCTTACTGTTGGGGTTCTCAGGGTTCAGTCCTAGGTGCCCTCCTCTTACTGTCGAGGTTCCTCAGGGTTCAGTCCTAGGTCTCCTCCTCTTACTGTCGGGAATTCCTCAGGGTTCAGTCCTAGGTCTTCTCTTATTGTCGGGGTTCCTCAGGGTTCAGTCCTAGGTCTCCTTCTCTTACTGTCAAGGTTCCTCAAGGTTGAGTCCTAGGTCTCCTCCTCTTACTGTTGGGGTTCCTCATGGTTCAGTCCTAGGTCTCCTCCTCTTGATGTCAGGGTTCCTCAGGGTTCAGTCCTGAGTCCCGTCCTCTTACTGTTGGGGTTCTCAGGGTTCAGTCCTAGGTCTTCTCTTACTGTCGGGGTTACTGAGTATTCAGTCCTTGGCCCCTTCTTCATACTGTCAATGTTCCTCAGGGTTCAGTCCTAGGTCTCCTCCTCTTACTGTCACGGCTCCTCAAGGTTCAATCCTAGGCCCTCTGATCTTGCTGTCAGGGTTCCTCAGGGTTCAGTCCTAGATCTCCTCCTCCTACTGCCGGGGTTCCTCAGGGTTCAGTCCTGAGTCCCCTCCTCTTACTGTTGGGGTTCCTCAGGGTTCAGTCCTGAGTCCCCTCCTCTTACTGTTGTGGTTCTCAGGGTTCAGTCCTAGGTCCCCTCCTCTTACTGTCGAGGTTCCTCAGGGTTCAGTCCTAGGTCTCCTCCTCTTACTGTCGGGAATTCCTCAGGGTTCAGTCCTAGGTCTTCTCTTATTGTCGGGGGTTCCTCAGGGTTCAGTCCTAGGTCCCCTACTCTTACTGTTGGGGCTTCTCAGGGTTCAGTCCTAGGTCTTCTCCTCTTACTGTCTGGGTTCCTCAGGGTTCAGTCCTAGGTCTCCTCCTCTTACTGTTGGGGTTCCTCAGGGTTCAGTCCTGAGTCCCCTCCTCTTACTGTTGGGGTTCCTCAGGGTTCAGTCCTAGGTCACCTCCTCTTACTGTTGGGGCTTCTCAGGGTTCAGGCCTAGGTCCCCTCCTCTTACTGTTGGGGCTTCTCAGGGTTCAGTCCTAGGTCACCTCCTCTTATTGTTGGGGTTCCTCAGGGTTCAGTCCTAGGTCCCCTCCTCTTACTGTTGGGGTTCCTCAGGGTTCAGTCCTAGGTCTCCTCCTCTTACTGTCGGAGGTTCCTCAGGGTTCAGTCCTAGGTCCCCTCCTCTTACATCGGGGGTTCCCCAGGGTTCAGTCCTAGGTCCCCTCCTTTTACTTTTGGGGCTTCTCAGGGTTCAGTCCTAGGTCCTCTCCTCTTACTGTTGGGGTTCCTCAGGGTTCAGTCCTAGGTCCCCTCCTCTTACTGTTGCGAATTCCTCAGTGTTCAGTCCTAGGTCTCCTCCTCTTAATGTTGGGGTTCCTCAGGTTCAGTCCTAGCTCTCCTCCTCCGAAGGTACCGACACACACGGCAATATTGCTAGCAATTTCACTGGCAATTTGCTGGTTGCAGTGAAATCATGGACACATTGTTACATTTGTACACGGCAACAAAAAAAAACAATGTGTCTATGATTTCACTGCAACCAGCAAATTGCCAGTGACATTCCTAGCAATATTGTCGCATGTGACGGTACCTTAACTGTGGGGTTTCCTCAGGATTCAGTCCTAGGTCTTCTCTTACTCTTGGGGTTCCTCAGGGTTCAGTCCTAGGCTCCCTCCTCTTACTGTTGGGGTTCCTCGGGGTTCTGTCCTAGGTCCCCTCCTCTTACTGTTGGGGTTCCTCAGGGTTCAGTCCTAGGTCCCCTCCTCCTACTGCCGGGGTTCCTCAGGGCTCAGTCCTAGGTCCCTTCCTCTTACTGTCGGGGTGTCACATCGCCATTGGACTCGGTGGCCGGTGTTCCTGCCTCGGCCGCTGGGAGGAGCCGGATTCCTTCGTCTGGTGGTGCTGGTGATAGGAGGGCCATGTCCTCATATGGACCTGCTCCAGCGACGTCTGCCTCTGTCGCTGAGCGCCGCTTGTTTTCCCCTCTGGGTGGTGTTGGTCGCAGAGGAAAGGGCCCTGCAGAGGTGTCCGTTAGGCGCAGCCTGCGTTCTTCTGTCAGAGGTGGGATGGGTGGAGCCAGTCGTGCATCTCCATCTGGCCTGGCTCTAGGGGCGGTCCGGATGAGGTCATCAGGCTGTGAGCTCCAGCCTATGGGAGGTAACTGTGCCCTTCAAATACATTGGAGCCTGTCTTGCAGGCCGCCAGATATAGTTTTGGTTCCCCAAGTGACATAGTGTGTGTTTGGTTTTGACTCTGACCTTTGCCTGGATTTTCGACTCTGTACTGCCTGACGATTTTGTACCTTCGCTGCCCTCTCGGTTTTGACTCGGACTCCTGACTACGTTCTTCGCTTCCTGATTTTTCCCTTCCTAGACGACCTCCCTGCTCTGCTGCTCCCATAGGTAGCTACCCCCTGGGCTCCGCTATAATTCCAGATCCCTGTATAGGGGTTAAGGGTCTCGGGGTTTCTCGGGGTGCTGCCTTACCAGCAGCTCAGCCTTACAGCGGACGGTCGTCACACGGGTTCCTCAGGGCTCAGTCCTAGGTCTCCTCCTCCTACTGCCAGGGTTCCTCACGGTTCAGTCCTAGGTCCCCTCCTCTGACTGTCAGGGTTCCTCAGGGTTCAGTCCTAGGTCTCCTCCTCTTACTGTCGGGGATCCTCAGGGTTCAGTCCTAGGTCTCCTCCTCTTACTGCTGGGGTTCCTCAGGGTTCAGTCCTAGGTCTCCTCCTCTTACTGTTGGGTTCCTCAGGGTTCAGTCCTAGGTCTTCTCCTCTCACTGTTGGGGTTCCTCAGGGATCAGTCCTAGGTCTCCTCCTCTTACTGTTGGGGTTCCTCAGGGTTCAGGCCTAGGTTCCCTCCTCTTACTGTCTGGGCTCCTCAGGGTTCAGTCCTAGGTCTCCTCCTCTTACTGTTGGGGTTCCTCAGGGTTCAGTCCTAGGTCTCCTCCTCTTACTGTTGGGGTTCCCCAGGGTTCAGTCCTAGGTCCCCTCTTCTTACTGTTGGGGTTCCTCAGGGTTCAGTCCTAGGTCCACTTCTCTTACTGTTGGGGTTCCCCAGGGTTCAGTCCTAGGTCTCCTCCTCTTACTGTTGGGGTTCCTCGGGATTCAGTCCTAGGTCCCCTCCTCTTACTGTTGGGGTTCCTCGGGATTCAGTCCTAGGTCCCCTCCTCTTACTGTTGGGGTTCCTCGGGATTCAGTCCTAGGTCCCCTCCTCTTACTGTTGAGGTTCCTCGGGATTCAGTCCTAGGC
Source organism: Allobates femoralis (assembly GCA_033576535.1). NCBI lineage: Eukaryota > Metazoa > Chordata > Amphibia > Anura > Aromobatidae > Allobates > Allobates femoralis. Next base: position 2,084,416 of record JARQOC010000003.1, on the reverse strand, counting down.
CCCCTCCTCTTACTGTTGGGGTTCCTCGGGATTCAGTCCTAAGTCCCCTCCTCTTACTGTTGGGGTTCCTCAGGGTTCAGTCCTAGGTCCCCTGCTCTTACTGTTGGGGTTCCTCAGAGTTCAGTCCTAGGTCTCCTCCTCTTACTGTTGGGGTTCCTCAGGGTTCAGTCCTAGGTCTCCTCCTCTTACTGTTGGGGTTCCTCAAGGTTCAGTCCTAGGTCTCCTCCTCTTACTGTTGGGGTTCCTCGGGGTTCAGTCCTACGTCTCCTCCTCTTACTGTTGGGGTTCCTCAGGGTTCAGTCCTAGGTCCCCTCCTCTTACTGTTGGGGTTCCTCAGGGTTCAGTCCTAGGTCTCCTCCTCTTACTGTTGGGGTTCCTCGAGGTTCAGTCCTAGGTCCCCTCCTCTTACTGTTGGGGTTCCTCAGGGTTCAGTCCTAGGTCTCCTCCTCTTACTGTTGGGGTTCCTCAGGGTTCAGTCCTAGGTCTCCTCCTCTTACTGTTGGGGTTCCTCAGGGTTCAGTCCTAGGTCTCCTCCTCTTACTGTTGGGGTTTTTCGAGGTTCAGTCCTAGGTCTCCTCCTCTTCCTGATAGGGTTCCTCAGGGTTTAGTCCTAGGTCTCCTGCTCTTACTGTTGGGGTTCCTCAGGGTTCAGTCCTAGGTCTCCTCCTCTTACTGTTGGGGTTCCTCAGGGTTCAGTCCTAGGTCCCCTCTTCTTACTGTTGGGGTTCCTCAGAGTTCAGTCCTAGGTCCCCTCCTCTTACTGTTGGGGTTCCTGGGGATTCAGTCCTAGGTCCCCTCCTCTTACTGTTGGGGTTCCTCGGGATTCTGTCCTAGGTCCCCTCCTCTTACTGTTGGGGTTCCTCGGGATTCAGTCCTAGGTCCCCTCCTCTTACTGTTGGGGTTCCTCGGGATTCAGTCCTAGGTCCCCTCCTCTTACTGTTGGGGTTCCTCGGGATTCAGTCCTAGGTCCCCTCCTCTTACTGTTGGGGTTCCTCGGGGTTCAGTCCTAGGTCTCCTCCTCTTACTGTCGGGGCTCCTCGGGATTCAGTCCTAGGTCCCCTGCTCTTACTGTTGGGGTTCCCCAGGGTTCAGTCCTAGATCCTCTCCTCTTACTGTTGGGGTTCCTCAGGGTTCAGTCCTAGGTACCCTGCTCTCACTGTTGGGGTTCCTCAGGGTTCAGTCCTAGGTCCCTTCCTCTTACTGTTGGGGTTCCTCGGGATTCAGTCCTAGGTCTTCTCCTCTTACTGTTGAGGTTCCTCAGGGTTCAGTCCTAGGTCTCCTCCTCTTACTGTTGGGGTTCCTCAGGGTTCAGTCCTAGGTCTCCTCCTCTTACTGTTGGGGTTCCTCGGGATTCAGTCCTAGGTCCCCTCCTCTTACTGTTGGGGTTCCTCGGGGTTCAGTCCTAGGTCTCCTCCTCTTACTGTCGGGGCTCCTCGGGATTCAGTCCTAGGTCCCCTGCTCTTACTGTTGGGGTTCCCCAGGGTTCAGTCCTAGATCCTCTCCTCTTACTGTTGGGGTTCCTCAGGGTTCAGTCCTAGGTACCCTGCTCTCACTGTTGGGGTTCCTCAGGGTTCAGTCCTAGGTCCCTTCCTCTTACTGTTGGGGTTCCTCGGGATTCAGTCCTAGGTCTTCTCCTCTTACTGTTGAGGTTCCTCAGGGTTCAGTCCTAGGTCTCCTCCTCTTACTGTTGGGGTTCCTCAGGGTTCAGTCCTAGGTCTCCTCCTCTTACTGTTGGGGTTCCTCAGGGTTCAGTCCTAGGTCCTCTCCTCTTACTGTTGGGGTTCCTCAGGGTTCAGTCCTAGGTCTCCTCCTCTTACTGTTGGGGTTCCTCAGGGTTCAGTCCTAGGTCCTCTCCTCTTACTGTTGGGGTTCCTCAGGGTTCAGTCCTAGGTCTCCTCCTCTTACTGTCGGGGCTCCTCAGGGTTCAGTCCTAGGTCCCCTGCTCTTACTGTTGGGGTTCCCCAGGGTTCAGTCCTAGATCCTCTCCTCTTACTGTTGGGGTTCCTCAGGGTTCAGTCCTAGGTCCCCTGCTCTTACTGTTGGGGTTCCTCAGGGTTCAGTCCTAGGTCCCTTCCTCTTACTGTTGGGGTTCCTCGGGATTCAGTCCTAGGTCTTCTCCTCTTACTGTTGAGGTTCCTCAGGGTTCAGTCCTAGGTCTCCTCCTCTTACTGTTGGGGTTCCTCAGGGTTCAGTCCTAGGTCTCCTCCTCTTACTGTTGGGGTTCCTCAGGGTTCAGTCCTAGGTCCTCTCCTCTTACTGTTGGGGTTCCTCAGGGTTCAGTCCTAGGTCCTCTCCTCTTACTGTTGGGGTTCCTCAGGGTTCAGTCCTAGGTCTCCTCCTCTTACTGTCGGGGTTCCTCAGGGTTCAGTCCTGGGTCTCCTCCTCTTACTGTCGGGTTCCTCAGGGTTCAGTCCTAGGTCTTCTCCTCTTACTGTTGGGGTTCCTCAGGGTTCAGTCCTGGGTCTCCTCCTCTGTCGGGTTCCTCAGGGTTCAGTCCTAGGTCTTCTCCTCTTACTGTTGGGGTTCCTCAGGGTTCAGTCCTAGGTCTCCTCCTCTTACTGTCGGGGTTCCTCAGGGTTCAGTCCTGGGTCTCCTCCTCTTACTGTCGGGTTCCTCAGGGTTCAGTCCTAGGTCTTCTCCTCTTACTGTTGGGTTCCTCAGGGTTCAGTCCTAGGTCTCCTCCTCTTACTGTTGGGGTTCCTCAGGGTTCAGTCCTAGGTCTCCTCCTCTTACTGTTGGGGTTCCTCAGGGTTCAGTCCTAGGTCCCCTCCTCTTACTGTTGGGGCTCCTCAGGGTTCAGTCCTAGGTCTTCTCCTCTTACTGTTGAGGTTCCTCAGGGTTCAGTCCTAGGTCTCCTCCTCTTACTGTTGGGGTTCCTCAGGGTTCAGTCCTAGGTCTCCTCCTCTTACTGTTGGGGTTCCTCAGGGTTCAGTCCTAGGTCCTCTCCTCTTACTGTTGGGGTTCCTCAGGGTTCAGTCCTAGGTCCTCTCCTCTTACTGTTGAGGTTCCTCAGGGTTCAGTCCTAGGTCTCCTCCTCTTACTGTTACGGTTCAGTCCTAAGTCTCCTCCTCTTACTGTTGGGGTTCCTCAGGGTTCAGTCCTAGGTCTCCTCCTCTTACTGTTGGGGTTCCTCAGGGTTCAGTCCTAGGTCTCCTCCTCTTACTGTTATGGTTCAGTCCTAAGTCTCCTCCTCTTACTGTTGGGGTTCCTCGGGGTTCAGTCCTAGGTTCTCTCCTTTAACTATTAACAGAAATTCCATAAGTAATAAAGCACGGGTGAAATTGTAAAACTACCTGCCCAGGTAAATCAAGACCTCAAAGTTACATAGAACAACAGGAGGATATGAGAGAAGAAAAGATAAATAGTGATTTAAGGGCATAATATCAAAGTCAATATAACATTTTTTTAGATGATAGGGTGGAAAACTGACAAATTACAGGTCATAAGGCAGCAAAAATAGTATGTACACAACTGTGACCTGTACATTGTCTGAGCATAAAGTCATTACACATCCATATGAGTATACACACGCAGGACCGGTCTACACATGAAGGGTTACACAACAGCTACCGTATATTACACAGACCATAAAGTGGCACAAAGTGCTGAAGTCTGACACAGTTTACATTGCACACACCCATAGTGGCGTAGAAAGGGTGTACCCACAATTTGTCAAACTGAAGACCCCAAAAACTGGGTTCCCCCTACACGTTTCACAGTTTTCTTCATTGGAGGCTAACAAAGAACAGCGGGGGTCCCCAAGGTGCTCAGTGTGGACCTCCATTCTGCGCCTGTTTATCCCTGCAGCTGTTGAGTGGCTATGACGCCGGCGTCCTGACAATGGCGCTGCCCGTGTACACACCCCGGCCGTCACCTGCAGTCCAGATGCATCATCATGGCAGATACAAGACAGATGGTTGCACAAACCGCTGAACCTGCCGCGGCCCAACACAAGAGAAGTCATAACTGAATCCAAACCTGACACGTTCCTGACTGCCGTCTCCACAAACAAGATAAAGGCCTCAAGATAAGAACGTGAGACGGAACAGCGACCCCCATAACCGTGCTACACCCCAACACATGGGGACTAAACACAAGGCTGCTTCCACATCCAACATCACCATCAACACCCCCCACCCCGCTAACTAACTCCAAAGCCTTATCAAACAATACAGGAGGACATCACAAGTACCACAGAGGACCCTTCCCTGGAGGCACAGAGGACCCTTCCCTGGAGGCACAGAGGACCCTTCCCTGGAGGCACAGAGGACCCTTCCCTGGTGGCACAGAGGTCCCTTCCCCAGTGCCACAGAGGACCCTTCAACGGTGGCACAGAGGACCCTTCCCTGGAGGCACAGAGGACCAGAGGACCCTTCCCCAGCAACACAGAGGACCCTTCCCTGGTGGCACAGAGGACCAGAGGACCCTTCCCCAGCAACACAGAGGACCCTTCCCCAGTGGCACAAAGGATGCTTCCCCAGCAACACAGAGGACACTTCCCTGGAGGCACAGAGGACCAGAGGACCCTTCCCCAGCAACACAGAGGACCCTTCCCTGGTGGCACAGAGGACCAGAGGACCCTTCCCCAGCAACACAGAGGACACTTCCCTGGAGGCACAGAGGACCAGAGGACCCTTCCCCAGCAACACAGAGGACCCTTCCCTGGAGGCACAGAGGACCAGAGGACCCTTCCCCAGCAACACAGAGGACCCTTCCCTGGTGGCACAGAGGACCAGAGGACCCTTCCCCAGCAACACAGAGGACCCTTCCCCAGTGGCACAAAGGATGCTTCCCCAGCAACACAGAGGACACTTCCCTGGAGACACAGAGGACCCTTCCCTGGTGGCACAGAGGACCCTTCCCTGGAGGCACAGAGGACCCTTCCCTGGAGGCACAGAGGTCCCTTCCCTGGAGGCACAGAGGTCCCTTCCCTGGTGGCACAGAGGACCCTTCCCTGCAGGCACAGAGGACCCTTCCCTGGTGGCACAGAGGACCCTTCCCTGCTGGCACAGAGGACCCTTCAACGGTGGCACAGAGGACCCTTCCCTGGAGGCACAGAGGACCCTTCCCTGGTGGCACAGAGGACCCTTCCCTGCTGGCACAGAGGACCCTTCAACGGTGGCACAGAGGACCCTTCCCTGGAGGCACAGAGGACCAGAGGACCCTTCCCCAGCAACACAGAGGACCCTTCCCTGGAGGCACAGAGGACCCTTCAATGGTGGCACAGAGGACCCTTCCCTGGAGGCACAGAGGGCCAGAGGACCCTTCCCCAGCAACACAGAGGACCCTTCCCTGGTGGCACAGAGGACCAGAGGACCCTTCCCCAGCAACACAGAGGACCCTTCCCTGGAGGCACAGAGGACCCTTCCCTGGAGGCACAGAGGACCCTTCCCTGGAGGCACAGAGGTCCCTTCCCTGGAGGCACAGAGGACCCTTCCCTGGAGGCACAGAGGACCTTTCCCTGGTGGCACAGAGGACCCTTCCCTGGTGGCACAGAGGACCCTTCCCTGGAGGCACAGAGGACCCTTCCCTGGAGGCACAGAGGACCCTTCCCTGGTGGCACAGAGGACCCTTCCCTGGAGGCACAGAGGACCCTTCCCTGGTGGCACAGAGGACCCTTCCCTGGTGGCACAGAGGACCCTTCCCTGGAGGCACAGAGGACCCTTCCCTGGAGGCACAGAGGACCCTTCCCTGGTGGCACAGAGGACCCTTCCCTGGAGGCACAGAGGACCCTTCCCTGGAGGCACAGAGGATCCCTTCCCTGGTGGCACAGAGGACCCTTCCCTGGTGGCACAGAGGACCCTTCCCTTGTGGCACAGAGGACCCTTCCCTGGTGGCACAGAGGACCCTTCCCTGGTGGCACAGAGGACCCTTCCCTGCAGGCACAGAGGACCCTTCCCTGGTGGCACAGAGGACCCTTCCCTGGTGGCACAGAGGACCCTTCCCTGCAGGCACAGAGGACCCTTCCCTGGGCACAGAGGTACCCTTCCCTGGGGCACAGAGGACCCTTCCCTGGTGGCACAGAGGACCCTTCCCTGGTGGCACAGAGGACCCTTCCCTGGTGGCAAGAGGACCCTTCCCTGGGCACAGAGGACCCTTCCCTGTGGCACAGAGGACCCTTCCCTGGTGGCACAGAGGACCCTTCCCTGGTGGCACAGAGGACCCTTCCCTGGAGGCACAGAGGACCCTTCCCTGGTGGCACAGAGGACCCTTCCCTGGAGGCACAGAGGACCCTTCCCTGGAGGCACAGAGGACCCTTCCCTGGTGGCACAGAGGACCCTTCCCTGGTAGGCACAGAGGACCCTTCCCTGGAGGCACAGAGGACCCTTCCCTGGTGGCACAGAGGACCCTTCCCTGGTGGCACAGAGGACCCTTCCCTGAAGGCACAGAGGACCCTTCCCTGGTGGCACAGAGGACCCTTCCCTGTGGCACAGAGGACCCTTCCCTGGTGGCACAGAGGACCCTTCCCTGGAGGCACAGAGGTACCCTTCCCTGGGGCACAGAGGACCCTTCCCTGGAGGCACAGAGGACCCTTCCCTGGAGGCACAGAGGACCCTTCCCTGGTGGCACAGAGGACCCTTCCCTGGTGGCAGAGAGGACCCTTCCCTGTGGCACAGAGGACCCTTCCCTGGTGGCAGAGAGGACCCTTCCCTGCAGGCACAGAGGACCCTTCCCTGGTGGCACAGAGGACCCTTCCCTGGTGGCACAGAGGACCCTTCCCTGGGGCACAAGGACCCTTCCCTGGTGGCACAGAGGACCCTTCCCTGCAGGCACAAAGGACCCTTCCCTGGTGGCACAGAGGACCCTTCCCTGGAGGCACAGAGGACCCTTCCCTGGTGGCACAGAGGACCCTTCCCTGGTGGCACAGAGGACCCTTCCCTGAGGCACAGAGGACCCTTCCCTGGAGGCACAGAGACCTTCCGGCACAGAGGACCCTTCCCGGGAGGCACAGAGGACCCTTCCCTGTGGCACAGAGGACCCTTCCCTGGGGCACAGAGGACCTCCCTGAGCACAGAGGACCCTTCCCCAGCAACACAGAGGACCCTTCCCTGGTGGCACAGAGGACCCTTCCCTGGAGGCACAGAGGACCCTTCCCCAGTCATACATTGCACATCTCCCCAGTACATAGTTATGGGGGCACTGACCTGGATCTCCAGGCTGCTGTGCTTTCTCCCGCTGGATCCTCCTCTGTGGTAATTCTCTTCTCCTCAGGTGAGATCCCAGGAATCACCTCAGACTCCTCCTGACTCTTCACAGGTTGATCCCCTGTTCTGTGATCACAGGCTGCATGTCTGTGCCTCCAGTGGAGTTAATGCCAAAGAGCTGAATGTCACCTGAGCTCAGCACCTTCTCCCTGTCACGGTGCTGAAGTTGTTTCTTATTCTCCAGTTTCTTATTCGGCTATTGTTTATTTTCTGACTTTTACAGGTTTTTCAATAAAAAGAAACCATTGTAAGTTTATAACAGTACGCAGCCATGTGCCCTGTCGTGAATACACTGAAAAACACATGCAAAAATTAGAAGACTGGCACAAAAATGGGCATCCAAGTGGGCACTGACTGAGGTCTGGTATTGAAGGGGTTAAATGGTTTGGGCCACTGATTTACATACCTAGTGTGACTGGAGAGACAGGACTTTGATGTGGGGCATCACTAGATATGTAAATCAGGTGTTAGATCAGTGGCCCAAAGCCATTTAACCCCTTCAATACCAGACCTCACTCAGTGCCCACTTGGATGCCCATTTTTGTGCCAGTCTTGTAATTTTGGTATCTGTTTTTATGTGTATTCACGACAGGGCACATGACTGCGTACTGTTATACATATAGAATATTTCCTTATTATTGAAAAACCTGTAAAAATCAGAAAATAAAAAATAGCCGAATTAGAAACTGGAGAATAAGAAACAACTTCAGCACCGTAATGTGAGAAGGTCTATGCTGCTGCTGTCATATTTAAAGGTTAATTTAATATTGAGTTCATTATCATTCACAGCAGCATAAACTCCTCGAGCCGCTCCACTGAGCCCTGACACACAATCAATAGAATCATCTATATAGCGCATCCAGCACTGCACACGGTCCACGGCCTGCCCGCCCCGCCAGCAAGACTTCCATCCAATGTCCGAGGAATAAATTTGCATACGAAGGCGCGCAGGCCGTGCCCATGGCAGTGCCGCTCTTTTGCAGATAGAAGCTGTTTTTGAAAGTAAAAAAGTTGTGGTCAGGACAAAGTGGAGCAGCTCGATAATTAATTCACACAAGTGACCATCCCGATTGGTGCCCTCTAGGAAGAAGCGGAGCGCCTCCACACCAGCTTCATGATCAATACTGGTATAGAGGGACTCCACGTCAGCAGTGACTATTAGCATATCTGGTTCATCAAAGATCCCCTCAATCCTCTTGAGGGTGTCCGTAGTGTCTCTGATGGTAAGGTCTCCACCAGTGGTTTCAGATAGTAATCAATGAAGCGACATACTGGGTCGCATAATCCATCAATACCAGAGACAATCGGACGCCCCGGGGGGTCGAGGGGATCCTTGTGAACCTTAGGGAGCAAATAAAAGGTTGGCACCTTGGAGAAGATGACCGTTAACCCCTCCAAAACTTTCTTGCTAATGAACCCCTCCTCGAAGTTCCCGATTAAAATCTTCTGGAGTTGACTCAAGAAGTCATGCATGGGATCACAATCCAACTTGGAGTATGTGGTGCGGTCCCTTAGCTGCCTGTAGGACTCTTTTTCATATTGATCAGTAGGCCATAAGACAATGTTCCCTCCCTTGTCGCTGTACTAATCAACTTAGATATATTGATTATTCTCTATCCTGTCTTGTGCCCATTCTGTGACAAAACGTTTTGAAACAATCCTCCCTGCTGTCTCAGTATTATGATCTGGCTGCTCACATTGTCAGTGCGCGTGCGCCCTCCCCTGGCCCTCCGCCCCTCTCCCACAGCGCTCGCATTGTCAGTGCGCGTGCGCCCTCCCTGGCCCTCTGCCCCTCTCCCGCAGCGCTCGCATTGTCAGTGCGCGTGCGCCCTCCCCTGGCCCTCCGCCCCTCTCCCACAGCGCTCGCATTGTCAGTGCGCGTGCGCCCTCCCCTGGCCCTCTGCCCCTCTCCCGCAGCGCTCACATTGTCAGTGCGCGTGCGCCCTCCCCTGGCCCTCCGCCCCTCTCCCGCAGCGCTCGCATTGTCAGTGCGCGTGCGCCCTCCCCTGGCCCTCTGCCCCTCTCCCGCAGCGCTCACATTGTCAGTGCGCGTGCGCCCTCCCCTGGCCCTCCGCCCCTCTCCCGCAGCGCTCGCATTGTCAGTGCGCATGCGCCCTCCCCTGGCCCTCCACCCCTCTCCCACAGCGCTCGCATTGTCAGTGCGCGTGTGCCCTCCCCTGGCCCTCCGCCCCTCTCCCGCAGCGCTCGCATTGTTAGTGTGCGTGTGCCCTCCCCTGGCCCTCCGCCCCTCTCCCGCAGCGCTCGCATTGTCAGTGCACGTGTGCCCTCCCCTGGCCCTCTGCCCCTCTTCATCAATCAATCAGGGAGTGACCCACAGGAAGTTCTCTGGGAGTGGCCGCCAATAAAGAGGCAAACCGGAAGACAAGGACAGAACAACCAAGGCTCCTTTATAGCCGGCAGCATGGCGGCACCCCGTTGGAGAGATATCATACGCGAGCTCAAGGAGGAAGCAAGAGCTGCACAAGGAGACCCGGCAGCGACGTCCTCCTTGACACTAGAGGGGAATGCTGACTACTGGAGGGATGCATTTGGACGGCTCCGCCAGGACATGGAGGAAGCCCTGACATGAGTGTGCAGAAGGTGCTGAGCGCTGAGCGGGCCTGTGAGCTAAGGACCATGAGGGAAGGCCGTGAAACGGCAAGAGGCAGCGGTAGCGGTGCAGGCAGTTGTGGAATACCATGCCTCGTTACCACCCGTACCACCACCCGTCCAGACCCGGGACACGGGAGTCCAGACTGAACACCACTGTCCCGTACCAGCAGCTACCTCCTGTTGGAGGCAGCACAGACTCCTCCTACTGAACCAGAAGTTATAGTTGAAGCTTAGGAGGATGAGACAGACTTTGAGGAGCCGGAGGACGTAGAAGGAGCCTCGGGAGGGAGTACCCCAGAAGCTGCGTGGTGGACCGCATGGCAGCGGCAGCAGTGAGGAGCCCCCGCCATAGTGAGCTCAGCGGAGACAAGAGTGAACTCCAGAGTCCCAACCGGCAACTCACCACCACCTCAGTACCAGTCATCCCAGACGTCTCAGTCATCCCTAAATGAAAGAGACCAAGTAACAAGACCAAGACGCCGAGAGGACTGGTTCCAGAGAGAACAAGCAACAAGGCAACTTCGGGACGAGGCAAGATCACAGCCCCCGCTTCCAGTAGAACTACGGTGCTAGGGAACCGTCGTTTCGGTGTACCAGGATGAAGGATGGGGATTGCTTAGAGAACCCGGACTTCAGGACGACATATTTTTCGCGCGTCGCAATGTGGAATCGTACCTGCGGCGAGGACACCCAGACAGAGACTTATACCGAGGTGAGCAGGTCACATTTGAACACTACCCAGGTCCATTAGGCTGGTTTACCATAAGGATCTCTCGCCAGCAATAGACTCCCGTAGCAGAGACATTGCGTTGTACATAGCCCCTTCTTCAGTAACCATGCCCCTTTATTTTTGCCTTCCATTTTTGCAACCCCAAGAATAATGAGTGTGTCCCCGTGTGTTTTGTTTCCGATCTGAAGATTCAGTGACTTTTTATTTTGAATCCTGCCCTTGTTGATGATGTGTGCTGTGTGAGCAGCGGCCCAGCGGTGATAATTCACATTGGACTGTGCAGGACAATACATTACCGCGTAGTTCGTTCCGGTCCCCGTTGGGCCAAGTTAGATAATCTTTACCTGCAGATAGTGAAGCCGGAGCGTAAGAACTTTGCCAACAGGTGACTCAAGGACCGTGGAGTCTAATACACTAACTACTGCAATGCCTGTATATATATATGTGTAGCTTTTAAGAATAGTGCCTCCTAGCGATAGGAAGAAATTGAAATATGCTTGATTGTAAATACTTTACCTGTTGATGTTGAATAGAAAATATGAAAAATGCTTTTTCACTTCCCGGTTAACAGGTACAGATACTCGTGGACGAGTATATTCCATCAGGGGGGTATGTGGTGCCCCGCATGGTCAGGCGTCACAGAGGGGTATTGCACCCGTAAGAGAGGTGTAATTGCCCCAGCTGCAAGTGGACCCTAGGTTGGTGGGTGGGACCCATTCCCAGCACTCCCACATTAGTTGAGCGGTGGGAGGTTACCCGGGAGGGATATATTCACAAGTTGACAGTAAAGTACCTGGGAAAAAGTGACGTTGCCTCTACGTGTGTTTTCCTACATCAACTTGTTCCCTTGCAGGAACGCTGCCCCGGAGAACCAGCCCTACCTGTAGAGGGCTTTGCCAACTTAGCCGCACTAGCATCCACCTCCGGCGGACTGTGGCGGCGCTGGTGACCCATCACCAGGTACTATAGGTGGCGTCACATGACAAAAACTCTTATTCCCCTGTAAATACACCTTTTCTGAAGTGTCACCCAGGCCACAGGATCAGGAGCTGCCACCCGTGACATCCCTATACGACCACCGAGCCTGGTACTCGAGTACCCAAGGGCCTGGGGCTCGACATTTCCTGCAAAACACTGGACAGAACCTGAAACCAGAAAATCGTGGTGTGAAGCCGCCCTAGAAAGCTCTGTGCTCTTCCCATGTTGTAGAGGTTACAGGTGACTGATTCATTGTGTGGACAGGAGTCTTTATACAGGTGACAATGTAACACAGCTGTGTGTAATGCAGGAACCAGGGGATGAGGAGCCGATAACTGCTCTGTAGGGGCCACAACTCCTAATGGTCGGGAGGGATCAAATACTTATTTCTCTGCAGAATGCAAATACATTTCTATCATTTACACAATGTGATTCTCTGGAGTTTATTGTTGATCTTCTATCTCTCACTGTTACAATTACCCGACCCTTAATATTATAGACTGTTCATGTCTGTGTCAGGGGGAGACTACAAAATCAGCAAGGGGTCAAATACTTATTCCCCCCCCCCCCCCCCACTATACTGTGTGTTTTGAATGGGATGAGGAGATGAGGAGTTCATTGTCCCTTCAGTTGATGTTGTGATCCTCTGTATCTAGGCGTGCTATTGGTTAGTTGTGATCTTCTGTATCTGGGCGTGCTATTGGTTAGTTGTGATCGTCTGTATCTGAGCATACTATTGTTTAGTTGTGATCGTCTGTATCTGGGCGTGCTATTGTTTAGTTGTGATCGTCTGTATCTGGGCGTGCTATTGGTTAGTTGTGATCGCCTGTATCTGGGCATACTATTGGTTAGTTGTGATCGCCTGTATCTGGGCGTGCTATTGGTTAGTTGTGATCGTCTGTATCTGGGCATACTATTGTTTAGTTGTGATCGTCTGTATCTGGGCGTGCTATTGGTTAGTTGTGATCCTCTGTACCTGGGCGTGCTATTGGTTAGTTGTGATCGCCTGTATCTGGGCATACTATTGGTTAGTTGTGATCGTTTGTATCTGGGCGTGCTATTGGTTAGTTGTGATCGTCTGTATCTGGGCGTGCTATTGGTTAGTTGTGATCGTCTGTATCTGGGCGTGCTATTGGTTAGTTGCGATCGTCTGTATCTGGGCATGCTATTGGTTAGTTGTGATCTTCTGTATCTGGGCATACTATTGGTTAGTTGTGATCCTCTGTATCTGGGCGTGCTATTGGTTAGTTGTGATCGTCTGTATCTGGGCGTGCTATTGGTTAGTTGTGATCCTCTGTATCTCGGTGTGCTATTGGTTAGTTGTGATCCTCTGTACCTGGGCGTGCTATTGGTTAGTTGTGATCCTCTGTACCTGGGCGTGCTATTGGTTAGTTGTGATCCTCTGTATCTGGGCATACTATTGGTTAGTTGTGTTCGTCTGTATCTGGGCGTGCTATTGGTTAGTTGTGATCGTCTGTATCTGGGCTCGCTATTGGTTAGTTGCGATCGTCTGTATCTGGGCGCGCTATTGGTTAGTTGAGATCCTTTGTACCTGGGCATACTATTGGTTAGTTGTGATCCTCTGTATATGGGCATACTATTGGTTAGTTTTGATCCTCTGTATCTCGGTGTGCTATTGGTTAGTTGTGATCGTCTGTATCTGGGCGTGCTATTGGTTAGTTGTGATCCTCTGTATCTGGGCGTGCTATTGGTTAGTTGAGATCCTTTGTACCTGGGCGTGCTATTGGTTAGTTGTGATCCTCTGTATCTGGGCGTGCTATTGGTTAGTTGTGATCCTCTGTGTCTGGGCGTGCTATTGGTTAGTTGCAATCGTCTGTATCTGGGCGCGCTATTGGTTAGTTATGATCCTCTGTACCTGGGCGTGCTATTGGTTAGTTGTGATCCTCTGTACCTGGGCGTGCTATTGGTTAGTTGTGATCGTCTGTATCTGGGCGTGCTATTGGTTAGTTGCGATCCTTTGTACAAGGTGTGCTGTTGGTTAGTTGTGATCCTCTGTATCTGGGCGTGCTATTGGTTAGTTGTGATCGTCTGTATCTGGGCGTGTTATTAGTTAGTTGTGATCCTCTGTATCTGGGCGCGCTATTGGTTAGTTGAGATCCTTTGTACCTGGGCATACTATTGGTTAGTTGTGATCCTCTGTATCTGGGCATACTATTGGTTAGTTTTGATCCTCTGTATCTGAGCATGCTATTGGTTAGTTGAGATCCTCTGTATCTGGGCGTGCTATTGGTTAGTTCTGATCCTCTGTATCTGGGCGTGCTATTGGTTAGTTGTGATCCTCTGTATCTGGGCATACTATTGGTTAGTTGTGATCGTCTGTATCTGGGCGTGCTATTGGTTAGTTGAGATCCTCTGTATCTGGGCGTGCTATTGGTTAGTTGTGATCCTCTATATCTGGGCGCGCTATTGGTTAGTTGCGATCGTCTGTGTCTGGGCGTGCTATTGGTTAGTTGAGATCCTTTGTACCTGGGCGTGCTATTGGTTAGTTGTGATCGTCTGTATCTGGGCGTGCTATTGGTTAGTTGTGATCGTCTGTACCTGGGCGTGCTATTGGTTAGTTGTGATCCTCTGTATCTGGGCGTTCTATTGGTTAGTTGCGATCGTCTGTATCTGGGCATGCTATTGGTTAGTTGTGATCCTCTGTATCTGGGCGTGCTATTGGTTAGTTGTGATCGTCTGTACCTGGGCGTGCTATTGGTTAGTTGCAATCGTCTGTATCTGGGCGTGCTATTGGTTAGTTGTGATCCTCTGTATCTGGGCGTGCTATTGGTTAGTTGTGATCCTCTGTACCTGGGCATACTATTGGTTAGTTGTGATCGTCTGTATCTGAGCGTGCTATTGGTTAGTTGTGATCGTCTGTATCTGGGCGTGCTATTGGTTAGTTGTGATTGTCTGTATCTGGGCATACTATTGCTAAGTTGTGTCACGGGTGGCACGGATGACAGGGTAGAGGCCACGCGCAGACGGTCCCAGCGTTTGGCCAATCAGCCATAATGTTTGAGGACGGTCCGTCTTTCAGGGGCATTTACCTTCTGTGTAGATAGAGAGAAGGTATGATAAGATCTCCCTATTATGGGGAGACGGCTGGGAAGGTCTTGTGCTCGGTCTGGTTTCTACACCAGTATTCTGGGTCACTAGGACCCAGCAGGTTCTTCCCACCTTTATAAGGAGTTTCATTGCCCTCCCTCGGTGCAGGTGATATTTCCTTGGACACTCATTATCCTTGCTCCAGCAGAAGCTGAGGTTGTGGAGGTTGCTGTGCTCTGCTGCAAGATAAATGTTTTCTTTCCCCATTGTCTGTTTTTCCTTGTGTTTGTCTTTAGTTGTTAGTGGAGGGGTCTAGTGCACCTCTCCATCTGATCCTTAGATAAGGTAGTGCTAGGATCAGAGAGGGACGAGGTTCGTGGTCGGCGACAGTTGAGGAAACTGTATAGGGACGTTAGGGCAGACAGGGTCAGCCCCAGGAAGACTAGGGGTCACCCTCTCCCTCTTGTGCCCATAGCTTTAGGGACTCCTTATTCCCCCCCCCCGTCGTTGTCCTACGCTGAGTGTCTCTCCCGCTCCCAGCGTGACAAGTTGTGATCGTCTGTATCTGGGCGTGCTATTGGTTAGTTGTGATCCTCTGTATCTGGGCGTGCTATTGGTTAGTTGCGATCGTCTGTATCTGAGCGTGCTATTGGAAAGTTGTGATCGTCTGTATCTGGGCGTGCTATTGGTTAGTTGTGATCGTCTGTGTCTGGGCATGCTATTGGTTAGTTGTGATCGTCTGTATCTGGGCGTGCTATTGGTTAGTTGTGATCCTTTGTACAAGGTGTGCTGTTGGTTAGTTGTGATCTTCTGTATCTGGGTGTGTATTGGTTAGTTGTGATCCTTTGTATCTGGGCGTGCTATTGGTTAGTTGTGATCCTCTGTATCTGGGCGTGCTATTGGTTAGTTGCGATCCTTTGTACAAGGTGTGCTGTTGGTTAGTTGTGATCTTCTGTATCTGGGTGTGTATTGGTTAGTTGTGATCCTCTGTATCTGGGCGTGCTAGTGATTAGTTGTGATCCTATATACCTGGGCGTGCTATTGGATAGTTGTGATCGTTTGTATCTGAGCATGCTATTGGTTAGTTGTGATCCTCTGTATCTGGGCGTGCTATTGGTTAGTTGTGATCGCCTGTATCTGGGCATACTATTGGTTAGTTGCAATCGTCTGTATCTGGGCGTGCTATTGGTTAGTTGCCATCGTCTGTATCTGGGCGTGCTATTGGTTAGTTGTGATCGTCTGTAACTCGGTGTGCTATTGGTTAGTTGTGATCCTCTGTACCTGGGCGTGCTATTGGTTAGTTGTGATCGTCTGTATCTGGGCGTGCTATTGGTTAGTTGCGATCCTTTGTACAAGGTGTGCTGTTGGTTAGTTGTGATCGTCTGTATCTGGGCGTGCTATTGGTTAGTTGTGATCGTCTGTATCTGGGCGTGCTATTGGTTAGTTGTGATCCTCTGTATCTGGGCGTGCTATTGGTTAGTTGTGATCCTCTGTATCTGGGCGTGCTATTGCTTAGTTGTGATCCTCTGTATCTGGGCGTGCTATTGGTTAGTTGTGATCCTCTGTATCTGGGCGTGCTATTGGTTAGTTGTTATCCTCTGTATCTGGGCGTGCTATTGGTTAGTTATGATCGTCTGTATCTGCGCGTGCTATTGGTTAGTTGTGATCGTCTGTATCTGGGCGTGCTATTGGTTAGTTGTGATCCTCTGTATCTGGGCATGCTATTGGTTAGTTGTGATCGTCTGTATCTGGGCGTGCTATTGGTTAGTTGTGATCGTCTGTATCTGGGCGTGCTATTGGTTAGTTGTGATCCTCTGTATCTGGGCATGCTATTGGTTAGTTGTGATCGTCTGTATCTGGGCGTGCTATTGGTTAGTTGTGATCCTCTGTATCTGGGCGTGCTATTGGTTAGTTGAGATCCTTTGTACCTGGGCGTGCTATTGGTTAGTTGTGATCCTCTGTATCTGGGCATACTATTGGTTATTTGTGATCGTCTGTATCTGGGCGTGCTATTGGTTAGTTGTGATCCTCTGTATCTGGGCGTGCTATTGGTTAGTTATGATCGTCTGTATCTGCGCGTGCTATTGGTTAGTTGTGATCCTCTGTATGTGGGCGTGCTATTGGTTAGTTGTGATCGTCTGTATCTGGGCGTGCTATTGGTTAGTTGTGATCCTCTGTATCTGAGCGTGCTATTGGTTAGTTGTGATCGTCTGTATCTGGGCGTGCTATTGGTTAGTTGTGATCGTCTGTATCTGGGCGTGCTATTGGTTAGTTGTGATCGCCTGTATCTGGGCATGCTATTGGTTAGTTGCAATCGTCTGTATCTGGGCGTGCTATTGGTTAGTTGCGATCGTCTGTATCTGGGCGTGCTATTGGTTAGTTGTGATCGTCTGTAACTCGGTGTGCTATTGGTTAGTTGTGATCCTCTGTACCTGGGCGTGCTATTGGTTAGTTGTGATCGTCTGTATCTGGGCGTGCTATTGGTTAGTTGCGATCCTTTGTACAAGGTGTGCTGTTGGTTAGTTGTGATCGTCTGTATCTGGGCGTGCTATTGGTTAGTTGTGATCGTCTGTATCTGGGCGTGCTATTGGTTAGTTGTGATCCTCTGTATCTGGGCGTGCTATTGGTTAGTTGTGATCCTCTGTATCTGGGCGTGCTATTGCTTAGTTGTGATCCTCTGTATCTGGGCGTGCTATTGGTTAGTTGTGATCTCTGTATCTGGGCGTGCTATTGGTTAGTTGTTATCCTCTGTATCTGGGCGTGCTATTGGTTAGTTATGATCGTCTGTATCTGCGCGTGCTATTGGTTAGTTGTGATCCTCTGTATCTGGGCGTGCTATTGGTTAGTTGTGATCGTCTGTATCTGGGCGTGCTATTGGTTAGTTGTGATCCTCTGTATCTGGGCATGCTATTGGTTAGTTGTGATCGTCTGTATCTGGGCGTGCTATTGGTTAGTTGTGATCGTCTGTATCTGGGCGTGCTATTGGTTAGTTGTGATCGTCTGTATCTGGGCGTGCTATTGGTTAGTTGTGATCCTCTGTATCTGGGCGTGCTATTGGTTAGTTGAGATCCTTTGTACCTGGGCGTGCTATTGGTTAGTTGTGATCCTCTGTATCTGGGCATACTATTGGTTATTTGTGATCGTCTGTATCTGGGCGTGCTATTGGTTAGTTGTGATCCTCTGTATCTGGGCGTGCTATTGGTTAGTTATGATCGTCTGTATCTGCGCGTGCTATTGGTTAGTTGTGATCCTCTGTATGTGGGCGTGCTATTGGTTAGTTGTGATCGTCTGTATGTGGGCGTGCTATTGGTTAGTTGTGATCCTCTGTATCTGAGCGTGCTATTGGTTAGTTGTGATCGTCTGTATCTGGGCGTGCTATTGGTTAGTTGTGATCGTCTGTATCTGGGCGTGCTATTGGTTAGTTGTGATCCTCTGTATCTGGGCGTGCTATTGGTTAGTTGTGATCGTCTGTATCTGGGCGTGCTATTGGTTAGTTGTGATCCTCTGTATCTGGGCGTGCTATTGGTTAGTTGTGATCGTCTGTATCTGGGCGTGCTATTGGTTAGTTGTGATCCTCTGTATCTGGGTGTGCTATTGGTTAGTTGTGATCCTCTGTATCTGGGCATGCTATTGGTTAGTTGTGATCCTCTGTATCTGGGCATGCTATTGGTTAGTTGAGATCCTCTGTATCTGGGCGTGCTATTGGTTAGTTGTGATCCTCTGTATCTGGGCGCGCTATTGGTTAGTTGCGATCGTCTGTGTCTGGGCGTGCTATTGGTTAGTTGAGATCCTTTGTACCTGGGCGTGCTATTGGTTGGTTGTGATCCTCTGTATCTGGGGTGCTATTGGTTAGTTGTGATCCTCTGTATCTGGGCGTGCTATTGGTTAGTTGTGATCCTCTGTATCTCGGTGTGCTATTGGTTAGTTGTGATCGTCTGTACCTGGGCATACTATTGGTTAGTTGTGATCGTCTGTATCTGAGGGTGCTATTGGTTAGTTGTGATCGTCTGTATCTGGGCGTGCTATTGGTTACTTGTGATTGTCTATATCTGGGCATACTATTGGTTAGTTGTGATCGTCTGTATCTGGGCGTGCTATTGGTTAGTTTTGATCCTCTGTATCTGGGCGTGCTATTGGTTAGTTGCGATCGTCTGTATCTGAGCGTGCTATTGGAAAGTTGTGATCGTCTATATCTGGGCGTGCTATTGGTTAGTTGTGATCGTCTGTATCTGGGCGTGCTATTGGTTAGTTGTGATCTTCTGTACCTTGGCGTGCTATTGGTTAGTTGTGATCGTCTGTATCTGGGCGTGCTATTGGTTAGTTGTGATCGTCTGTATCTGGGCGTGCTATTGGTTAGTTGTGATCCTCTGTATCTGGGCGTGCTGTTGGTTAGTTGTGATCTTCTGTATCTGGGTGTGTATTGGTTAGTTGTGATCCTTTGTATCTGGGCGTGCTATTGGTTAGTTGCGATCCTCTGTATCTGGGCGTGCTAGTGATTAGTTGTGATCCTATATACCTGGGCGTGCTATTGGTTAGTTGTGATCATCTGTATTTGGGCGTGCTATTGGTTAGTTGTGATCCTCTGTGTCTGGGCGTGCTATTGGTTAGTTGCAATCGTCTGTATCTGGGCGTGCTATTGGTTAGTTATGATCCTCTGTACCTGGGCGTGCTATTGGTTAGTTGTGATCCTCTGTACCTGGGCATGCTATTGGTTAGTTGTGATCGTCTGTATCTGGGCGTGGTATTGGTTAGTTGCGATCGTCTGTATCTGGGCATGCTATTGGTTAGTTGTGATCCTCTGTATCTGGGTGTGCTGTTGGTTAGTTGTGATCTTCTGTATCTGGGTGTGTATTGGTTAGTTGTGATCCTTTGTATCTGGGCGTGCTATTGATTAGTTGTGATCCTCTGTATCTGGGCGTGCTATTGGTTAGTTGCGATCCTTTGTACAAGGTGTGCTGTTGGTTAGTTGCGATCCTTTGTACAAGGTGTGCTGTTGGTTAGTTGTGATCTTCTGTATCTGGGTGTGTATTGGTTAGTTGTGATCCTCTGTATCTGGGCGTGCTAGTGATTAGTTGTGATCCTATATACCTGGGCGTGCTATTGGATAGTTGTGATCGTCTGTATCTGGGCGCGCTATTGGTTAGTTGTGATAGTCTGTATCTGAGCATGCTATTGGTTAGTTGTGATCGTCTGTATCTGGGCGTGCTATTGGTTAGTTGTGATCGTCTGTATCTAGGCGTGCTATTGGTTAGTTGTGATCGTCTGTGTCTGGGCGTGCTATTGGTTAGTTGTGATCGTCTGTATCTGGGAGTGCTATTGGTTAGTTGTGATCGTCTGTATCTAGGCGTGCTATTGGTTAGTTGTGATCGCCTGTATCTGGGCATGCTATTGGTTAGTTGCGATCGTCTGTATCTGGGCGTGCTATTGGTTAGTTGCGATCGTCTGTATCTGGGCGTGCTATTGGTTAGTTGTGATCGTCTGTATCTCGGTGTGCTATTGGTTAGTTGTGATCCTCTGTACCTGGGCGTGCTATTGGTTAGTTGTGATCGTCTGTATCAGGGCGTGCTATTGGTTAGTTGCGATCCTTTGTACAAGGTGTGCTGTTGGTTAGTTGTGATCCTCTGTATCTGGGCGTGCTATTGGTTAGTTGCGATCCTCTGTATCTCGGCGTGCTATTGGTTAGTTGTGATCGTCTGTATCTGGGCGTGCTATTGGTTAGTTGCGATCCTTTGTACAAGGTGTGCTGTTGGTTAGTTGTGATCGTCTGTATCTGGGCGTGCTATTGGTTAGTTGTGATCGTCTGTATCTGGGCGTGCTATTGGTTAGTTGTGATCGTCTGTATCTGGGCGTGCTATTGGTTAGTTGTGATCCTCTGTATCTGGGCGTGCTATTGGTTAGTTGTGATCATCTGTATCTGGGCGTGCTATTGGTTAGTTGTGATCCTCTGTGTATGAGATGTCAGCTGGACAATACAGAATCTAGTGATAAACATTTTGCTTATGACTGATTAGTGTTTATGATGTGTCATGGTTCATGTCCATGTAACAATCTGTGATTTTAGTCATCTGGTGTGGCCATGGGCTCCCCAGTGACCCCAACCTTTAGACCTTGCCTCAGATTTCCCTCCTCCCTGTGCTTGTGCAGAGACAAAGGGCCCCTGAATCTGATTATTGTTCTGTGGTATTTAGTTGTTAATGTTCCCGGTCGTCAGGTCAGTAATGATATGTCATTAACTTAATGTATTTGTTTTTTCCCACAACAGTAAAATCTACATGATCCTTCCTGAGTTGTCAGTTTTGGTTTATGTTTGTTACTTTGTTACTTTGTGTTGTAACATAATTTGGGATCTTATTACTAAGCTTTATCCATTTCTTAGACAGTTGGGAAGAACTTGGGGAGCACAATGGCTCAGTGGTTAGCACTGTATACGGTGGCTCAGTGGTTAGCACTGTATATGGTGGCTCAGTGGTTAGCACTGTATATAGGGGGCTCAGTGGTTAGCACTGTATATGGTGGCTCAGAGGTTAGCACTGTATACGGTGGCTCAGTGGTTAGCACTGTATACTGTGGCTCAGTGGTTAGCACTGTATATGGTGGCTCAGTGGTTAACACTGTATATGTGGCTCAGTGGTTAGCACTGTATATGGTGGCTCAGTGGTTAGCACTGTATACGGTGGCTCAGTGGTTAGCACTGTATATGGTGGCTCAGTGGTTAGCACTGTATATGGTGGCTCAGTGGTTAGCACTGTATACGGTGACTCAGTGGTTAGCACTGTATATGGTGGCTCAGTGGTTAGCACTGTATAGGTGGCTCAGATGGTTAGCACTGTATACGGTGGCTCAGTAGTTAGCACTGTATATGGTGGCTCAGGGTTAGCACTGTACACGGTGGCTCAGTGGTTAGCACTGTATATAGTGGCTCAGTGGTTAGCACTGTATGGTGGCTCAGAGGTTAGCACTGTATATAGTGGCTCAGTGGTTAGCACTGTATATAGTGTCTCAGTGGTTAGCACTGTATGGTGGCTCAGAGGTTAGCACTGTATACGGTGGCTCAGTGGTTAGCACTGTATACTGTGGCTCAGTGGTTAGCACTGTATATGGTGGCTCAGTGGTTAACACTGTATATGGTGGCTCAGTGGTTAGCACTGTATACGGTGGCTCAGTGGTTAGCACTGTATATGGTGGCTCAGTGGTTAGCACTGTATATGGTGGCTCAGTGGTTAGCACTGTATACGGTGACTCAGTGGTTAGCACTGTATATGGTGGCTCAGTGGTTAGCACTGTATGGTGGCTCAGTGGTTAGCACTGTATATGGTGGCTCAGTGGTTAGCACTGTATACGGTGGCTCAGTGGTTAGCACTGTATACGGTGGCTCAGTGGTTAGCACTGTATATGGTGGCTCAGTGGTTAGCACTGTATATGGTGGCTCAGTGGTTAGCACTGTATATGGTGGCTCAGTGGTTAGCACTGTATATGGTGGCTCAGTGGTTAGCACTGTATACGGTGGCTCAGTGGTTAGCACTGTATATGGTGGCTCAGTGGTTAGCATTGTATATGATGGCTCAGTGGTTAGCACTGTATATGGTGGCTCAGTGGTTAGCACTGTATATGGTGGCTCAGTGGTTAGCACTGTACGGTGGCTCAGTGGTTAGCACTGTATATGGTGGCTCAGTGTGTTAGCACTGTATACGGTGGCTCAGTGGTTAGCACTGTATATGGTGGCTCAGTGGTTAGCATGTATATGATGGCTCAGTGGTTAGCACTGTATATGGTGGCTCAGTGGTTAGCACTGTATATGGTGGCTCAGTGGTTAGCACTGTATAGGTGGCTCAGTGGTTAGCACTGTATATGGTGGCTCAGTGGTTAGCACTGTATATGGTGGCTCAGTGGTTAGCACTGTATATGGTGGCTCAGTGGTTAGCACTGTATATGGTGGCTCAGTGGTTAGCACTGTATATGGTGGCTCAGTGGTTAGCACTGTATATGGTGGCTCAGTGGTTAGCACTGTATATGTGGCTTAGTGGTTAGCACTGTATACGGTGGCTCAGTGGTTAGCACTGTATATGGTGGCTCAGTGGTTAGCACTGTATGGTGGCTCAGTGGTTAGCACTGTATATGGTGGCTCAGTGGTTAGCACTGTATAGGTGGCTCAGTGGTTAGCACTGTATATGGTGGCTCAGTGGTTAGCACTGTATATGGTGGCTCAGTGGATAGCACTGTATATGCTGGCTCAGTGGTTAGCACTGTATATGGTGGCTCAGTGGTTAGCACTCTATATGTGGCTCAGTGGTTAGCACTGTATATGGTGGCTCAGTGGTTAGCACTGTATGGTGGCTCAGTGGTTAGCACTGTATATGATGGCTCAGTGGTTAGCCTTGTATATGGTGGCTCAGTGGTTAGCACTGTATATGGTGGCTCAGTGGTTAGCACTGTATGGTTGCTTAGTGGTTAGCACTGTATACGGTGGCTCAGTGGTGTATGCCATGTATATGGTGGCTCAGTGGTTAGCACTGTATATGGTGGCTCAGTGGTTAGCACTGTATATGGTGGCTCAGTGGTTAGCACTGTATATGGTGGCTCAGTGGTTAGCACTGTATATGCTGGCTCAGTGGTTAGCACTGTATATGGTGGCTCAGTGGTTAGCACTCTATATGGTGGCTCAGTGGTTAGCACTGTATATGGTGGCTCAGTGGTTAGCACTGTATGGTGGGTCAGTGGTTAGCACTGTATATGGTGGCTCAGTGGTTAGCACTGTGTATGGTGGCTCAGTGGTTAGCACTGTATATGGGGCTCAGTGATTAGCACTGTATGGTGGCTCAGTGGTTAGCACTGTATATGGTGGCTCAGTGGTTAGCACTGTGTATGGTGGCTCAGTGGTTAGCACTGTATATGGTGGCTCAGTGGTTAGCACTGTATATGGTGGTCAGTGGTTAGCACTGTATATGGTGGCTCAGTGGTTAGCACTGTATGGTGGCTCAGTGGTTAGCACTGAATGGTGGCTCAGTGGTTAGCACTGTATATGGTGGCTCAGTGGTTAGCACTGTATATGGTGGCTCAGTGGTTAGCACTGTATATGGTGACTCAGTGGTTAGACTGTATATGGTGGCTCAGTGGTTAGCACTGTATATGGTGGCTCAGTGGTTAGCACTGTATGGTGGCTCAGTGGTTAGCACTGAATGGTGGCTCAGTGGTTAGCACTGTATATGGTGGCTCAGTGGTTAGCACTGTATATGGTGGCTCAGTGGTTAGCACTGTATATGGTGGCTCAGTGGTTAGCACTGAATGGTGGCTCAGTGGTTAGCACTTATATTTTTAGAGATCACAGTAAAATCCTTAGGGTCATGTAGGTCATCCCATATAGTACCATGAAAACAAGACTTATTGAAGACCTCTGATGGCTCTAATGGTACTGCTATGTAAGCCTCATCTGTACCAGTTGTATGTGTGCCAGGGACCTTTGTTAAAAACAAAGTGTGTTTTATCAACACAAGAATCGAGAATGTCCGTCTCCTCCTTGTGTCTCGGTGGTCCCAGGGCCGTCTTGCAGTGTCTTTCAGTGTCTTGCAGTCTTGCAGTGTCTTGCAGAGTCTTGCAGTGTCTTGCAGTGTCTTGCAGTTTCTTGCAGTGTCTTGCAGTGTCCCTCAGTGTCTTGCAGTGTGTTCAGTGTCTTGCAGTGTCTTGCAGTATCTTGCAGTGTCCCGCAGTGTCTTACAGTGTCTTGCAGTGTCTTGCAGTGTCCCACAGTGTCTTGCAGTGTCTTGCAGTGTTTTGCAGTGTCTTGCAGTGTCTTGCAGTGTTTTGCAGTGTCTTGCAGTGTCCCCCAGTGTCTTGCAGAGTCTTGCAGTGTCTTGCAGAGTCTTGCAGAGTCTTGCAGTGTCTTGCAGTGTCTTGCAGTTTCTTGCAGTGTCTTGCAGAGTCTTGCAGTGTCTTGCAGTGTCCCGCAGTGTCTTACAGTGTCTTGCAGTGTCTTGCAGTGTCCCGCAGTGTCTTACAGTGTCTTGCAGTGTCTTGCAGTGTTTTGCAGTGTCTTGCAGTGTCCCGCAGTGTCTTGCAGAGTCTTGCAGTGTCTTGCAGAGTCTTGCAGTGTCTTGCAGTGTCTTGCAGTTTCTTGCAGTGTCTTGCAGTGTCTTGCAGCGTCTTGCAGTGTCTTGCAGTGTCTTGCAGAGTCCCGCAGTGTCCCGCAGTGGGCTTGCAGGTCTTGCAGTGTCTTTCAGAGTCTTGCAGTGTCTTGCAGTGTCTTGCAGTTTCTTGCAGTGTCTTGCGTGTCTTGCACGTCTTGCAGTGTCTTGCGTGTCTTGCAGTGTGCACCCCACTGGTCTTTCTGGTCTGACAGCATGGGTGTAATCAGCTGCACTTGGTATGGCATCAATCTGGGATCAAGGCTCTTCTTGAGCGTTTCTGTAGGGTCACCAACCTTCAGGCTTCAATGAGAGCGTTCCTTTAAAACATGAGGATGTTCACTGAAGACATTATACCTTATACTAACAACTGTATAAGTCTATGTCTGTGGTGAAACCTTAGGACAGGTTAAAGCAGCAACAAGAACATGCTGATATATGCACACTTTAGATGGCTATAGTACATGATTTACTCAGTCCCTGAGACCGGTACAGAGACTAGGGGGTGTGTTCACCTGGGTAACTAAATATAGTGTGACGCCCCACTACATAGATGCCACAAAAGGGGTACTGCACCCAGAAAAGCAGTATAGTACTCCACTGCAATTGCGACAATGGTCACAAGATGGAGCCCTAGAGCTGCACTCACACAGTAGAATAGTGGTGGGAGGAACCCAGGGAGGGTCTTAGCGACCTCTAGAGGGAATCGGAGAGCTCAGTTTAGTCAGTCAGGAGTCGGAGTTGTGAGAAGTCGGAGGAGGTGGAAGGAGCAGGCAGCCTGCCTGCAGGAAACCAAGAGGGCCGTTTCATCTGAGGGGCCCTGAGAAGGAACAGATCCCAAACAACAGAAAAGAAAGCAAGGAAGCTCAGGATTGCAGAGATAACTTGAGTGGGGAGCGAGTAACGGATAGAGTTTGCCCCATAAGAAGAAACTCGGGTACCGGAGCCCGCACCTGTGAGTACTCCAAGTCTCACAGAGAATCCGCTAAACAGGGATGTTATAAATACGGCCCTGACTCCCAAAGATCCCACAAGAGGGAAGCCAGAAGCGCAACTGCCACTGCGGCATTCACTAGAAGGTTCACCCGACGGGTACAAAAGGGAGAGGAGACAGAACAAGCAGCAGGAGGCCAGATCATCTACAGGAGATCAGGCTTCATAAAACTGGGAACAGAAGGAAAAGAAAGGAACATAAAGGAGGGATCCATCTCAAGCCAGAATCCCAATTGCAGCCTCAGATTATTTACCATTTACCATCTAATGAACTGTTGCACTGTAAAGCTGAATAAGAGTGTTCAAGTAAAGTTACCTGGTGAAGTGAAGCTTTGACTCTGCTGCATCCTTTCAATTATAAACCGTTTGCTTTTACAGCATTGCTGCCCCGGTGGTCCAGTCCCGCCTGCGGAGACTATTCCATCCAAGCCGCAATACCATCAACCACCGGAGGACTGGAGCGGAGCTGGTGAACATCACCAGACTCAGCAGGTGGCGTCACGAAGACAAATTGTAAATAGAACTTCCAAATACTTTTCAGTTAACTCCCAGGGCCACGGCTCCGGGATGGCCACCCGTGAATTCCCAGACTGATTGAAGAGCCCGAGAGCCGAGTACTCCACAGCCCTGGGTGAGGGCGCGTCAATGGTTCACCTTCAGCCCCTAGTATGGGCCCTATGGTTTGGGGTGTGTTTCCTAGGGATTTTTTAACAACTCCTCCTGGGTTGTGTCCTGCACATGTAAGCCAACCCTGCACATACCTTGTAATAAGGGTTTGGATCCCAGGGGTAAACCAAATATTCAAAGACAGGTAAGTTGGACCATGTGCCACCCTGGGCATTCCTGGGTACAGGTTCCTGGGGAGACAAGTCCTTCCTTCTACCTGCCAGGGGTCTCCTACCACCACAGCCCCTGCCTCCACTCACACCTTTCTATCTTGAGGCATATTCTGAGTCTGTAGTTCCTGTAAGAGATAGAAAGAGAGAAATCTGGCGTCCTTGGCAAGGACAAGGTGTGTAACGGTAGGGTAGCTTCAACATCTCCCACGACTTAGTCTTCTTCTGGCACCTTGACCACAGCTACCTTCACCAGCAGCTCCAAGGCCTCCAACAGGTCCCGTTCCACCTCATAGTCCTTGATTGGTTTACCTGAGGAGGATAGAACCCCTCCGGCACTCCAGGTCACACCTGATCATGTACACTATGTATACCTGGAATTAGCGTCCTTTCTCCAAACCATAGACCTCAATAAATGTATTATTATCAGACTACTTATCTTTAACAAAAGCCCGTACTCAATGTACATGTACCAAAGAATATTTTACATTTCCTCTGCCCTCCGCATATATTATGTCATATCACTGCCATCGGTGTCTGGAGCGTCTCTCTGTTTCTTGCTTCACCATTATTCATTCTGTTTAGTCCTGTAAAATACTTTAAAAATAAAAGAGTCAATGATATGAAAACATTAAAACATTGCTTAATATACATGCAGCCGCCGTTATGTGACTTATCATCACTCAGCGAGATTCAGCTACAGGTCTCCCGGTCTAATATCCTGTCATTCAATAAATGAACCCCCATACCTCCGTGGATTTCACCCCCTTGTACCACACATCACCCACCACTGGTAAGTGTGCAGTATCCTATCATTCAATAAATGAACCCCCATACCTCCGTGGATTTCACCCCCTTGTACCACACATCACCCACACTGGTAAGTGTGCAGTATCCTATCATTCAATAAATGAACCCCCATACCTCCGTGGATTTCATCCCCTTGTACCACACATCACCCACCACTGGTAAGAGTGCAGTACCCTATCATTCAATAAATGAACCCCCATACCTCCGTGGATTTCACCCCCTTGTACCACACATCATCTACCACTGGTAAGTGTGCAGTATCCTATCATTCAATAAATGAACCCCCATACCTCCGTGGATTTCATCCCCTTGTACCACACATCACCCACCACTGGTAAGAGTACAATATCCTATCATTCAATAAATGAACCCCCATACCTCCGTGGATTTCATCCCTTGTACCACACATCACCCACCACTGGTAAGAGTGCAGTATCCTATCATTCAATAAATGAACCCCCATACCTCCGTGGATTTCATCCCCTTGTACCACACATCACCCACCACTGGTAAGAGTGCAGTACCCTATCATTCAATAAATGAACCCCCATACCTCCGTGGATTTCACCCCCTTGTACCACACATCATCTACCACTGGTAAGTGTGCAGTATCCTATCATTCAATAAATGAACCCCCATACCTCTGTGGATTTCACCCCCTTGTACCACACATCACCCACCACTGGTAAGAGTACAATATCCTATCATTCAATAAATGAACCCCCATACCTCCGTGGATTTCATCCCCTTGTACCACACATCATCTACCACTGGTAAGAGTGCAGTATCCTATCATTCAATAAATGAACCCCCATACCTCCGTGGATTTCATCCCCTTGTACCACACATCATCTACCACTGGTAAGAGTGCAGTATCCTATCATTCAATAAATGAACCCCCATACCTCCGTGGATTTCATCCCCTTGTACCACACATCATCTACCACTGGTAAGAGTGCAGTATCCTATCATTCAATAAATGAACCCCCATACCTCCGTGGATTTCATCCCCTTGTACCACACATCATCTACCACTGGTAAGAGTGCAGTATCCTATCATTCAATAAATGAACCCCCATACCTCCGTGGATTTCATCCCCTTGTACCACACATCATCTACCACTGGTAAGAGTGCAGTATCCTATCATTCAATAAATGAACCCCCATACCTCCGTGGATTTCATCCCCTTGTACCACACATCATCTACCACTGGTAAGAGTGCAGTATCCTATCATTCAATAAATGAACCCCCATACCTCCGTGGATTTCATCCCCTTGTACCACACATCATCTACCACTGGTAAGAGTGCAGTATCCTATCATTCAATAAATGAACCCCCATACCTCCGTGGATTTCATCCCCTTGTACCACACATCATCTACCACTGGTAAGAGTGCAGTACCCTATCATTCAATAAATGAACCCCCATACCTCCGTGGATTTCATCCCCTTGTACCACACATCACCCACCACTGGTAAGAGTACAATATCCTATCATTCAATAAATGAACCCCCATACCTCTGTGGATTTCACCCCCTTGTACCACACATCACCCACCACTGGTAAGAGTGCAATATCCTATCATTCAACTTCCCCCTCTGCTAAATTCAAAACATACAACATTTAGCATAACATATTACATATACGTATTTGTGACCAGACTTAGCTCTATGAATATAATATGGGGGGGGTTCAAACCATAACTGACAAGTGTTTGGTTGCCAGTAGTTTGTGTCAATGTCCAGCCCACTGGGACGGGGTACTCGGTACCGGACCGGGTCGCTACTGGGGATGTCATGGTGGTCCTGGTCCGGCCCTGGCAAGTAAAAGGGGAATATTTACAGGAGATTAGAGTTTGTCGTGACGCCACCCACAGCTTGTGGTCAATAATGGGACCACCGCTGCTGCAGAACCTCCGGGGATGATGTTAAAGCAGCTGTAGATGGAATAGTTCTCCGCGGGTAGAACTTGGTTCCCTGGGGCAGTGATGATTAAGGTGTATGATGTAGGCTTGTAGTAGGTGCAATTCACTTACTCTCCTGCTGCTGCAGCCTTCCTTCATACGGTGCCCAGAGCTGACAGGCTGTGGCTCTCCAGGTGGGATCTCTCTGTAGTCCTGCTGAAAGGAATCATGCACAAGCACTCGAGAATCATGCAAGGGAGTCAGAGACAGGGTTCACCGTGTTTTCTTTGCAGTTCTTTTGGTACAACAGTTCATTTACAGTTCTTACACGGGTTACAAGCTTTCCCCTCCAGGTTTCTCTCACTCCCTGCAGCCAGGTTGTTCCTCTCTGTGACCCCTCACTCTTTCTCTCGTCCTTTCCAGGCTTTACTCTCCGTCTCTGTGTGTGCGTCTCCGGACAGTTTAGCGGTAGCTCGGACCCTGTGGGTCCTCATGGTCGCCACTTAGCTGCCTGTCCTTTGGGTGGGAACTCCAACCTGGAGTTAGAGCTCCCCGTCGGTGAATCTGGGGATATCGGGTGAATCATCAGTCCCCTTCAGAGCCAACACTCTGCTCCTAGCCTAGCCTCCAATAGTCCTTTCCCTCCAAGGCTCTATCAGGCTCCCCTCTAACCGTGTGACTCAGGTTCCATACAGAAGGCTACTCCGCCTGCAGTTGGTCGTTTCAGCCGTGTTCCTAGGACCCAGTGCTGCTGGTCTTCTCTTTCCTCACACTCCAGGGGTGCTGGCTCCGGATGGGCTTTCTCTCCGTGGCTGCGCTGGCTCTTCGGATTCTGCGCTCCATTCACCCCACTCCTCCAGGACGTGTGCTTCTGGTCTGTACTGCTCAGCCTACCTCGGCCTACTGACTCCTTCCTCCTCTCCTATTTCTACCATCTATCACCTGACCTGCTTGCTGTCCCACCCACTGTTCTCTAAACCCACCACCCCTTGCCCACCTAGAGTCCTGGGCTCCGGGTTGGGTGCTGCCCTCTAGTGATGTGTGGGATGTCTGTGAGGGTGTTGTGTAAACTGTCTTCCCTTTCTTACCTGGCTGCAGTTCCCTATGTGGCCTTCTGGTCGCAGGGGCGCCACATCAACGGTGTCGAATCCCCCTGGATTCAGCATCGTAGACTGTGAAAACACAAACTTTAATAACGTTACAGCGTTCAAGGGAAATGACAGCTGATTTACACAACTATACTTTTTCCTTGAAATCTTTGCACCTTTTTGGTTGATACAATGTTACCATAAGCTATTCCTTACATTGAGGACTCTGTATGTGACTCACCGTAGCCGGGTGCTGCACGTCGCAGGCGTTTTCCTCTCCTTCTCACGGAACCGCGCCTGCGGCTGTGGGGCCCGGTGGTCCAGATCAATGGGGGGATGGCTGAACAGATAAGGGGTTAAATCTTGTCGTGACGCCACCTGCGGGAATTCCGGTGACTCCACCGGCGCTGCGTGGGCCTCCGGGGGATGTTATGCAGCAAGATGGGACGCTCCCCACAGGATGAGCGGGAGTTCCCGGAGCCAGGAGCTGCGCAAGA